>OZ018326.1:101307441-101624941 GCA_963969495.1 Ceratothoa steindachneri
AAGAGCCCCCACCATACTAATGGGGGATCTAAACGCCAGATGCCGACTATCCGGTTACAGGACCTTCAACGGTATAAGGAGAAGCCTGGACCTGTTGCTGGACAGAAATATTGCCCAGCGAGTAGGCCCCGACTTTCCCACCTATGTCAGAGAACGATGTGCCACAAAGCCAGACATCTGTCTGGTGAATCGTCAGCAGGATTTCTTTTGACTGAAGTCATCGATGACCTGGGGCTCTACAAATTATCAAACCAGAAGCACCACCTTCGTTAATATGGCTAAAAGGATTCCGGTTCCTGAGTTCTTTGTCGCTGTTTTCTGCTAGGACTGCCATTAGTTATCGAGTTAAAAGCACAAGTTGCCATTCACTTGGGTGTACATGTGTTATTATAACTTTGTTTATTGCTGTTGTATAAATGTAAGTAATATGGAAAATTTAATTAGATATAAGTGGGATAAGTGGAGACGTAACGGGGCTGCCATTTTCTCGGATGCTCCGAATAATGGTACCAAAATTAGGACAGGCTATTTGAATTTGAATTGGCTTAGTAATATCTCCAAGTTTAGAAGAGTGAACAACATATACCAACTGGAGTTTATTTAATACTATATGTGCGTGTGTATTTTTCTAACGAAATGAAATTTATGTAATAACTTGCCAACCGTTGACAACTTAAAAAGAGTTTGTGTCCTTTCCAAATCATAAGTCTCTTTGCAGATAATAGCTAAAGGAATTTCAACAGCATCTTACAGAACGTATCTATCAGAATCAGATACGTTAAGTGGATTAACAATGTGGAAAATGGTGTATCATGTACCTTCGCTAGGGAGAATAAAGTAAACATTTACTCCGGTCGGAGAGGCCTATAGATTTGCCTATATGCGGCCACACAGCCATACCAGACGCCATTCACCTTCCGTCCTTCAGCTCTCAACTTCACTCCTACGGAACCCTCTCCCTTCACCCGCGTCTTTTCTCTTCCTGCTATAACCAGTCTGTATGCTCCTTTTTTTCCATGTCTTTATTATTTTTCATATTTTTTAAATTACACCTTTTGTATAAAAACATCTATTGTTCAATTTATACATGAACAATGAAGATGGACCTAGACTCCCGAGGGGGAGAGGTTCAAACATTTATCAGGATGGCGAGACGAGTTATGGTCACCAGATCGTTCAGAGAGCAGGTTGTCCAGGGAAAGAAAAAGCTATGACACTATCTGACATATCGAGGTATTGTATTATATTAAAATTGTGAGTTCGCACATTATAACCTCCATATATTTATCGGGTTCTGCGAATAGACCAATAAAACGATTCAACCTCGAAAAAACACTAACAGGGAAGATCGCAAGATATAGATGAAGGACCCATTTGAGTTAGCAGCTGGTATTTCACGTCAATTTATCGTTAACATCATCTCGAGTATGCCACTCCCTTTTAAATGAGCTATGTTTACCTTAATTACTTTGCATGTGCTGTGGCGTGATAAAATTTGGATGGTTTTTGTGATGGAAGAAAATTTAATTTATTCGAATCGGATGGAAAGAGTCGTACATATGTAATATTGAATTCCACATACACGAATAATACGCTTAAATTTATAATCGCAGCATTATGGTGTTGAGCCTGTTTTCATGCAATATAATATTCAGTAACACAGTAAAGAAGGTTCAGCAGTTCTGGCAAGGATTGGATGAAGAATGACATAAAATCACATCCGAACAATGCTAGGAAATTTTGAAGTTCTGTGGCGGAAGATGGTCTTAATTAAATAAGTCAGAAGCAGAGGCTGCCTCCTTATTATCAATATTTTGTTCAATCTCTGTAAATATTTGTATTTTATTATAGTTGTGTTTGAATTTATTATTTTCGTTTTCTAGTTTAGGACGGCAGGCTTCCTTCAAATACAAATACTTTCTTCCTAACTTTTTTTATCCGCTGTTCTCTAAAATAAAACTTGGAAACTATATACGGCAAATCACAAACAATATTCTGGGCAATTTTCAAGGAAATTAAACCAGTACTTTCAATCCAATGTAGATTTTTGGTATTTTGCTCTCTAGTTTTGGGTGGTACTGTATTTGATACATCGCATACTATTGAATTTTCGGGAATCGTTTAAAAGAATGAGTCAAACGGACAGGATTAAAGAGTATTCATTTCATTGTCCCAGAAACATGTCATAAATTTTAGTGTGAGCAAAATCTTACCCATGACATAGAACTAGGCACATTCTCGTCTCTCCTTCTGACCCTGGCACTGCTCCTCTTTGTTGTCTGCTTTCTCTCACTACCTCATCTACATTAATAAATAAATCAAAAGGCAAAGCTTCATCCTCACCCAATTACAAATGACGATACAATCCCATTAGTGCTGATCTTTATAATCTATAACTATTGAAAAAAAATTTCAGTAGAAAAATATACTTTCCCCATTAGGAGATTCTACGCTCGCACACCTCCCTGCAACGACATGACAACTCAAACCAGTGTAACATAAAATAAATATATATTAATATCTGTATTAAGTCATGTGATAGGTAAAGACTTTTAACCATACTAAATTTGAATAGTGAGAATGAAATTTTCTTTGGTCCCTCGGTAAATATAAAAGGATTAATATGGGGCCCCGTAATATAGAGAAGATTAAATTCTCAACGGCAACAGCGATAAAAGAATGAACTAGGTCGTTAACCACTGAGCCAGCACGCCAAAAAGAGAAAATCTAATTTAGAACTTCAAAGGATTGTGAGGGGTTGGAGCGTATGTTGCTCAAAAAGTATATAAGAGTAATCCGTAGATTTTGACTCAGCCACCATGAAAGTTTCCATTTTAAAAGACTTTTTCCCCCAAAATTGGAGGATGTTGTTCTGACTGAAAATTCCTAAAAAAAAAAAAAAGAATTCACGTGATGTAATTTGTTCTTAGATTAAAAAATAAAACGGGACTTTTTATTTAAATAGTTGGAAGGTAGATTTAGCTGGATCATTTTATATTAGACTGAACTTTATCTAGAAATTCAAGATATCCGTTTTTTGCTCGTTCTTTTCCGTTCCTTTCTCATCCCGCAAGAAGGCTTAGGATCGGAGAAGTGCGACGCATTTCCTCGGAATTCTCTTATTCGGAAGATTAATTTCGAACGTAACTGGCTTACAACTTCAATCTCCTGTCCGTTTTATACAATCTTTTTCTAAAAAGACTTATAGTACGTGTTTGGATTCATTTATTTTGAGTTGAGGAAGTTTAATTAGCACTCTGTCATCCTTACTCTTCTCGCATTTCATTTTTTTTCTCCTTATCAATTTTGAAATGGGTGTCGGCTGTAGTAACGCTAATGAGGCCGCAGCTGGCATCTGGATGAGTGCGTGGGATCTTTTCTCTTATTATGGCGCAATTTAGTCTCAGTCAAATTGGTTACTCCAGTAATTAGGCTGTGTCTTCCTTAGTGTTACGATATCCTTTTTTTTACCAAGAAAAAGCATTGTTTTCATCCTTAAAAAATGACAACGTACAAATTTGCTAGAGACAAAACAATATCTGGAGGGTTTTAGCAGTGCAGTAGATTTTCAGGAGGATTTGTGGTGATCGGATTATGTAATTGGTAGGCTACTGGCAGCAAATTTCAGGATTCAATAAGCCCAGTGAAAATCTCCACAAAATGGACGTACGGTGGTCTTATTAAACCCCAGTATACTCAACACATATAAAATAATAAGTCTAAAATTGGAATAAGGAAATGAGAATGTATAGATTAATTTACATCTATGAATTTGAATACAAAAATAAGGAATGTAAATATATTTGTTAATGTATATATATATATATATATATATATATATATATATATATATATATATATATATATATATATATATATAGAGAGAGAGAGAGAGAGAGAGAGAGAGAGAGAGAGAAGGCAAGCGGCCGTTGGAAATTAGTGTGGGACACACGAATGTACGAACGCCCAAAAGGTCAGAGACACCTGTGTTAATAAGACAACGCATAAACGAATAATTCATGTTACAGAATAGATTTATCAAAGGACCAAAGTCTATGAAGCACCTGGGTAAATACCTCATTTGACCAAATGGAATTGTATCACAAAGTTTCGATAAGGGTATCATATTATATAGATAAAACTTGGGATATGTAAGTAATCCGACATACACAGTTTTCGTTAGCTCTGCTTTAGGGGTGGAGAACAATGAACTCAACAACTGAAGCTCATCCCGCGGACAATCCTAGGCCACGCCCTCTAAAAAATAAGCATATATATAGTTGGAGCAGTTCAATTAGGATGATTATTGTATTATTAAGATTATTAGATTACTGTCGTTAAAAAGATTACCTTCTTATCTTCTTGCACCGTTAATAGGCCAATATTAAAATAAAGTATATCTTTGCTATGTTCTTCTTTACCTAGATTACCCTGAAACCATAGGTAAGCCCAGCCAAAATAAGAACACAGTGAAGAAATAATCTTTTGCGTCAGATACTTTATTACCTCCATATAAGTAGGGTACCCCCATAAATAACAAACCACACCCCTGATAAATTTGTGGGCAAACGTGCAAGTGTTTCATGTATGGGGTTACTTATTGATCAGCAGAAACATTATTATCAATAATTAATCCTTGTCAGAGATGCGGATTAAACATTTAATTCTTAAACTGTCGCAGAACTTTAAAGATCTAGAATAGGTGCCCACGCAAACTGAATAGAGTCACTTTGGGCCAAGGAAAAAATGGGGAATAAAAAACAATGTGGAACCGCTTGTTCTCTCATCGGCTCCTATATGTGCGAGTGTTTATGGAGGCAACAAAATAAGGGAAAAGATTTAGTTGCTCAAATTTAAAAAGTAATTGTAAAGTTGTATTTAATAAATAACGTTTAGCTTTTACTTTTATATTTTCCTTAGCTTTTATTAATTTTTAGTTTACTTTTATTTCCCCCAACCCCCCAAATACTTATAACATAGGAATGATACTATCCTCCAATTCCCGCACAGAAAAAAGGCAGTTCAGCCTCCTCAGCCGGCCGTTCGGCCATCTATCTGGCTTAGGAGACGAAATTGCATCATAATAACAGCACACGACGTTAAGTGTGATCTCGTCCACAAATCTTCTTGGAGGATCTGAGACTATATATCTGCCACACATTTTAACTTTCTCTAACTTAACCACTTTCTTTACAGATCGCTTCCAACAATTTTTATAGGTGAATATTTTAATTACTTATTACTTTAAATAAAAAAATCTTAATCCATCTTTGATGTTAGCAACCTTTCCCCTTCTTTTTGATATCGCGGTGATTCTTTTTAAATTACCTCGCCGAGAAAAGTCTGGCTGGGGTAGAGGTACCGGCTAGTTGTAATCTTTCTGTCTTTCCGTGTACGACGGGATTGCTCTGTCTGTGATCCTTTGATTGCTCTACCATAGTATCGAATGAATTGCTATTTTGAGTAGTTAACTGCATCGAATTATTAAATAACATTTTTATATATTTATGAATCAACAACATGGACTCGTACTTTGGAACCCCTGCGTTCTTGTCAGGAACTTCTTTTTAGAAGTTTTCTTACCAACAACTCAGCCAAAAGTATTTACAATGAGGACCTTGGCTATTGCAGTCGTGGTCACCGTTAGCTATTTCCACTATTATTATTATTTATCCACCATCTACTTAGCCAGTGGATCGAGAACTGGCTAAGTGGCAGACGGCAACGGGTGGTGGTGAATGGACAGTCTTTTGAGTGGGTGCCCGTTACTAGCGGGGTGCCTCAAAGTTCTGTCCTGGGACCACTACTATTCATCATCTACGTCAACGACATGGACGGTGACATGGTTGCCAAGATTTCCAAATTTGCCGACGATACCAAGCTTGGCATGAACGTTGCAAAGGATGGAAATACTGCCCGCCTGCAGGAAGATCTTGGGAAGATTGGGGAGTGGTCGGACACGTGGCAAATGCCTTTTAACGTGGGCAAATGCAAAGTGATGCATATCGGCCACAGAAACCCCCAATCTCAGTATATCCTTAAGGGCACTGCTATGGAATCCACCGACACTGAGAAGGACTTGGGTGTAACAATCACTAGTGACCTCAAGTTCTCGAAACAGTGCATTGAGGCGGAGAAAAAGGCCCAAAGGATGCTAGGCTATATTAAGCGCCAGTTTGGTTATCGGAACCAGGAGATTGTACTGTGCCTGTACAACTCCGTTGTCCGACCGCACCTAGAGTATGCCGTACAATTTTGGAGTCCTTCATTGCGAAAGGACATCGCGAGATTAGAACGCGTACAAGCCAGGGCAACCAAGCTGATTCCCTCTATTTGACATAAAAGTTATGAGGATAGACTAAGGGAATTAGATCTGTTCTCGCTGGAAACCCGTAGATTGCGTGGTTAGCTCATCGAAGTTTTCAAAATACTTCGAGGGTTCGACAATGTTGACTACCGGGATATGTTCACACTGAGTGAGAACAGAACGCGCAATCACGGCTTCAAACTTGAACTGAAGCGTTACAACCGCAATCGTGTGCAAATTTTTTCACTTACAGTATCTGTGGTATGTGGAACGCACTTCCAGTGGAAGTTGTCAACAGTGAATCTGTTGACCAGTTCAAGTCAAGACTAGACAAAGTCTTGAAAAGTGGCCGTTTAGGGACGCAAAACAATTGAGCAGCCTTGTGCCCACTCAATTGCTAGTCCAAAGGTACCCTCTTTGAATGGACCGTAAGGTCTCCTAGGGTACCTTTTTTCTTTGTTGTTACTCCTTGTTGTTACTTTATCTGTCTCAACAACTATTTTCCAACTGCGATAAAATTCCCTCACTAGTTAGATCGATTTAATTTCTCAATATAGAAAAACACGATTCGACCATCGAGCAGTGAAACAGAATTTTCTTTAGCAACTGGAAAAGTAAAAACACAAAATTAACTGATGTGGACCGACCGGAGGTTGACGGTTAAGAGAAAAGTATCTTTTGCAACCAAAGGTGGGGTGTCCCCCAATAAGCCATTAAATTTAGAGGAGAATAAAAATAGCAAAGACGAAATGAAAACAATAAAAGCGCTAGAATAGGTCTAAGAGGGATTAAAACATGCCATTGCTGACTCTGTGTGTGGGTTAGGGGGGAGTAGAACTATCCGACCATTACTTAACGACTGAGGTTAGTAATACTTTGAATATTCCGAAGTTAGATTCGAAAGTACGTCAAAGAAAATAAAAAATAGGACATCGCCGGCAAAACCGGACCTTGTTGAGTACAGAGGCTAGTTCAAATGAGCCATACCCACACTTTCAGATACTAGGACCCCAAATAGGAAAATAGTTTCCTATTTGGGTTACTCAGGGAATTTGACTGCCAAAGGTACCGCATTCCCTAACTTAACTAACTCTATTAGAATCCATTCTAAAATCTTTGCCAGCAATTGTAGCATGGTTTGCCTGAAATGGCATTATAGTGTTGCCGGAAAATGGCTTTCTATTTTTGCCGGAAATTATGGTTTTATCGGAAATTGCATTCTTTTTTTCCTTTGAAAGGACAATATGTTTTTACCAGAAACGAAATTACGTTTTACCGGAAATGGCTATAAGGTTTGGCGAGAAATGCCATTTTTGCGGAAATAGCATTATATTTTCCGTAAATGCCATTATTATTTTGCCTGAAATACATTCATGAATTTGCTGGAAATAGTATTATGCTCTTCCGTAAAATGGCTTTATATTGTGCTCGGAAAATGAACTGTGTTTTTACAGGATATGGCTTTGAAGTTTATTAAGTAAGCGCATCATACAGGAGACCTCCCCCCCCCCTAAAATAAATATGACTGTTTTTAAGAAGCACAATCTCAATAACCCTTGCAGCTAGCGACATGAAATGAAAAAGATGAAAGATGAATCATTTATCTATAAATACATATTGCTTGTAAAAATCGTTTTAAAGTCATATAATTTAGTCAAATAGCCTTTAAATATATAATTAATGTAAATAACATGTCCTTTTTATTTTCTAAGTTGCAGCCTTTAAAAAAACTCAAATTTTTAAACTAAACTTAAATTTTAATGAATGTTTCAAATATACTCTCCTTTATGGTCAACTACAGCCTATGTTGCCGTTGATTCCAAAGTTTTGTCTTTCTTTCGGCTTCGTGCCAGATCAATTAAAAGATAATAACAACATATTTTTACATTAATCTTTTAAAGGCTAATTGACTCTTTAATTGAATTTAAGATGATTTTTACAACGAATAATAAATATTTATAGATTAAGGATTTATCTTTCATTTGTTTGTATAGTTCATGTCCATAGCTGGGGGGTGGGGGCATCCTGTAATGTTAGTAAAAAGGCATTTTCGTTTTGCCCCAAAATGCACTGTAGTTTTGCAAAAAAAATGATATTATGATTTTGCCTGTAATGGCGGTATACGTTGCCGGAAAAGGGGTAATATTTTGGCCTACATTGCTTCAAGAATTTGTTGGAAAGTGCTCATGATTTTGGCAAGAGATGCATTATGGTTTACCAAGAAAAAAAATTTACTGTGTTTTCGTAAAATAGCATGGTAATTTGCCCTGATAAAGCATTTTAGTTTTTCTGAAAATGGCTTTAAGATTTGCTTGAGATGCCATTATGGCTTTGCAGAAAAAGGAAGTTTTTTCCGCGAATCGCAGTTATGTTTTGCCAGAAATGGGATATTTTTTTCCCTAAAAAGATTTGTGTTTTGGGTAAGATAATCAGATGGTTTGCTCTTCACGATTCTGTTTTGCACATTTATTAACAAATATACAAACAAGTTGATAGTATGGTTATGGGTTTGCCACTTTGACCGACCTTCAATTTTCATTTTAATGTGCTATTTTGAAACCGAAATTTTAAATGATGGTCCTAAAGGATTAAACATTATTTATAAAAGATACATGGATGACATTTTCACATTATTCCATGACTCTGCTCAAATCGGAACTTTTCAAAAAGTTCATAAACTCATATTACTCTAACATTTCGTTTGCCATGGAACCCGAAATAAATAATAGTTTATCCTTTTGGGATGCTAAAATAGAAAAAAAAATCACGATTACTATGTATTTTCTGTCATTCAAAAGCCAACGTTTACTAACATTGGTCTATTTTTCATAAATTCTATAAATATCAATTTAAAGTTAATATTTACAAAAATTGACCTACTGCGCCTTTAATATCTGATCTAATTGAACCTTATTACATATGGAAATGGAAACACTTTCGACTTTTACAAAATTAAATAAGTACGAACCCCATATTTTCATACTTTGCATTAGGGATTTTTAAAATAATTTATTTAACCCTATACAAATTTTTGATGTTCCCTCAAGAAATTATATATATCATTTTCCTTTTGGGGATAACAGACTATTCATTGCCTTTAGGAAGGAATTGTTGAATATTTTAAATAGATTTTATCCACATTTTAATCTAACAACAATCTTAGTAAAGCCTTTATTATTTGCTCCTTGTTCACTGTAAAAGACCCTACCATTGACGTCATGCGTTCCGAAGTAGTATATGAATTTGCTTGTGCCAAATATTTTCTGGGCTTGTACATTAGATTTACAGAATACCTTCTCAAGGTTTGCATTGATTCTCACCGGGGTCAGCTACTGTATAGGAGTCCTATAGATTATTATCAATTAAAAATATTATCTTCCTCAAAATCTAAATCTGACCTCCTTATAATTGAGTCCCTATTAATTAAACACAATCATCCTCACAGTTAAATAAGAACTCTACCCTCAGCGTTATACAGTGCTTAATTTTTTTAAAAGAGACTCTTTTATTGAACTACTTGTCAATAATTACTCAAAACTAAAAATTGTCCTTCATATTGAATTTTGTCTTGTTATTTTTGCAGTTTGTATATTATTCCCCATATTTTCTTTTGATAAGGAACTTAATAAAGTTCGAAAGTACTTGGAAACACCTTTTCATTTTTTCCTGCGGGATATTGCATTTATATATATATATATATATATATATACATTATTATTATTATTATTTTTCTAGCCATCAAGATGCGCCCAGAACCCGAAATGTTGGCCAATACTTGTTATATTCAGTGTTTGCTCTCCTAGAAGCATAAATATTCACGTATATATATATATATATATATATATATATATATATATATATATATATATATATATATATATATATATATATATATATATATATATATATGTCTCATAGGACTGGTATTCCCATTTCTAAACCTGAAGCCTCTTCCATCAGGCAACACTCTTAGTATCACCATAATCCTCTTAATTCTGATTCATTTACCATCTTATCTTCAGCTTTAACTTCTCTTGATTTGAAAATCTTAGAGTCACTCTACATCAATAAAATAAATCCATAGCTAAATAATTACTCCTCCTCAATTAAAATATTCATATAATAACCAACCAACACTTTAATACATTAACTAGCCAACCTACCAACCGAACAAATCTCGTTAGTAGTTTGTATATCTTTAGTCAGTTGATTTCACAACTCCTACGATAAAGGTTTGTTCCTCTGTTTAATTCATTCACATTTATTTTCGTTTTTCTTATGTTTATAATTTAATATAATAGGTTATTTTATTGTTCACTCCAGTTAACTTTAATTTTTGATATTCAAGCCAATCATGTTATAACTTCACTTGTGTCTAATATTTTTCAAAATTACACTGGATAGTATCAATTAATTCTATATATTGAGTCTTCATATTCATACTATATATATATATATATATATATATATATATATATATATATATATATACCCGGGAGAGAATATATAGTGAGAATAGAGAGAGGAAAGACTAAAAGTGAAATGAAAAAAACAACCAAGAGTGTTATAGGTGGCCTCTATTGCTAAGAGGAAGTGTGCCCAATAATGGTGACGCCACCAGTCTTTGAAGGTGGGCAGGTCTACACTCTATTAATATATGGGAATCACATTCTCTGTTACCCTCTAATGATTCTCCTCTCTTTTCATTCTTCTCTCCGCCGCTGTTCAAAGCGATCATTATGAAGCTGCCCAAAGGATCGTGAAACCTAAGAATCCTTTGATGTTTCTTTGATTTACGGTGTCCTGTGAGGGCGACCAAAAGGAATTTTTCTTAGAATTTCCAAGAGGATCGGCTGATCGCTATCAGTTATCGTTTTAAGACAATCAATTATACTTTATACAATATAGTTTCATTCATCATAAAGAATTTTCCGTCTTTAAAAATGAATATTCCTATTCTCGTTTATGGTAGGCTAATTTACTCCCTATTATATACACACTAAGGATATAATGGTTTCCAATAGTGTTGCTTTAGTCTATATAATTATAATAGCTTTCGAAGATGGTCCCTTTATTCAATAGTTTTACTTCTCAGATATTTTTTCTCAGTGAGTAGAAGCCTACAAGGAAAGGCCTCTTTTTTTCAAAGTATCTTTTTCTTGTCTACTTTCTTGACTATTACATCTATGTATGATCCTCTATCTTTAGTACATTCTGTTTCTTAGAGTATATATTCAAAAAGAATGAACTGATTTCCTTACGCAATATTTTTTTAAGGAAAGGCAATAGAAAACTACAGCAAAGTCAAAAGTATTCTACTCACAATCAACTTTTATTTGCTCAGATGTATAGGGCGAATTTTTCCTATGAATGTAATTTCTTTTACCCCTTATTTATATTTAACTCATTAAATCTATATGATTTTATGCAAAGGTTCCGGAAACTCCCTTTCCAAGAGACATTTGAGAAAGCCAGGTTTGAGCTCGCTGTGTACCTATATATCACAGCCCCCCCCCCCCCCCTTCCCCATACTCATCTAATTGTGAACCAAACTATCGCGGGCACTGTGATAGAACTCGATCTTCTTCTACTGGTTGTTTGGCGTTTGAAGAACAAAAACTAATAGTAACTATATTACAGGGCCAAAAAGAAAACATCAGTCTATTTTGTAATCCTGTCCTTTTAATTAAACCACGAATCCAGTTTTGCTACGTCGTAAAAAAGAGACTAAACTAGCAAAATTTCTCCCTTTTTTATTTGTAACGAAGTGTTAATAAGCGTTTTGTTTCTAGCTAATTTTATTGACTGTTCAACCTATATAATATGTAATTATTTAACAAAGCATATTTGACTAGTGTCGTAGTATGGCCAAGTGTACGCAAATATGCGCACACAGGCTCTAGGGTAAGCCAAGCAAGGCGACAACTGGAATTGTTCTAAGAGTGCGATTTGAATAGATAGCGGCAGCTGCGTGCTTAAGGAATATAACAAACACAATGACAAAAATAGATTTTAATACACACTAAATATAAGGCACACCAATAAATATGGATATATATAAGGGTAGATAAATATGATGGACTTAAGCTCCGAATACTAATTTGATAACCGTGGTTAGGGAATGGTTATAATGGGAGATTGAGGGTAATGAGTGATTTACTTCCTTTCAAACTCGAGGTTAAGATGGGGCAAACTTGGGGGAGGTCTTAGTGACCTTGATTACTCATGAGAGTAGCCACAAATCTGCAGAGGGTGGGGCTTCTTTTCTCGAACTTCTGTTTGCGAGATGCGGGCCTTCTGTCCTTATGGGGGCACCGAACGAACTTCGAAGGATGGAGGGGGGGGGGTGAGATGACTTCCCCACACTCGGCTTGAGTGAGCTAACGGGCTTCTTGTCCTTAAGAGGTCACCAGAAGAGCTTCGGAGGACGGCTTCTCCAATCCTTGATCCGAATAGGGATGAGAAAGGCTGACGTTGCCTCACGAGCCTCTTCTCACTGACCCGAAGATACGGGGGTGGTGTCCAGCTCTTCCGTGGCTTGCAACCGTCACTCACCCTTCTAGGGAGAGAGCTCGTTGATTTGCACTCCTTTCGTTATCGGGCGTGACAACCCGAGCGTCTCCTTGCGGTGAGGTGTCAAAGGCAGGGATCAGCGGGCCAGGCAGGCGACCAGCGGCGGGAGCCATAAAGCGTTTCACGGCGAATCCTTCAAAGTAATCTCCCGACCCGAGGGGGAGGGGGATTAAGACGGCCGGGAGGTAGCCCCAATTTAAGTGTCATACCTCGGTGGGAATTACGCGGAGACCTGGCGGCGAGTCCATAAAGGGTGAGGTCGGAAGGGCGGGGGTTGAGTAACGGCTCGCTTTCTCTCCCTAAGTAATATCTTAGGAGGTGGGGAAATAATATTATTCTAAGGGGATACTTTACAACTAGCAGTAATGAAAATTAGTAATTATATATTTTTAGTTTAATAGGCAAGGAAGATCTTAGAGAGTGGTGAATTAGCAAGGGTGATCTTTGTCACTGAGTTTTGTTACCCCTCCTGGGGCAAAAAAATGGGTTTCTTGATTCGGCTTTGTGGCTGCCGGTTTGCTTCTATTGTGAATGCCTGGTATTCACTACGTACTGAGTTCAAAGAATTTGAAAGCTCTCTTCTTGTTTGATTGCATTTGATATGTTCTCAAAGGTAAAGGCAATTTTGGAGTTGGATTCAATATTCTTTATTTGGTGGTAACTTCGACCTTTAGATGTCTTTTCTTAATTAGAGAATTCATTCTTCAGCGCCTTCCAGCTTCCTTTTTATATACACAGCCCGCATATATGCAGCATTTTAACATTAACGAATTGAATGAATTTTTCTAAATTTAATTAGCTCCAATAATATTAAATTTATTCTCTCTACTTACATTAACTTATTTTACAATTTCATACACTACTATAAATTTCCACGATTGCTATTCAATACCATACAAACAACTAATAAGACATTTTAATTTAATATTAACACGAAAAAGTAACTTACTCTTTAAGTCCCTCAAATAAACAAACCGAGATCATATCAGACCGCTCAATACATTCAATATGGATTCAACATAGTAATAAATTTCTTCACTTCTCTCAATTTAATTCATTTACAATGTTTTACATCTTACACAACCAAAACAAATCCATTATACGAGTATCTATTGTTTCTAAAGTCATACCTCGCATGTCTATAAAATTTCACATTTTCTCTTATTTCAACGCTTTAAAACAAATACCATATATTCTATCGTCAATCAAACTCGATTTATATTAAATATATAGAAGAAATAAAATTTTAATTATTATCTATACACTTTTATACAAATTTTATATTTTTTAAGATCGTTTAACTTTATTCTAATAACGGAAAGAAGCTAACTATTTAGTTACTGGTAAAAATAAGGGAGTGATATAGAGAATGGCAATAATTGGGAGAAATATGATTAAGCTGTTTAGTCTTGATTATAATGTTAAAGAGAGGTATTTACGATTTGGGAACAGTGCTCTTTCTAGACGACTTATTATTCGGATTCTCCTTGCTCGAATGTAATTTTTGGTTTAACGTGAACCCATTATAAGATTTTATTTACTTCAAAGTCCTTATTTTATGAGGTATCTTTGATTGTCTCATTCATCGTGCACTTTGGGCACTACGCATTTATTACCCTCCCCCCCACTCTGCGTGTCACAAAATAAGCCTCTTATGTGTAATCATTCTTGTTTTAACCAGGCAGATGAGGGATGTAATTACTGTTATGTTCTCATAAATAGCTCAAATTCTTACTAAAGCAAATCAACTATTTATATTCACACCTTCCCTTAGAATATTCGTGAAGGCCTTCCATTCTATAGCTATTCTCTGTGTCATTTGATTGTCCAAACATCCTAATTCTTTTTGTCGCTCTCTCTGATTTCATTCACCATTTGATTAATTCCATCTTTACTTTAATCGATACTCGAGTTATTTCGTTGTTACTTTATAAGTTAAAGGTCTCTTTTATCATTTACTTTTAAATATAACACTACTACTACTGTTCAACGTAAATTCCTGAAAATATATTTCGTACATATTTAACTCCGTGCTTAGTTTAATTTAAATGTAAATATACTGTTAATTGAAATATATCGTAAACACTCGTATATAAATAGATAATAATGTTTTTATATATAGGCACAGATCATTTTAAAATATTATTCCTTCGCCTTTCTTGCCTTTCAGCATTCAATAAATTTACGTTTGTCTGTAAAACTAATTTGTTCAAAACTATCTAGCTTCCAAATTATCGGCTTTCCCATAAATAAGCAGGAGAAGTACTAATATCAAGGCTGATTCGTGGTCAAGTCTCATAAATGCGTGGCACCTTTAATCAAACAGCTGATGTTAACTACTCACGTTTACTGATGGTGTCTTATCGCATGGTTCATGTATGTTTTTAGTAGACAGTGAATCGACGGTATCAATAAAACTACCACTGCTCAAAGCTAAAATACCCTGCCCATCTCATCATCTCCCCAGCTAGCACTAAGTTAGCAGATACGCTCTTTTTCTAAATGTATCTAAATCATCTATATTATATTTCTCGTTTAGTTATTTGGCCTATTCTATTTTTTAGGTAAGGTCTTTTGTAACATTTCAACTTGTGCTTGACCTTAAGAACCAGATTCTTATAGATATATTAACGGGATATTCCGTGTATAAGGAGCACATCTTATTCTCGTTCCTAGTTTCTTTAATTTAATGTGCCATTCGGTAAGACAAAAACTGACCTTTCTACCCGTTCAGTACCTCGGAGTATCGAAACGTCTATTCCACCAGTGTACTTTAAACCTCGTCTTTTATTAAGTGCAAAGGTAAAGCCTAAGAAAGAAACTTTTACGAGGGTGGAGAATGATGGGTTATTTGAACTGTGATTTCAGAAGAATAAATAGGGGCATGAAACGCCATCAATTTCCATTGCTTCATCTCCCATTCGTATTTACCTTTGTAGAAGATATTTTGATACTCTTCAAATCATTTAAAACTTTCTTGGAGGGACGTTTCCAATATAACTTAAGATATCGATTGTCCTTCCATCAAAATAATTTAAACATCAAGAATGCTGCCCCACTCCTCTTCTTTCACATCCCAAATGACCCGAAGAGAGTTTGAGGCAAATCAAAAGCACTATTTCCTTGGCCAACAAACGCAATTTTCACCAGATGGCAAGTTACTTTTAATTTACGACGCACCCTTCCACGTTCGTGGTGTTTTATTAGAAAAATAGGAACAAAAAGCAATTTCAAGCCACTTGTATTTATTTCTGTTAAATTGTCACAGAGACTTGCTAGATACTTGACCTTCTCTAGAGACTTGCTCGCCATGTATATAGCAACCAAGCATTTCACGCTATTTAAAGAAGTTTATACTTTACACTGTGGACAATTCACTTATTTTTCAAGTATGCATTTGATGGTCCTTCTCAAAACCAATCGCCTCGTGATAGTCGATATCTTCATTTTCTGTCTGAATTTTCTAGGGATATCATCTGATCAACTGGTTTTGAAAATCAAACCTTTGTTTAGAATTTAAAGCGAAATAGCAATGAAGACGTATCACCCCTAAAGTATGTAAGTTGTGATGCATAAAGAAAGTCGTGAAGTTAGAAAAAGTGAAAACGTGTGGAAGAAATATAGTTTTTAACTTTTCTAAGTTGATTACCGAGCGTCCTGAGTCCAGGCTCTCTGATAACGTGGGAATCCATAAGATTCCCATGCTGAGGCTGTCTTTGTCAGTAACTGGGTCACCCAATTCACGACTCAGGCTTTTCAGGTTGAGGTTATAAAGACCAGCTACACAAAACATTTCCTTTGCCGGCCATGCAGGTGCAGTCCTCTATCCCAAACGTCGACTACTTCCAAGACAGAGGGTGGCAGCCAGACTAACACCCGAACAGATCATTCTGCAAGAACTGAATATGTCGACCACACTGCATGACTACTTAATTAAGTATAAATAAGATCCACATCATCCAAAAAAGGGACTGCCAGAAAATTTGGGTCTTAAATATCGTGTACATATTCTAGGACGCGCTGTGCCCCCATTAAGTGTACGTTGTGGAAACGTTATCACAAGTAGTACTGCATCGTTGTGCACTACGGATAGACTCAGAGTTTCGGGAGAGACAGGAACACACCACGCTTAATAAAGCTATTGTACTCTCGGATATTGCGCGTAACACATAAACAAGCTTCCTACGGACTTTCAATGCAGGGTCTCTATGATAGGGCTTATTGTTTCGCGGAGGCAAAAAAAACGTATGCAAGTGGGTATCAACCTCACAAGAAGGGTGATGGTTAAGCTAAGTGAGACCCGCTGGCACAGCTTTTTTTATGCGCGCTTGGCCCACCCATCCGTCTTCATTCTCGGATTTATCGAGCTCGCTCACCACAGATTGCTCAAGAAAAGAAGTACTACCTCTGAAGAATTTGTGAAATTCTCAGAAAGTCACCCAGGGTTAAGTGATATATGTCATAAGATCATTTTATTTTCCATTATTGATTATTCTCCTTTTTTATTTTGAGATTAGGGTCAACACCTCTACGTCCTCCTAACCGTTACGTTCCGAATCGGAGAACAAATACTGGTATTAATGTCAATAAACCCAGAGTTAAGTGATATATGTCATAAGATCATTTTATTTTCCATTATTGATTATTCTACTTTTTTATTTTGAGATTAGGGTCAACACCTCTACATCCCTCCCAAACCTTGCGTTCCGAGAACAAAACGAAAATGGAGCAACCCCACTTGACCCTAACACTGGTACTTCCATTACAAGATCAAATCACAGATGACTGAAAACAAATCTTAGCTTTCTATTCCAAATCCACATCCATCACGTGCACTGGTAAAAACAACAAAATTCCCACTTTTTGAAACCAAGCTTAAAGATCTAGCTATCATTTTGCTATTCTCCTTTGTTAGCTAGAACATAACTTCTAAACGAACCAAGAATCCCTTTCATAAATTCTCATTTAGGTATCTAGTTGGACATCTCTCAAATATACATTAGCTATTTTGATTAATTCGTAGCTTTTTCAACTTGGGAGTTAAAAGTGCTTAAGTATATTCATCACCAGAGAATTGGAAAGTACAAACATACCAAGTTTCCCCCTCTCTCTAGTCAGAGAGAATGAAACACGATGTGGAAGTTTCCTAACTCTAGAAGTTCATTTCGACATCACGGTTCCCTTTTCCCAATAGGATCGTTTTAATACTATCCTAGTAATGGGTGATAGAAATTAAAGATTGCTGGAAGACATTCCTTTGAAAGATCAAACATATTTAACAGACATTTCGGCCAGAATTCAGGGATGAATTTTGAGATTTGGAGACATCTATACAAGCCAATACTGCTCCGATTTCATCGAATAAGCGGAGGTAAATAAACATTGTCTAGAGAGGGCTCTCTTAGCTCCTCTTCTTCCTAAGATTGGAAGACAACTCTAGTGTAAATAATCTTCACCTGATCTGATATAATTCTCAAACTTAAGATTTCCAACTACAGTGGTGGGAGAAGACGAACCTACTCTCACTCTTAGTTCATTTTGCCAAGCATTAGAGTGTGTATAAATACATCATCCTCTATATTTATCTGCTGTGTTGCCTCACAGCAGCCTACCTCCCTCAGACTTAGGTAATGTTTATACTGACGCATTGTAAAAATGCAATTATCTACTAAACCCCCTTTTTCATTACGTTTCAAACATTTGGTTTTTATATCAAAGCCAGAAGTTTTTCATACAAGGCTGAAAAGACTTATTTGCCTAGAGTTCTTGCATTCAAATTTCTCCCATATAATTTTATACAACTAAACTAATACTGGACTATTTCAGGTCCTTGGGCACTCTTCCACTTTCATATACCTTACAACATAACCACCAAGCCGATTCCATAACACAATCACCACCAGTTTGGCCATCTCTCCGACAATATAATCTACTTCAGCTGCCTTCCCATCTTCTAGAGCGCTCATAGGACTACCACCTTCTTGCTTCATATCTCTTTCTTAACTCGATACAGCACCCTGTTTATACTCACGAAACAAAACAGATATACATTCACATCCTTCTTCTACCTGCATTATACAATTCATCAAAGTAGTCTCAGCATTCCTTTTGGACCTATCCATTGTAATTTTTTTTACTATTCACACAAATATTTTCAGAATTTTTCACTCTTTTTACTCCTTTCCAGAATAATTTTCTATTTCCATGGGATCCGCATTCATTTTATGGCCAAATGAATAATGTTTGGCATACATACCTTGTTTAATCGCTCGTTTCAACAGTCTCATTCTGACATCCCCTGTTAGGCATTGTGACTAGGCCTACTTTATATTTTCCACTACAAGCTTTGAATTTGCATTCCATCATTCCTTTTTATTCATCTTTACAGTTCTGGCTCTCACACATGCAGTCTTTGCACTTTTTACTAACACTTTCTTATATTTTTCCACATAAGTTCTATCACCATCTTTGCATTTATTCCCTCTCTTCTACTCGCAAGCATTCTCACATACTCTCTCCTCTTTTTATGATTCAAAACCCTTTTGAATCCTTCTGCTCCACCGTTCCTACGTGTACACATACATGTTCTAACCAATTTAGCTTTACACAGAGCAATCCATCAATCAGAGAGTTTCATACTCATGCCTCAAAGCTTGCACATCAAAAATACTTGTCGCGTATGTAAAATTCGTTCACAACTGTTATTTAATCTTTTTTTACCTATTCTTTCTTTGAGATGGTCGCTTTCTTTCTTAACCTTATTCATATTCCTGGTTTCATGTACATATACTGGTAAATCGTTTACTCGGCAGTGTATCATCATTCACCTTAAGAAATAAACACACGTTTCCTCGTTCGCGAGCTCTTTTATGTTGCCAAATTAGTTTCATTCATTTCAAATTAAAAAATGACTTTGGGCTTACCGTTTGTTGGAGAAACTTTCATAACTAATATTTCCTGTTACACAAATTGGTAATATTAAAGAAAAAAAATCGAGAACAATCAAAGCCCATTTAAAACTACAATAGTAAAAAAGTGTAGCAAAGAAAAATGAAAGCCCATTAATGGAAAACGTTAAGCAGTCAAATACAACAATTAAAACTGCATGGTAAAATATAAACATGAGAAGGGAACCACATCAATTATATATATTAGGCAAACATATTATTTGAGAATAAAAGAGGGATAAGAGAAAAGTAAATTTGGGAAAGGAGATCGTGATTCTTCTGTACTGCATAATAACCTTATTAGAAGGGATTTTTGTGAAAAAAATATTCTGAATTCATTAGCTTTTTGTAAAATATGATATCATTAACAATATGGCAAAAACGTGCGACACAAGAGTAATAACTTAGACTCATTGGCTCGTATCCAAAAGAAATCCTGGATTCTGAATTTTATCTCAAGTAACCACAGGGAGGAAAAATCCTGAAAAAGCGCTATCTAGAGAATTTTCGACTTTCTACTGGTAACAATAAAAAGAAGAATTTTCCCTAGATATTATAGTTTTAATAATATCGTTACTTTTTTACTGAATTTCTTCTTGGATTCATCTTAATAGCAGCAAGGCCGGATCACACAGAAGGTATGTAAAGAAGAGATCTGTAAATAAACTATATATAGAAAGTGAAAAAGTGTGAGTTTTATAGCAGCAGATCCTATTGCAGCCATTGGAGCTTAGAGGCCACCTTTGCCTACTGAAAAAGAAGTTAACATTTTCTTCTCTCTACAAACCCGTTGTGTTTCTTTTTGAAGCCACATTTAGCTGCAATCCCATCGTAATAAACGGTATTATCTCCAAGATATTTCAATTCTACTGTTCATCCATTTATTGTAGGTAAAGTTTTTTCTTCTTTCGAACACCATTAAGTATAACAGAGATGTAAGAATATTACATTTTTAATCAAAACTTTCCCTTCTATTCATATACGTTTCTCCTATTATCTTGTTTCTTCTTGTCCCTGTGTAAACTTAGGCTCACAGCACACCATATACAGGACAGGAATTTACCTGTATACTTCTTATTTTCTTTTGTATCTTTGTAATTTTGTTCCTGTATCATTATTCTTTTCCTTCTTTCTTTGAACTGATTCAAATGATTACATGAAAAAATATAGTTTTAGAGTCAGGAATGTGAGTATCCGCCAAATTTGTAATGACTCTCCTAGAATATGCCACTGGAAAGAATTCGTGTAAAGATTTTTCATTATTTATCATCAGTCAACAATAAGTAAATACCTTCCAAAGTTTTTTACATCTTATCTGACCTTTTGTAAATACATGTGATTAATTTCCCCTGGAGACGAACGAAAACGAAAACGTAAAATAGCTTTAATATTTTCCCCGTAAGAGTAACTATACGGTGTATTAAAGGTTCTTTACTAAATGTTTGAGTTATATATCTTTAATATAATACGTTAATACAGCAATCCTGGGCGTAAAATAAGGATCTTTAATCTTTGTATGGATAACACTTTTCCGACTAACAATGTGCTGCCTTATTGGCTAATCAGGTATACTAAAAATGGAGAGGTATAAATCCAAAACGATCAGAATGCCTGGCATTCTATTGCAAAAATATCTTTAATAACTTTTGTCAAATAGTCTAAAGTTTATAAAATAAGTATAAAATACGTATGGCTAAAGGTTATGCAAAATTAAATCAATAAAACGAGAGTTACGTGCAGAAAGGCAATTTAGTAGAAAATGTGGTGTCCAAAATGATTCCAACGACAGTAGAAACAAATTTCCCTTGGAATATATCAATTAAACTATCAGTGGAAAAAAATCTACCGTTATACATAATTACTATTAATGTGTGGAGTTCTTTATGCTTGATGACGCTTTGACATCTGCCGCAGAAACGAACTAACTGTTGGCACTGTTGGTCAGTAATCTTGCTCGACTCCTCTTGATGAATTTCCTAGTGTTCTTGAACGCTTTTTGGATTCCACAATTTAGACCTCTCTGCGAGTGCCTCCCGAACATTTTTAATCGGATTCGGTCCAGACATTGTGCATGCCAGTTCCTAAAATTGATGTGACTGACATCTAGCAAGGTCTTCATTAGCTTGTATGTGTGGCAAGTTTCGTCATCCTGCATGAAAATTGCAGTTTGAGATTAGGAGGGTTGCAGGTGAAGCAAAGCATTCTGTAACAAAAATTCCTTTTGCATTTGTGCATTCACTGTGTCCGTAAGCACACAAGTGGCCTTCTGAATTCTACTGAAATCACGCCCCAGTCCATTCAATTGCTCCAACAGGATTCTGCTCCTTTTTGGTACAACTTACAGATAATCTTCCGCCTTCTCTACGGCAAAACAACCTGGCGCCATCGGATATGAATGAATTAAACTTATATTCATCAGTAAGTTGAATTGGTCCCTTTGGTGCCCCTCCATACATATAACATGCTCAGTAGCAAATGAAAAATGAGCCTTATGGTTCTTTTAGGCTAATCAATGACTTGAATACGGATGTGCGATGGTGAAAATTGTCTTCCTCCTGCTGCGGTAGACAATATGTCTCTAGATATTGTTTGCCTAAATCTCGCTAATCTCTCGAAAAACGGATTGATACGTATTGAATCGCACCTCATTCCCAATTTGGCTAATAGATTATTGTTATCTTTTTTAAGTAGACCTACGAAGATAAAACTATTTTGTCAGGGGTTGACGGAAGATCATGGACTGCAGTTTTAGAGCGTTTGACACCCTCTGCAATAGATCCAATTGAAACACCATCTTGGTAGCGCAACTATAGGTTCAGATCTTGGTGATAGAGAAGTGTGTCATATTTCTTAAGCAAATTAGCTGGAAGACAGCTTGCAAGAGAATGATCTAACGTACACCAGATTGAATTAATGTTATTTGCTGGGAAAACAATGACGGTTGTCTATAAAAATACTAGGCGTTCAAATCATTTTGGACACTATAATTTCTCTAATAAATTGCATATCTGCTGATAATTTTAGTTTATTAATCTAAATTTGCATAGCATTTTCGTATACGTAGTATATATGTGCAGTCAATAAGGTGTTTTTTTAATTGGTAAGATTTGGCAAATTCCTTAGTCATTCCCCAAACTCGCTGACAGCAGGTAGCAGGTATGAATTTGTTCCTCTCCTTTGCTTTTTAATACTGTTAATTTTATAGGTTTACTATCTTAATTAGTTGCTTTTGATTTCTATTTAGTTTAATTTAACATTTATTCGTCTCACAAGTTATATATATATATATACAGGGTGTTCGAAAACTAATGGTACATACTTTGACAGTAGATATAAAACCCCAAAAGAACGACTTTTACAAGAATAAGTAAATGTCCAAAAATCGTTCGTTTTCGAGATATCGAATCATAAAGTTGAAAATATGGCATAACTAACTCTGGTGGGGGCAGTCCCCAGATTAGTAGGTGAGAGAAACACCTGTACGTCAATGCAGGTCTTGTACCTACGCAGAAGCGTTTTCCGAATGCGATCAAACACTCGTAGATTATCCTCAATGAGTCCTGCAGCGTCCACTATCCTTCCAACAACATCCATCTCTGTCTCCATTGGGGTTTTATAAATTAAACTCTTCATGTGGCCCAGCAGGTAGAAGTCCAAATGTGTTATATCTGGAGACCTCACTGGCCATGGCACTGGACCAAAGCGTCCTATCCATCTGTTGGGAAAAGTACTGTCTAGGTATTGTCGCACATTCCTTAAGCCATGCGCTGTAGCGCCGTCATGTTGGAACCACATTTGACGTCGAATAGTCAAGGGCACATCGTCCAAAAGGTCAGGCAATACCTCCCGTTCAAATACTGCATAGTGATCTCCTGTTAAATGCGTTGGAAGCACATAGGGCCTAACCAAATTGGTACCAATAATACCAGCCCAAACATTAACACAACCTGTGTTGGTGGTGGCTCTGATGCATAGCGTGAGGGTTTTTATTCTGCCACATGTGTAAGTTGTGTCTGTTAAACACACCACCGCGCGTAAAAGCAGCTTCATCAGTGAATAGCACATACTTTGGTGTAGGGGAATGGTCACTTCCCCCCCCCCCATCCCGTTCACTCGTGATGCAGTCCCAAGGCGGTTACCGCAAGGACATCCGCCCCAGGCATCGGCGACTCTAAAGCGTAACCACAACGTGGCACAACTCGGTGCCATGAAAAACCCTAAAGGTCAAAAAGGTAAGATCTCCCCCAGGAGAGTGAGATCCAGTTTCACGTCGAACAAGAAATTGGAGACGGGTTTCTCCCAATCTCGATGGCTAACGAGGAGCCGATGTTTGACTTCGTGGGAAAGACCGTTGGGAAAAAGAACTCTCCTGGGGCCGTCCTCAAGCCCCTCTCCCCCTTACCACTCCCCCAGTGGGGGTGCGAGGTATAAATGAGGAACTCTAAGGAAAATCGAGGTAGTATACGTCAGTCTCTAGGTGACGAAGTCTTCGGATCAAACCGAACTACCGAGACTAGAGAGGTAGTTTACTTGGGTCGCCAGACCAAGAAGTACCCTGCAAGAGAGGCAGGGCTACCTACCTTAAGGGGCTAAGAAAAAGCTCATCCTTGAGCTAAGTCCCTGGTTATCAAACCAAACGATAAGTGAACTTTGGTAAGTTCGACTTACTCTCGCCAGAGAGACTCCTCATATCCTGGTGCACCTTAAATACCAGAGGTATTCTTCGTCCTTGAGGAATTAAGAAGAAGAAGGAAAAGGCTCCCCCTCGAGCCCGTTATTCGGTGGCCACACCAAACTTTAAGTAACTTATTCTCGCCAGAGAAACCCCCCTCCGTTATCCTCGCCCGTGAAGAAGACCCTCCCCGAGTTTAGTCCTCGTCCATAAGGAAATAAGTAACGAAGGAGAAAAGCTCCTCCTCGAGCTCGTTACTCGGTGATCACACCGCACTCCAAGTTAACTTGATTTAAGAAACAAGTTCGACTCACTCTAGCCAGAGAGACCACGACTGCCTAGGTGTTGCATAAAGCACCGTCTTGGTTCTCGTCCTCAAAGAACCCTTCCCCCCCGGAAGAACGTGTGGACCCCCCAGCTGCTACCCTCGCCAAAACGACCGTGGAATTTCACCCATCTACAACTGGACACACGGCTCGCGTCGTGAGTCAATAACATTTCTGAGGCCCTTTAAACTCCACATGAGTCCGTAAGCCTAATTCTTATATTATTGTTTTGTGTAGAGAAAACGTTAACCAAATTTTGGAGAGTAAACTAATTTAATTTATTCTTGTTTATAATAATATTTAGAGTATTGCTGTAGTTAATGTATATAGGTTGTGTATTCAATGGTTAAAGATAAAATATAAGTTTATTTTGTGAATTAGTGGGCGTTTCTTTTATATCCTTACGTGATTCAGAACGGCTGTGTTCTTTAAGATATTCTTATAATATCAATATATTAGACACTCTTAGCACTCTTAGAGACTAGAACTAAAAGGAGGGGAATTCTACGACACTAAATAAAAGAGGTGTCAGGTAAGAAGGGTTCTTATCAGAAAGAATTCTACGACATAATTAAAGTGGTGTCAGGTGTGGGGTTGTTATTAGAAAGAACTCAGCAGTGTCAAATTAAGAAAGAGCCAACACGTAAAGGAATATCAGGAACAAGAGAATAATTGACGAGAGGAAAATTGGTAGAGTTAGGGGTGGTAACAATCTAAAGGTAATTGGTAGGTCAAGTGGTAAATTTGTTGTCGGGAGTGGTATTTTAATCAGCATAGTAGTGGGATTAAGGGTAAGTTATGCTGAGCGCTACCTGGTGAGTAGGGGCATAATTATCTGAAAATTCAGAAAGGAAAAATCGACGGACCAACACGAAATGGATCCAGTCAAAAGATTTTACCAACAAGCCCAAAGTCTGGGACTTGAAGGCACAGAAATGCATGACTACGTCATGGCAGAACTCAAAATAGATTGTGTAGAAGAAGAAAGAATGTGGGATATAGAAAAAGAACAAGAATTAATAAAGTTTGAGAGAGAAACAGAGGATATAATAAGAGAGGATAAAAGAGAACGTGAATTAATGGAAATATGGATGAACCGGAAAAGTGAAGAGTCCCGAATACAGCGGAAAATAGAAACAGAGGAAAGAAGAATGCTGAGAGGAGGTAAAACAAGCGAAAGAATAATACTGTTGAAAAGTTAAGCACGAGAATTCAGAATAAGGACAGAAATGGAAGATGAAGAAAGAAGACTAAAGATAAAGCTGGAAGATGAAGAAAGAAGAACTCGACGGGAAAACGAAATAGCGAAAGCAGAACAAGAAGCCGAGGAAAGGAGAATGAAGAGGGAAAAAGAGTCGAAAGAGAGGAGAATAAAGATTCAAAAACAAATAGATGAAAGAAGAATACAGATGGAAAAAGAACGTGCTCAAGCTGAAAGAGAAGAGAGAGAAGAAAAGGCAAGATTGCTCGCACTCGAAAGAGCACCTATCGAGAATCTCATAGAGGCCGAGGAAGTTGTAGCCCGGCCTGGACCTAAGAAAGGACCATCGAGGGAAACCCAGCCAAATGGGGTAACGATGGAAGAAGTAGGAAGTAGGAATGAGGTAACAGCAGGAATACCTAAAGGAAAACCTACGAGGAGAACCCAGCCAAATGGGGTTATCAGGGAAGAAGTTGAAGGTAGGGTAGAGGTACGAGCAGGTGTACCTGAGGAACTACCGGCGAAGAGAAGCGAGTCAAATGAGTTGACAAGGAAGGAGGAAAGAGGTGCTATGGCTATGCACCCAGGTAAGACTAGTCAAATGGTAGACGCGGATGAGTATCCCCTACCCCTAGTAGTCCCCTCCCCGAACGGAACGTCCACGGAGTTACCGCTGAATCGCCAAGTCGTAGTGAGCACCACGCCCATTAACGACCTCGCAACAAAAAGTTTTCTCGATCTCCTAAGATCGAACCCAGACACGATCTTCCGTGTACCTGGTTAAAGGAGAGCTATGGGACCTACGCTCCCATCAATTATGCCCCGCTGCAACAGGCCGCTCTAGCCATAATGTTCAATTTAAAGGTAGTCAAGTACCATAAGAAGGGTAAATCGAGTAGGTTGAAATACCGCTACCATTTAGGAACATACTGGGGTAGACTCAATAACCCGAACGGCCGACTCAGGCGCGGTAAAGTACTGGTCTTAGAGCACCATTTTAGTATTAGCTACCTCAAAGGAGCCGATAAAGGACAGCTGCCCTATAGGCGGAGACGAAAAACCATTGAGGGTTATTTCAGTACCTAATGAGGTGAAACCATGTTTTCATTTGTTGTTCGTGTTAATATTTATCGGTAGGATTTAAGTTCTCAAAAACTTAGAAAGGTAAGGAAGTAGCTTGTTTTGTTGTTTTTTTTAGTGGGTAATCGATGAATTAAGGTTTTTTAATTTTCTATGTAAAATTGTATTGCGAGTAGGTCTAGTTCGACACATTGCCTGTGTAAATGCGCGCGTGGGCGCTCATGTGTAAGGAAACTTAATGTAAGAGAGGGTTCAAAGAAATACAACTTTGCTAAGCTCGACTAGGTTTAGTAAGTTGTTTTGAGTTCCCGGGAGCATCCCCCGCTTTACATTAAGTTCTTCGGTGGGAGGTGTGTAGGGGAATGGTCACTTCCCCCCCCCCCCATCCCGTTCACTCGTGATGCAGTCCCAAGGCGGTTACCGCAAGGACATCCGCCCCAGGCATCGGCGACTCTAAAGCGTAACCACAACGTGGCACAACTCGGTGCCATGAAAAACCCTAAAGGTCAAAAAGGTAAGATCTTCCCCAGGAGAGTGAGATCCAGTTTCACGTCGAACAAGAAATTGGAGACGGGTTTCTCCCAATCTCGATGGCTAACGAGGAGCCGATGTTTGACTTCGTGGGAAAGACCGTTGGGAAAAAGAACTCTCCTGGGGCTGTCCTCAAGCGTCTCTCCTCCTTACTACTCCCCCAGTGGGGGTGCGAGGTATAAATGAGGAACTCTGAGGAAAATCGAGGTAGTATACGTCAGTTTCTAGGTGACGAAGTCCTCGGATCAAACCGAACTACCGAGACTAGAGAGGTAGTTTACTTGGGTCGCCAGACCAAGAAGTACCCTGCAAGAGAGGCAGGGCTACCTACCTTAAGGGGCTAAGAAAAGGCTCATCCTTGAGCTAAGTCCCTGGTTATCAAACCAAACGATAAGTGAACTTTGGTAAGTTCGACTTACTCTCGCCAGAGAGACTCCTTATATCCTGGTGCACCTTAAACACCAGGGGTATTCCTCGTCCTTGAGGAATTAAGAAAAGAAGAAGAGGTAGTATACGTCAGTCTTTAGGTGACGAAGTCCTCGGATCCACAACCGAGCTACCGAGACTGGAGAGGTAGAGTACTTGGCTCGCCAGACCAAGAAGTACCCTGCAAGAGAGGCAGGGCTACCTACCTTAAGGGGCTAAGCAAAAGCTCATCCTTGAGCTAAGTCCCTGGTTATCAAACCAAACGATAAGTGAACTTTGGTAAGTTCGACTTACTCTCGCCAGAGAGACTCCTCATATCCTGGTGCACCTTAAACACCAGAGGTATTCCTCGTCCTTGAGGAATTAAGAAGAAGAAGGAAAAGGCTCCCCCTCGAGCCCGTTATTCGGTGGCCACACCAAACTTTAAGTAACTTATTCTCGCCAGAGAAACCCCCCTCCGTTATCCTCGCCCGTGAAGAAGACCCTCCCCGAGTTTAGTCCTCGTCCATAAGGAAATAAGTAACAAAGGAGAAAAGCTCCTCCTCGAGCTCGTTACTCGGTGATCACACCGCACTCCAAGTTAACTTGATTTAAGAAACAAGTTCGACTCACTCTCGCCAGAGAGACCACGACTGCCTAGGTGCTGCACAAAGCACCGTCTTGGTTCTCGTCCTCAAAGAACCCTTCCCCCCCGGAAGAACGTGTGGACCCCCCAGCTGCTACCCTCGCCAAAACGACCGTGGAATTTCACCCATCTACAACTGGACACACGGCTCGCGTCGTGAGTCAATAACATTTCTGAGGCCCTTTCAACTCCGTAAGCCTAATTCTTATATTATTGTTTTGTGTAGAGAAAACGTTAACCAAATTTTGGAGGGTAAACTAATTTAATTAATTCTTGTTTATAATAATATTTAGAGTATTGCTGTAGTTAATGTATAAAGGTTGTGTATTCAATGGTTAAAGATAAAATATAAGTTTATTTTGTGAATTAGTGGGCGTTTCTTTTATATCCTTACGTGATTCAGAACGGCTGTGTTCTTTAATATATTCTTATAATATCAATATATTAGACACTCTTAGCACTCTTAGAGACTAGAACTAAAAGGAGGGGAATTCTACGACACTAAATAAAAGAGGTGTCAGGTAAGTAGGGTTCTTATCAGAAAGAATTCTACGACATTTGGAAACTCATTATCTTCATTCATAAACCAACGTGCAAACCGTTCACGAGGGTTAAAGTCGGCTAGAAGAGATCTTGCATTCTCTAAAAATGGTACGGGTAGAGGCCTTTATCATGGAGTATTTGCCATACTATTGAGTGCTAACTCTTTCTAAGTGAATTTGCCGCGGCCTGAGTGCTTGTACGTGTGTTTGTATCAAAATGTAGTATCTCTTATTTCTTAGCGCTAACTCCCCCACGACGAGCACCCACTTCTCTTCTGTTTACCTGAAAACTGCCAGTCTCGCAGCCGTTGATGCACCCTAGTGAAAACGCAATGATCAGGCAAATGACGGTTGGGTAAACGCTCTGTAGTCAATCGAGAAGCCAATCTAGCATTGCCATTCGCCGAACCATATGCCATCTGCATATCTGCCATTTCAGAATTTGTTAAGCGATTCATATTGCCGGAGCTATTTTACAATGTTCACTGATAACAGACGACCATTAAAGTAAACAACTATTGCCATATTTACGGATCTAGGATAATGCCGAAGGTAAGAGATATGCCTAGAGACCTCCAATCTTTACGATTCGATATCTCGAAAACGATGGATCTTTGGACTTTTACTTATTCTTGTAAAAGTCGTTCTTTCGTTTTATACTTACTGTCAAAGTATGTACCATTAGTTTTCAAACACCCTATATATATATATATATATATATATATATATATATATATATATATATATATATATATATATATATATATGAAAGATTTGTTAAAATCGAAAGCGATGGATGCTTCGTTAAGGTTGCACCGGGGTTTTTTTAACATTTTCAAAGATTTTCTTTTCAGAAAGCGAAAAGTGGGAAAAAAAATGCTGGCAAGTGGAATATTTTTATTAGGAGAAACGTCTTTCGACCTTTTTAAAGGTCATCTTTTGGACAAACAATGAAAGAATTTTAAAAAATTGGTTTTATATATGTATTATTATTTAACATAAGAATATGTTTTAGGACCAATCAGAAATGACAAATATTTAACAGCTAGAATAATGTTAAGATCAAAAAAGAACAATTATTTGATCTTGACATTAGAATACTTGTTTTAGCCAATCAAATTTGAGAAATTTTCGTATTAAACAAGATTTGATCAGAGAAATCAAGGCATATACAGAAATGGAATTATCAACAAAGGAGGCAAGTTAAATGGTAGGCGGGCTATGATGTAATGCGGCCGGCATTGAGACCTCGCGTGGTGGCAAAACTGGTTTCAGGCTGGAGCTGGATGTCAATTAGTGGTTTTCGTTTCCATATAGTGACAGCCTCAGCCATGTACAATTGTCATCGATCACTGTCCCGCAGAATGATGGTAAAATTACTATTTAACATTTTTCGGGTGAGGGTCACCCGATTCTTTGCAGTGTTAGGTTTGATGGCTCCGTCGTGGAGATGCGCTTATATTCGCCAAAACAGGTTGTAGAAGTCATCCCAATGTACGAGGAAGTGCGAAGCTCACAGTCATCAAAGTTGCATTTATATTTTTACAAGAGATTACAAAGCTGCAAGTAGCCCGTCCGGGTAAGGCAGCTATTTTTTATAACGAGGGCGCGAGGTTTCTTTGGTATGTAATAAAGTAGTAATTTAATTTAGCTTGTTTGATTGGTGGGATAACATTTCGGGGTACGATGGCTCTGAAATATTTTCGTCCTCCTTATATCCTGTGTTCATTGATGCTTGGTAATAAAGGTCTATTTTACTTGGTCAAATTGTACATTTTTTCTGCCTTGGGTTGATGTATGAATCCATCTTCTGCTCTATGACAGTATCTATTGATGTTTGTGGGTAGCCGTTGTTGACGAGCAGCTTAGTTACTCTCTATTTCTGTATCAACCGCTCTCCAATTTGAAGAATAAAAGAAGGCTCTATTGTTGAGGGCCTTCATTACCGAGTTTTAGTATCGGTCCGGAAGTTCTGACGATCCGCTCATGCAGAAGTCCAGATTTGTTGATTTGACGTAAACATCAGTCGTAAAATGCGTTTCTTGAGACTTGACTAGGACATCTAGAAACGATAACGTGGAATTGTTTTCTTTTTCATGAGTGAAGTCGGGGGATGAATTTTCCTTGAAAGTTTGAATAAGGGTAAAGACTAGGCTAGGGTTATCCGCATTGATGAATATGTCATCGATATATCGGGCGAAGCTCGGTAGTTTCAAGGAAAGATTGTTCTTGAAAATAGCATCCTCCACTGTTACCATATAGAAGTTGGCGAATAAAACACCTAGTGGAGATTCCATCGCCACCCCATCGACTTGCACGTACATATGTCCATCAGGGCAATAGAAAGGCGCCACTTTGGTACATAACGACCGTGACTTTCACTTGATCCTTCCTCGATGCTTTTTCATGTGCGAGCATTCTTTCTTTTTCTCCTCTCTCTTCTCTTTCCGCTCGTGCTAGTTCTCTTTCCATCTGTATTCTTCTTTCCTCCGCTCTTCTTCCTATCTTTATTCTTCTTTTTATGCTCCTATTTTGACTTGCATTCTTCTTTCTTCGTTTTCTATTTTTATCTGTATTCTTCTTTCTCCTGCTTCTATTTCTATCTTTATTCTTATTTCTTCTGCTTTTATTTTCAACTGTATTATTTTTTCTTTTGTTTTACTTCCCCTCGGTATTCTTATTTCTTTTGCTTCTATTTTCCACTGCATTCTTGTTTCGTTTACTATTCTTTTCATCTGTATTCTTCTTTCTCCTACTTCCGTATCATTCTGTATTCTTCTCTCTTCTATTTTTATTTCCCGTAGTATTATCCTTTCTCCCCTTTCATGAGCGCGTACTCGTTCTCTCTCTTCTGGTTTCCTTTTTGCTTGTTTGTCTTCTCGTTACTGGACGTAGGCAGCTAGTTCCTTGCCTCTTAGTCCCAAAGCTTGAGCTTGTTGGTGGAATCCATCAAACGCTTTATTTTACCTCCATCTGTTCGTCCTAAAACTCACCGATATGCTAAAGGTACCTATGCAACCTCGGACAACTAGCGCGCTGCCTAACTCACACTTATCCGAACACTTTCTGCTAATTGGAATACCACTCAACAAAAAAATAATTAATAACATTAACGGGCTAATCATGGACAATTACCCACCAATTTATAGACAGACCTTTTAATGTTTAACCTTTCCTCGAACGCTAGGCACACATTTACTATTCCTGAAGGAAAAGCAATACAAACAACTCTTCTGAGTTCTTCCAATACTCATAAAACCCCCCTAAAGATTTATGTCGTGGTATTGCAAGGACCGAGTGGCGGTGTACATACGTATAGGTTTGTTACGTACTTCATAAACTCCTTGATTGCATTTTTATAAGAGTGCTATATTATATTTTATTACGTTATTTTAATCTTTGAGGATTTCTAGTGCCATGTTTAGCGTTTGGAAAATTGAATTAAATACTTCTAAGAAAATAGATCTCTAAGTATAACATGAAAAACAAAACAAAAGTGAAATCTAACAAAACAAACTATACAGCTATGAATTAAACGAGTTCCAGTGAGACTTACTAATTTAAACAAATGAGTATAAAGTAATAGTTGACCCAAAGCTCACTTTAATATTGGACGCTAATTGACTTTAAAAAAAAATGATGGAATTTCTTTTCCTTTAAAAGAACCACACGTGAATGTGGCTGGAGACTGACCTTAGCCTCAATTTTTATGGAGACGCAAAAATGTTTTTGCGGCCAGGCACATGGAGGTATTCACAGACACTTCAGCTGTTTGGCTGGCACGGAGGCGGCTTGAAGCAACAGGTGATTTCGGTGTGGGCGACGGATGGCGTTAAGCACGTTCTCTTAGTCAGATGATTTTAACAATGGGACCGTGAAAGTATGCTTCTTCCAATCTTCTGGTTAATCTTCGAATGATTCGCACTGACGAGCGATGAACAAACGAGTGAATGTTTTGACGAATGGGGAGTGTTTGAGGGAGTTCACTTTGTAGTATTACTTAATGGCGAGGACTATCTCTCGGTTTTTGTTGTAAACCGGGATAAGGGGTTCTCTGAAGAGAGATGATTGAACTCGTTTCTCAATACAATCTAAACTAAATTTCGGTGTGACCATCAGGAACTGGCTCAGTATGAGCTTCTTCTGTGTTCTTTTCGTTGGATTGCCGGGCCCTCTAGCCGGACTTCGTCGTATCGATCGCTAACTCGATCTTTCTGTTCTTCTACAGTTATCCGCCTATATACTTCACGACCCCACTAGGGTTAGGGGAAGGAAGTGGGGGGAGAAGTTAGGTCTTAGGAATTGAGCCTCTCTCCTCTAACAGCGCTTCTCCGAGCGTCTTTCACTTAGCCCTAAACGCATCTTCTGGCTTTTGGTCGACGCTCCTCTAATTTCCTCTATGAAGTGAAATTAAATCTTAACTCTTACGGGAAATATTGCCTGTTTAACCAATGTTAGGCTTCCCGGACCAGAAATCTGATGATTCGAGGATCCCGTCGTTGTGGGGAGGCCTTTCTGGTGATCCTCGAAGCGAAGGGAGAGAGGGAGAGGGGTTAAGTAATCAGGTTACTCTGCCAAATGCCAGGACGTTGTGGTGACTGAACGGTGCCTCGGTTTTTAGAGTGGAATATCGATTTCCCTACACTGATTAATGACGGATGGTGTGAAAAGGGCATTAGCCTTTTCCATTGATGCAGAAGCGGATCTATGATGTCATTTACGAGTTCTTTGTGAGTATAATTTCTTCTGTCTCGGACGTTTTGGTCGCGAAGAAAAATTCCCAATCTTAACATGTCTCTCACGGTTGGAAGTTGTGATACAGGAAGCGCCTGCCCGTTACCAACTAGTAGACTCAAATGTGATGATTGACTTCTTGTCTTCAATTTCGACATTGTTTCCCCATCTGAAAATAATGTCAAACATAGGTTATTTAGTGAACCATTCTAAGTTTTTACTTTTTAGTCAGAGAGACAAAATGAGTGTAATTAAAAATGCACTTTCGAATAATATTTCAAGAAATACCAGCTTTTATTATATAATATTTATGGGATACTTACTATGATTGAAGAGCGGTATCCATCAGTGAAAGGGGCTACAAGTGAAGGGGAGTAAACACCACCATCTTGCATGAAAACTGGAAGCAGAATGACTCGTCACTCGAGTGGCGCGCACGTCGTACTGACATTGCGCATACAAGTTGCAACATGAATTGAGCTGTTTGCTACGCCCGTATACTATATTGTACAAAATCTAGTGACTAATAAAATGTCCTAGAATTTTACTGAAATGAAGTAATTCAATGTCTCATCCTGCATTTGAAAGAAAATAGAAATCCAGTACATTTAATTAGAATTTAACTAATTTTGAAAATTTGAGGCCGCGATTTATGTAGGTAACGGTTATTATTCTTCACTTTTCTTTGCAGTTCTCTTCTATGGGCATGAAAAGTTAGAACAATTTTGTACACGATTTTATTTTAGAAAGTTGAAAAATTAACACAATGGATGAGGCCGTCACTATAAGGAAACGTAAACAACAAATTAACACCCAGCTTCAGTCAGAAACCAGTTTGCCGGCCACGAAAGGTCTCAATGCCGGCCGCATTACATCATAGCCCACCTACCGTTTACCCTGCTTCCTTTGCTGGCAAAATCGGGGCCTTCTCTTTGTACTATTCCCTACCGACTGAAGCCTTAGCGAAGTCCCAGCACAGTTGTGTGTGGTGATATATCCAGCTTCTCTACAGAGGTCATTTAGATCTCATATTAAGATGGTTGATGCTTCTCTTCTAAACAGTCGTATAAAGTTGGGATTGGTAAGTATTGCCGCATTGGTAGCTGGCATACCTTTCCCTCTAGTGGTTTACCATTAGAAATACATAGTTGTAGATTTCTTTTATGCTTTCTATCTCCGTCTAGACCATGTTCAGATATCAGTACGATGCCTGTGTTTACTGATCTTATAATCTTATTGTATATACCAGTTTTAGTACTCCTTCCGTAGATGTTGAGGGAGAAGTTTTCAGGTTTTTAAAATATCTGACGTAGGCATATATATATATTTAATTCTTATTTGGTTGTGTGCTCTTTACTCCTTTTCTCTGACAGGAGATCTCACTCTTCCTGACCTTTTCTTCTTAAATTGACCAAGGCTTAAGTTGAAGAATGATTGGGAATAAATCTCAACTAGAACTTGCCTAATTGCATAGAGTAATTATTCTTTATTAACATCGGCATCAAACTCCCACTTGTATTTTCCTTTGACTATCATTTCAATTAAGTAATCGGTGTCAGACAGTTTCAATATTGGTACTGACGGTGATCCATATATCTTCATGCATAGTTCTTGTGTTTTATAATTTGGTGCGATGGACGTTGCAGGTCCTATTGGTTCTGGCTCATCGCTTGCGGGAGTGTAGTTTATGTCCATTTGAGACTCTGTTCTTTCTGCAGTTTTAGATTTGTTAAAATCGTGGGTCTCAAGAGGTGGAGTGGGACCCTGGCAGGGGTTCAGTCATTCTTTTGATTTGGGCATGAAATAGTTCGCGAGATGGTGGGTTGAATGGGAACCACATCGGCTTGAGGTTGTTGTGAACCAGCATTTTGCTAACTTCAGTTGTGTAGCTGCCAGGCTTTATAACATTGGCGAAATGGGCATGGAGAATGCACGTTGTCAGATACGGTATCAGGTTCTGGTCAATGTGGCGCATAGTCTTTTCCTGCTCGGTTCTCTTCGCCGCCTGTGCATACGTGATATTAGCTCTTTTATTTCTTTCCTCAATCATTATCTTTTCTTATCGGTAATCAATATATTTTGAGGGGGGGGAGGCATTGATAGTGCACGATGTGAGTTGCTGCAGTTGAAACATTTCTTATTCGGGTTCGTGCATTTCCTCCACGTAAGATAAATTTCAGCACACTCTAAGCACACTTTTCCCTCGATTTTACACTCTTTGGTGTGATGTTTCTCCATAGTATATCACGTGAACCAAATATTCATTGGGACGAATACCTCACACTCTCTATAGCTGGCTCAAACATTTTGGTTAAACATGACCAGCCCATTTTCAGCCATTTATGTTACATGGAAGCTCACCATAAACACATGCGTATATTCCTCGCTGTTGCGGGTTTTCAATTTGTCTATCATCAATTCTTGTCTATTCCTGTTTGACCCTTAATTTCCTCTGCTGTGTGCATCTCAATATTTTCCCTGCTCTATGCGAAGAGATTTTCGCAATGAATCCAGTTTCTTCAGGGTTTTTTCTAGATTTTTCGCTCAGCAGATTATCTATGTTTTGATTAGTGTCACTGAAAGCTAGAATACCAAATGCTTGTTATTTCAGTCTTTAAAGCGCGATTTCTAACTTGAAATAGACCATTTCAAAGACCTTTACTCGGGCAGGCTACAGGCAACACTCGTTGACTTAGATCTGGACACACTTCTCGCTGTTCGGGTCGTCCATGACAGCCCCAACCACTTTAACGACTTTATTTGTTCCTAGCAGGCCCTTATCGCGGGGCCGTGTACCTATATCTTTCCTGGTTCAGCCTTATCTGCTCGGCTTAAGAAAGATGTCTACCAGGGTCCTTCTTCCTGCCCTGACCACTCCACTCCAGAACGTTGCCCCCTTCTCCGCGCCCACTTTATGGCTTCCTTCCATGGTTCGGACACGTTAGAGAAAGGTGGCTTCTAAAGGCCTTATAGCGGCAGAAAGGTTATCTGAACCAGGGATGTGCTGCTGTGGGAGCAGAAAAAGTTCTCTGGACGAGTTCCGCGCCTTTGATTCTTTTCGTGAGTTCACGCACGCGCGTGCCGCACCCGCGGCTAATAGTCCGTGAGGATACTCTAATCAATCATAGCTGCAACCAAGCTTAGATCTAGAATTCCGGTTCTTTTCTTCACCTACGATTCCCAGTGTTAAATAAATAGAAGAGATAAGAGAGCACGTGTGCCAAGTTATCTGGCTACCTCCGTATTTGCTCGTTTGTTCTAAGCTGATTTAATGTCGTTCGGTGACTTACCATTCAATCTTTGTCATTGATAATGTGATTTTTCGTAGATGATGCTAGACTTGGTTTTGCACTTCTGTTTTTAATTTTCTTTCATTCTTCATTTTGATTCCGTTTTTTATTCATAAATACATATTAAATATTTACTTGAATTATTACTTATATATTTATTTGTAATATTATTTAATTTAACATTAGTTTGTCCACCTCAGATCATTTTTTTTTAAGAGTTTGTCCACTTCGGATTTTTCACTTATTTATTTTTTCTAAAATGTTTGTCTATTTCAGATCATCTATTTATTTTTTTTTGTTTTCGAAAGAGTGTGTCCACTTTGGTTCTTTTATTCTTAGTTTGTTTAAATTTTGGTTTTATATACCTTTTAATCTTCTGTTATATCCGCCAATAAATAGGGTGAGTCTTTTGTAAGGTTAGAGGTTGACTGCTTTTGAATGCTCGGCTATTTAGGGTAATGTTGATCGGTTCAATATCTGTTGCTTCATGTCAGATTTCGAAAGGTATGTGGTCTCACAGGGTTACGTTAGCGATGAATCATGTAGCTCTATTCTGAACAACTTGCGCTTTCTTTACAGCGGACTTCCCAATGTATGGATGGGATGGCGGCGTACAGGAGGATCGCCCTTACTAATATCATATAGTTTTGTCTTGTTGCGTAGGGAGAGCTATTTAACGCAATGCCCTCTGGGCATTCCCATAATAAAATCCTCCTGGGAATCCTTAATATATATATTATGTATAAAATTAAAATCATTCATTTATTTTACTTAACTTTTGTCAATTAAATCATTCATGTGATTTATGTATAACTTAATGATCCATTCAATTAGTTTATGCATAACATTTTGCAATTCAATCCATTTATTTTATGTAACCTTTAATAATTCAATCATTCCGTGACGAGAAACTGATTTCATTTAACGCACAGACACAAACAAAATCTCTTAGAATTTCACGCACATACAAACACACGCATTTGGCCACTCGTGAAATAACGCGAAAAGACTCTCTCACTTGTATTCTCGCCGGTGTCATATTAAGGTCAGTTCCCTCTTCACTTATTCTTTAAAATCACCCCATACTAGAGAGAGACCCTAATTCTCATTCACACTTTCATTACAGCGCCAATTCACTAATTATAGTCGCTACAGCAAAACGATTACATTCGCAACATCAAAATCATTTTTCACATTCAACATCTATTTACAAAATTTATACGTCACACTTTATATTGTCACGCGGTTATTTTCAACTCAAGTTCAACCTTGTCTAATTTAACATAATTCCACTTATTATAATCTGTTTTGTTAATCTCTTATATATATATATATATATATATATATATATATATATATATATATATATATATATATATATAATTTTCTATAAAAACTCGTTGAATTTATTTTCCATCCCACGTGAGAAGCGTTTCCTTTGGCTTAAATTATTCATAATTAAAAAATCCCTTCAATCAATCAAAATTTATGCGTGAAAGTCAACGATATAGTATTCAACATTTACATAAGTATGTTTGTGATAGAACGTGTTGAAGCTGCGTTTAATTTCAACTCCTACCCCGTATTATTTAAAACCACGATGCTGCCCACGTGCATCTTCGATTCGAGGCTTGGAGTCTTATCTCAGCTACCGGATGCCAATGTTTAAACAAGGAGGTTATCGTCCCCCCGTTCGCCCCCATACGCCGACCTCGCCAGATCGAGTTAGGCTTATGAACAGATAAGGCATTGTTCCCCGGCCCGGCTGTGCGTTCCCTCCAAGCTTCCACTCCATTTTCCCCCACGCCAAGGAGATGTCCTGGCTATTTATATGGAAACTTTACCACTAAGATCAGATTGGAGATCTAGATTTTCGTCGCGAAACATCACCACGACCCTCTCTCCCTTTGTGCGCCAAGGGACCTCGACCTCGAGATTTACCATCACTTGTCCAGAAGGAGGACAATATTCCTTGAGTGCCAAAGGTTCGAGCCTTTCCGACGCCAAGTCCCCAAGGCTTCCCCCCCTGTTGTTCAAGGAGAACAGCATTAGAACAGCCATTGTTCGTTTTGAGCCCTTCGCCAAGAAACGGTTCTCACCCCCCCCCTTGTTGTTCAGAGGAGAACAACATTAGAACAGCCATTGTTCGTTTTGAGCCCTTCGCCAAGAAACGGTTCTCATCCCCCCCCCTGTTGTTCAAGGAGAACAGCATTAGAACAGCCATTGTTCGTTTTGAGCCCTTCGCCAAGAAACGGTTCTCACCTCCCCTGTTGTTCAAGGAGAACAACATTAGAACAGCCATTGTTCTTGAGCCCGTAGACAAGAGACGGTTCTCATCCCCCCCCTTTGTTCAGAAGAGAACAACCTAGAACAGTCATTGTTCTTCAAGCCGTTCGTCGAGAAACGGTTCTCCTTCCCAAGACGCCTCGTCAGGATCCTTTTATCCCCCCCCTTGGCTGGAACTCGCCAGTGGACTGAAACTCCTTTGCGCCACCTTCCACTGCACCGCTAGTGCCAAAGTTACGTAAGCCAAACTTCACCTTTGAGTATTGATCCCTTTTGTCAATTCTATCCTGTGCTTTAAATTGTTTATCGAACCATCCCATCTCTTTAACTCTATATTTGTTTTACCTTTTTTAATCCCTTAAATCCTTGGATTAGCCCGAGTCTCCACGACCCTTTCCATTCTGTTTATGTCAATATTTTCCGTTTTTTTATGTATTGTTTATAGTTATTATTAATAAAACTCTATTTTATTAATGATAGCAATATTATTATCCTTGAGCTCAGTTCCACTTCTTAAGCATATCGAAGATACATAATATCGGCCACCAGACAGTAAACGCACTCTAAAGATAATTAAGGAAGTTCCCTCAACGAATAGATATATATGGTATCGTCGGGAGTCATTCTACGACATATATATATATATATACTATATAAATTTGGTATCAGGTGTGTAAGGTTTAACGCTATATCTTTGCAAACACTGGTCTCAGTCGAGTAAAGCATAGTGTTATTCGTTATAATAATAGAATATAGTAGTTCCCTTTTGTTTTAACGAATGCTATCCCCTTTTTTTTTAAAACTTAAGAAGCTGGAGTAGCTCAAGGAACTGTTATGATAATTTGATTGTGTTTTTTTTTGTGATTTTAGTCAGTGGTTATTTAGATTGAGAAACCAAGTACGAATAGGTCAGTGCCCATATTTAGGTAGGCTAATTCTATAGAGGCATAATTCTTGTTGCAAGGATTTTTAGTTGGTTGACTAGTGCGCCCCCAATTGCAAAGATGACTCAGTTCGAAATCTTTAAAGCGCAAGGAGAGTCCTGTGGACTCTCCGGAAAAGAACTAACTGAGTACATTCAAGAGGAGCAAAGAAAAGAGGAAGAAAGAGAAATACAACGAGAAGAAAGAGAAATACAACGAAAAGAAAGAGAAAGAGAGGAACGGATAAGACAAGCTGAGCTTCAGATTAAATTAGCTCGGATTAAAGCAGAATTTCAAAGAAAAAAGGTAGAAAGAGAAAGGGAAAGAGATTAATCCGACAAGAGGAACGAGAAAGAGAAATACAACGAGAAGAACGAGAAAGAGAAAAACAACGAGAGGAACGAAAAAGAGAAATACAACGAGAAGAACGAGAAAGAATAATACAACGAGAAGAACGAGAAAGAGAAATCCCACGAGAAGAAAGAAGGAAGGATTCGCGCCCCTTCCCAGGAAAGCTGACAAAGTTCCCGAGCCCTGTAAAACCCCCAAACTTCTTTCCCCAAAACCAACAACGGGACTCCAAACCTCCCGTTAAGACTTCTCCTCCATCTCTCTTCCCGAAGCGACCAACCATATGCTTCACCTGTGGTGTAGAAAACCACATGAGCTGGAATTGCCCCCAAAATTCTAGGCTTAAAAGCGGACCAGCCCACCAAGTTCACCAGATTAATGCAACCCCGGCTCCCCCGGTGGTGCAGACCCAAGCAGAAACTTCTCCCCCTCCGTCAGGCCACCAGGTAAATTTTGTTTTTGATAAAAGTTCATCGGGAACTTTGAAATATGAGGAGGGCAGCGTGGACAGCTGCCGAGTATTGACTCTCGCCAGGGACACAGGATGTACGTGTTTCATCGTGTCCGACGAACTCCTCCCAGTGGCCTCTAACCACGAAAAATTTGCGGTGGTACATGACCAACTTGGGCGGGCGAACCGATTCCCTGTCGCTAGATGTTACCTGCAGTGTCAATATTATAATGGCTGGGCTGAAGTCATTGTAGCACCCATAAAATTCTGTTCCGTACTTATAGGACAGAGCCCCCAAGTAAGTTTCTACCCTGTGTTTCAGGCCGCCCTTCCTCAAGGCCGAGATAAGAAAGAAGCCCAGGAGCCCGTCCCCATCAGAACCCCGATACCGTCCGATTTCTCGGAGACCCCTAACCAGGACTTTAGGACGGAAAATGAGGAGTGTGAATCACTGACACCCTTAGGTGATAAGGCCCAAGACAAGGACACGGAGACTGTCCCTGGACCCCAAGAAAAAAAGAACCCCCAACGCACCCATGGAGATACCTTCGTAGAACTGGACGAAGCATCGGCGCTTGAAGAAGATTACCCCGCGGAGTCCCTTAATGTAATCCAGACAGTGTGCATCCAACCTGATGCCGATTACCCTCCTCCTTCCCTACCAGGCGAGTCTTTGGAACCCTTTGACCTGGATAGTGACGCGCAGCTGACACCACGTAAGAAGAGTCAGCTACAAGAACTAATTAAATGGAGTCACCATTTACCCGCCCTATTAGTTCTTTTCAAGCAACTGCGTGAAAATGGCCTCACCATTGGCCCCAGCAAATGCCATTTTGCTCACGAAACCATCAAATATTTGGGTTTCAAAATAGGACGAAGCAGGTTAGGTCCCCACGAGAACAAGATTAAGGCAATCGCCCACATGCCCCTCCCGATTACAAAGAAGCCATTAAGATCGTTCCTAGGATCAGCTTCTCCCTATCAGCGATTTGTTCCGAATTTCGCTGCAATTTTGGCCCCCCTATGCCCCCTTCAGGAAAAGAATTTCCCCGATCGTTTACGTTGGAATGATGTCGCTGTTTCCCATTTTAATCAGCTCAAGAGTAAGTTCATTTCTGCCCCCATTTTAAAGTTGCCCAACCCAGAAAAATCCTTTGGGGTTAAGACCGACGTGATCAACAAGGGCATTGGAGGTGTACTCCTTCAATACGTGGATGACGGAACGAGTCATCCAGTTGCATATGCTAGTCGTCAATTATTACCACGTGAAAAGAGATATGCCACTATAGAAAAGGAAGCTCTATCAATTATCTGGGTCATAGACAAATTCAAGATGTACTTGATAGGTAAAGAATTTCAGATAGGAACCGACCACCGTCCGTTAGCCTATATTAGGAATGTGAGACACTCAAACGGCCGCATCATGCGCTGGAATTTACTCTTGCAAGAGTATCAGTTTAAAATAAATTAGATAAAAGGTTCCGATAACCAGGTCGCTGACGCCCTCAGTAGAAATGCGTTACCGAATAGCGTAGAATAATTGTATTCATAGGATTAGTATCTCCATGTAGGTATATACCGTCTTGTACGACTTAATTTAAGATTCTTTTGTAATATAATTAATTAATGTATATGTCTGAATTTTGTAACGCTCAATGTCTAATTTTTTGTATGTCTATATATTTGTTCTTATTAATTTACGTATAAATTATTTTGTCCCGTATGTACTAAGTTTATATCAATTCATTGTTCCATGCCCTTTTTTTTCTTTGATTAAGTTGTATTAAAGGTTATTTTCCCCTGTAATCTAAAGATCAAAATAATCATATGTATTGAGGTAATACTAGTTAGGTGCAGGAAGGTACGGTTGGTACAAGAAAACGAGTTCCCCACAACGGAGCTCTATCGTTGTCCCTTCTCTCTTTTTTTTTCGAAGTGACAACTTCCCCTGGAATGGAGGGGTGTGATAGAACGTGTTGAAGCTGCGTTTAATTTCAACTCCTACCCCGTATTATTTAAAACCACGATGCTGCCCACGTGCATCTTCGATTCGAGGCTTGGAGTCTTATCTCAGCTACCGGATGCCAATGTTTAAACAAGGAGGTTATCGTCCCCCCGTTCGCCCCCATACGCCGACCTCGCCAGATCGAGTTAGGCTTATGAACAGATAAGGCATTGTTCCCCGGCCCGGCTGTGCGTTCCCTCTAAGCTTCCACTCCATTTTCCCCCACGCCAAGGAGATGTCCTGGCTATTTATATGGAAACTTTACCACTAAGATCAGATTGGAGATCCAGATTTTCGTCGCGAAACATCACCACGACCCTCTCTCCCTTTGTGCGCCAAGGGACCTCGACCTCGAGATTCACCATCACTTGTCCAGAAGGAGGACAATATTCCTTGAGTGCCAAAGGTTCGAGCCTTTCCGACGCCAAGTCCCCAAGGCTTCCCCCCCTGTTGTTCAAGGAGAACAGCATTAGAACAGCCATTGTTCGTTTTGAGCCCTTCGCCAAGAAACGGTTCTCACCCCCCCCCTTGTTGTTCAGAGGAGAACAACATTAGAACAGCCATTGTTCGTTTTGAGCCCTTCGCCAAGAAACGGTTCTCACCCCACCCCCTGTTGTTCAAGGAGAACAGCATTAGAACAGCCATTGTTCGTTTTGAGCCCTTCGCCAAGAAACGGTTCTCACCCCCCCTGTTGTTCAAGGAGAACAACATTAGAACAGCCATTGTTCTTGAGCCCGTAGACAAGAGACGGTTCTCATCCCCCCCTTTGTTCAGAAGAGAACAACCTAGAACAGCCATTGTTCTTCAAGCCGTTCGTCGAGAAACGGTTCTCCTCCCCAAGACGCCTCGTCAGGATCCTTTTATCCCCCCCCCCTCGGCTGAAACTCGCCAGTGGACCGAAACTCCTTTGCGCCACCTTCCACTGCACCGCTAGTGCCAAAGTTACGTAAGCCAAACTTCACCTTTGAGTATTGATCCCTTTTGTCAATTCTATCCTGTGTTTTAAATTGTTTATCGAACCATCCCATCTCTTTAACTCTATATTTGTTTTACCTTTTTTAATCCCTTAAATCCTTGGATTAGCCCGAGTCTCCACGACCCTTTTCATTCTGTTTATGTCAATATTTTCCGTTTTTTTGTGTATTGTTTATAGTTATTATTAATAAAACTCTATTTTATTAATGATAGCAATATTATTATCCTTGAGCTCAGTTCCACTTCTTAAGCATATCGAAGATACATAATATCGGCCGCCAGACAGTAAACGCACTCTAAAGATAATTAAGGAAGTTCCCTCAACGAATAGATATATATGGTATCGTCAGGAGTCATTCTACGACAATGTTTTCCAGTTGGTTCCTGCCAAGCACCTGCGTTTGGGAATTTGTAATTGGATCGGAGAGGTGTAGATTTTCATGATCATAGTAATATGATCTGATGGGGCAAAAGGGCCCGGAAGTGTCACTTGATTCAGAGAGAAGTTCCGCTTCGTTAACACTATATCCGGTGTGGTCGAGGATCTTTCCTTGTGGAAAGTGGCGAAGTCGGCTTCTTCTCTCTGTACTATGCCTCTCCCAATTAAAAGGCTCAGCGAGTTATCAGCTCCGTTAAATGCTGTAGTGTATCCGGTTTTACTCAAGATTGTTGAGGTTTCTCTCGTGAAGAGCCGCAGAAAATTAGGGATGGGAAAATATGGACGACTGAGAAGTTGGTATCAGACCGTAACTGCCTAGTCATTATATAGCATGTGGATCTTAATTTAGTTTCTCTTTCCCTGGCTGGTGACCTTATCCTTCCCGATCTTTTATTTCTAAATTGATCCTGGTTTAGATTGAAGCAGGATTCGGGACAGATTTGGATCAGGCCTAGTTGAAAGCTTGTAATAAATCTTCTTCTGCGATGTTGGCATCGAAATCCTCCTTATGTTTGCTTTGTATGTCTCCTTCAATCAATTCACCGACTTTGGACCTTCTTGGTATTGATGCGGATTTAGAGCCTTAAATCTTCATGCATAGGTCCTGAGTATTTTGGAAAGGTATGATGGGCGTGGTAGACGCCATTGCCACTGCCTCAATTTCAATTTCCTTGTGCGCAATTGCTTCTCCTGGCAGGCCCTCGTTTCCATTTGAGATTCCTTTCCTTTATGAGATCTTGCTTGCGTAGGCGTGGGCCGCGAGAAGCCAAGTGATACCTCGGCATCGTTTGCGTCATGCTTTTGATTTGGGCGTGGAATAGGTCCCCTAAAGGTGAGTTGTCAGGGAACCACATCAGTTTAAAACCATTGTGGACCAACATCTTATTAAGTTCAGTTGCATATGTTCCTGGTTTCATAATATCTGGTGAAATGAGCATGCAAATTACACATTATAAGATCGGGTCTCATGTTTTGGTCGATTTGTATCATGGTCTTTTCCTGTTCGGTCCTCTTTGTCGCCTGTGCATACGTAGTGGTAGCCCTTCTATTTCTTTCGTCTATCATTACCTTCTTCTTGTCCGATATCAATGTCTTTTAACTAGTCACGCCATCGATAAGGTGCGGTGGGAGTTGCCAGAGTTCAGGCACTTCTTGTTCGGATATGTGCAATCCCTCCAACTGTGGCCAGATTCCTCGCACTCGGAACATTTTTTCCCTTAGAATTGTCATACTTTCGCTGCATGCTTCTCCATTGCGTAGCACGAGAAACAAATCTGTAGCGGGTCAAACACTTCTTTTTCAATACAACTAGCGGAAACCTTTGAGTTTAAGATAACCAACCCGTTTTTAGCCATCTCATTTGTCTGGAATGAAACCTTGAACACATGTGTGTCCTCTTCACCATCGTGACTTTTAATTTTAAGTCCTCATCCATCTTTACGCAATCCTGTTTCTCTTCAATTTCTTTTTTAATCTCTTCTGCAGAGTGTGTACCAACGTAAGGGTCGATACGCCGACATACAATCAATCTTTTTGCTAAGACGTGTGGAGGAACCTTTGGTATGAAACCTATTTCTTCTAGTTTTTTACGTTACTTTTCGCTAAGTAAGCTGTCCAGATCTTGGTAAATATTACAAAAGGCCATGTATCAATAGGTCTGATCCTTAAGTCTGCAAAGCGCGATTTCCCGATTTTGTTAAACAACTTCAAACACTTTTTTGTGCATGGGTTTCTGACATCGCCCCTTGACACATAGCGGACACGTTCTCGCCATTGGAGTCCTCCATGACGTCCCTAACTGCTCGGTTCCTATTTCGTGTACTTGAATATTCTCTTGTTCACCTTTTCTGCCCTACCTAAATAAAATGTCTAGCTGGGTCCTCTTAACGGCCATGAAAACACCACCCCAGATTGAGGCCCCTTCTTTGAAATCCCCACAAGGCCTTCTTCCGGGGTTCGTACACGTCAGAGACAGGCGGCTTCTACAGACCTTAAGTGGTAGAAAAGTTTTCACAACCAGAGATGTGCTGCTGAGGTGGGAGCGGGTAGATACGCGGTGAAATCTCTGGAGACTCCGAATTCCCACGCAGGCGTTTGCACGCATGGATGGCAGTGTAAAAAAACAGTCGGTCTAGACTGGATCCAAAAGCGGTGTTCTTCAAATTCCGGGTATTTTTTCACCTACTAACATCAATGGAGGATTCCGAAGGTGGATGTAGTAGGGTTTTGCTTTTCTACGTGTAATTAAGGTCTTCCAAAATGAGGAGTCTCCGCTGATCATTTTAGATTTAAGAAAGCAAAAATGTCTATGAAATAGATGTAGAGAGAGAGAGATAGGTAGGAAAAAGTGTTTATAGGAAGAGAAGATATGTACCAGGTTGCCTGGTAACTTCAATTGTCATTCCTCTCTTTTCCTCTTGTTGCTTCCTTGATTACTCAAATAAATGAATCTAGCTTTTAAGCCTCTGTTTTCATTGACAAACCTCTTCTGTGAGTTAAGAGAGTTTGTCGCCGCATTATTCCTATTGTAATTCATTTCATTTTTGACTGTTGTCAATTTTTGTCATCATTTGATTCTTTTTTTAGTATTCGTTTTAACTTTCAATGTCATTATTTTGTCCACTACGGATCTTTTTCTAAAATTACTTTATCCAATACGGATTTTTTTTATTAACTAATTATCCACTACGCATCTTTTTATCATTGTTTTTTATTTATTATTTTTCCCTTTATTTTTACTTTATTGTATTTTTAGTATCATTATCATTTATAAATCTGGTAGATCGCCTGACACTTCTGCAGCTGGCTACTTGTGAAGGCTTATTTAAAGTGTAGGTCTAGTAAGTCTTGTTCTTCAAGTTTTATTTGTTGGGTAACTTCTTCTGGTAAATATTGATCTATTTTTTGCCATATTTCCTTTGTGCGTTTTTGCAGAGTGATATTTATTGTTCAATATTGATAATTTCGTAAAGTAGTGTCAGTGGAATGTGGTCCTGAAGGGTGACATTTATTATAAATCTTATTGCTTTATTTTGGACAGCATGTGATTTTCTAATCAGTGTCATGCTTGAGTCATGGTGGGGAAGAGCGGGGTATAGAAGTAGTGGTATCAGCAGTAGCATATATAGTTTCTTTTTGTTTGGTGGTGAAAACAGTCTGAAACGGAACAGCGACTCTAACGTCCTCTTGGCCGCACAATTCTTTCCCTGTATGGAACAGCATATCTCTTTGATGTCAATATGAGACCAAGTACTCTTCTATCTCTGGAGTATGCGTAATATTTGTCTTGCACCAAAACTTCTGTTATTTTTTGTAGCCCCATCAGGATTATTCTAAATTTATTGATATTTTTTCTGATCTTGTTCTCGTTCTCGTATCTGTTGAGATTCTCAATTTCTCCTCTCCTTCTGTTATTCACATGACGGTCTTCTAAGTAATCGCAGATAATTCGTACTATATTCTGCTCCATCACGAGATCAATGATTTTAAATTTAAGTGACGGTAGCCATACCTTACCGAAGGCTAAAGACACCTTGCGAAGCACCAGGGCTACATTGCGGTCTTTGGCCTTGGCGATAGCGATTCTTTCAGTGATCAGTGCTTGTGCCGTTTCGGTGCCAAGCTTTCTCCTGAAACCATGTTTTCAATCATTCTACAGGGTCACCCCCCAAACACGGTTCTCAACTTTCGATAAGCCTCATTTCTTAATTTTATACAAAGATTGAATGAAACTTTGGTGATAACTAGTTTATTGTATTTAAAAACATCATATCAAAACATGAGAGGCTTGAGAATTTTATTCTTTATTCTAGAGCACGTGTTCGACATGACGTCCATTTACTTCTGTGCTTTTCTTGAGCTGCAGCACAAAGTTGTCCATGACATCCTTGCAAACTGACCAACTAATGGCTCTGATATCCTCTTTGATGGCTTCCTTGAGTTTTGTGATAGTCCTGGGTTTCCTTGCTTACACACAGTCTTTAAGGTAGCCCCAGAAAAAGAAATATGTGGGGCTAAGGTCTGGGGTGTGAGGTGCCCACTCAAAAATGTCTTGAGATGATCACACGGCTACCAAAGTTCTCTTTCATCCAATCTTCAGACAGTTTTGGGATTTAAGAGGTTGTTCCATCTTGCTGGAACCAAAACTTCCCCATAAGCGATGAGAACAGGATCTTCACTTCCCTCTTGAAGGTTTTGAGGATCTCAACATACCGCTACTTGGTGACTGTGACTGTCGCGCTAGAGTCTTTGAAGAAGAATGGTCCGATGATGCCTCTGGCTGAGATTGCATTCCATACCATGCACTTAGGGGAGTGTAGCGGCTTGCTGGTTAGCTCATTTAGTCTGGAGGTCCCCCAGAAGACATTTCTCTTAGAGTTTACTTTTCCTTCAAGATGGAAGTGAGCTTCATTTGAGGTCCAAAGGCTGTTAAGGAAAGTTGAGGCCTCCTGAATCTTCTCCAGTATCTTGACTACCATAGCCTCTCTCTGCTCCTTGTCTGAGGCTGTAAGAGTCTGCTTCCTCTATATTCTGTATTGGTAGGCCTTTACATTCATTACTAGCACTCTCCTGCATGTCTCACTCGATATACCGAGGGACTGACCGCTTGCGCACAAAGCGTTTTGGATTCTGCTGAACTAACTTTCTCACGCTCTAGACCAGCTCAGCTGTACGCTTCCTAGGGTGTTCTGAATGGCTTGAACGAATGTTACTGGCTGCATTAAGGTTTTCTACTGTCCCATAGTTCTTGAAGTGGTCCACCTAGTCCTGAATTCTGCTTTTGGAGGGGGCTTTTTCATATTCGAACTGATGCACGAAAATGTCCTATACTTTCTTGAACGAGCCTCTCTTGTAGTAATGTTCGACGTACTATATTTTTTGCTGGAGCTCCCAATGAGATCTAATTGTCTTCACACGCGTTGTTTCTGTAATGTCTTGCAAAGTAAGGGCGATAAGTGGATGAATGAAGGATATATCACAAAAAGTGTGTGCAGGCCTGTTTTGGGGGGATGACCCTGTACAACTCTTTGAAATCTAAGTAATTCCTTAGTCTGTTGTTAAGGAGTTTTTCCATCAGTTTGCCCATGAATTCTAAGAGTTCCATAGGCCTATAACTGCTTATGTGCCTCTTTGGTTTACCAGCTTTCAGCAGGAAAATTACTTTGAGCCATTCGAACTGGTCGAGAAAATAACCAGCATTAAAGCAACCGTTAAATAGCTCCGATACGGCGTCGTTGGTATTCCGGGGCGCGTTCAGTAGGTGAATCTTCGTAATGCTGGTTATTTATAGTGCTTTTTGTTTAAAATTCTTTAAGGCACCCTCATACTCTTCATGAATGAAGGGCATTCCATCCTCTTTTGCGACACGAGTTCTATATAGAGTATGGTGGGGCGTGAGCTCATCACCTAGATTCCTAATCCTTGTGAGTACATCCTCATAATTCTATCCAAAGTTCTCCTTTTCTCCTCGTTTTTTTTTAAAATCAGCTTTGATAATACTCTATGAACTTATATTCGAGTTCACGATCTTCTGAAATTTTGATGACGTTAACTTTGATCGTTATTCCAAAATTTCTTGGGGTTCCTTTCTGTGTCGACTTCAGCTATGATATTTTCTATTTTTCGCTTAATTTCTCCCTGATAAGTCGCTTAATCTCATTTCTTAGTATTTGATTCCCTGTACCGATGTGATGTGTTTCCATAGATATTTATTTCGTTAATGCGGACCTAGAGTTGATGCAATTTTTCTAGTATATTTGTGTCTTACCTTGGAGCTGGGAATACTTGTATTCCGTCCAGGGGATAGTTATGCGGCCGGCTTCCACGATCTTTGTTACTAGGTGATTAAGCTGTTCGTAGATGTTCTCAAGCGTAGCACCTTTCATTTGGTCTATCTTTGTGCTCTGTAGATATTCCTTGTATGCAGCCCAGTTTGCTTTAGCTAAGCATCTACATCTTGGAATTTTTTTTGGGATTGGAGATGTTGATATGTTCGTTTTCATGCTGACGTGATCGACGGGATATATGGGATGGATTGCTCTATGGATTTATCAAAAGCATCAAAGCGGATTAGAAGTGTGGTGGGCAGGATTAATGTGGGTACACCAATATTTTCCATCTCTACGAAAGCAAGGAATAGAGAGAAAGAGAATACAATGTAGAAGAAAATAGAGAAAAGGAATGAAGAAGATTATATAGAGAGTATAGGAAAATAGAAGAGAAAGAGTAGAGAATAAGTAATGAAGAGAAGAATTATGAAAAAGCCTGTGAGGGCGGGTTACACCGTCGTCACTAATTAGAATTGTAAGAATTTAACGTCATCAAAGTGGGGAAAGGAGTATCTCTATAATCACCATTTGTAAGAAACAAAAGAGAGGGAGAAGTGAATAAAGATAAAGTATGGAGAAAGAGAAGGGATTAAAGTGAAGAAAATATAGAGAAGAGGATGAGAGAGAGAGAGAGAGAGAGAGAAGAGAGAAAGAGAGAGAGAGAGAGAGGAGAGAGAGAGAGAGAGAGAGAGAGAGAGAGAGAGAGAGAGAGAGAGAGAGAGAGAGAGAGAAAGAGAGAGAGAGAGAGAGAGAGAGAGAGAGAGAGAGAGAGAGAGAGAGAGAGAGAGAGAGAGAGAGAGAAAGCTTTGGGAGTAGATAAGGAAAAAGGGTGAGGACAGGTGACTCGTTTGCCTCACGGGGGCGACAAATGAACCGTTATTAAATAGACTACAGTCTATTACATACTTTATTACGCGCGCACTTGATAATATTTTTATAATTAGGCTTATCGATAATTCTCATCCCTCCACGCCTCTATTAGGTTTTATCAACGACAAAATAATGGTCATGCAAGTATTAGCGATAAGCATAACGATACGCCACTAAAGACCACCTCTCTTCTATAAATATATGCCCATGCATGTAGGTAGACAAGAAGCGTTTGCTATGTGAGTAATAACTATCTGAATCGGTGCCATCACTACTATTGAGTTTGAAAAATGTTCTTCTTAGTTCATTACTTTGCACTGACCTTAAATTATTTGATTACCCTCTATTTGCTAGTCATTTGTATGATTTCTATTAGATTTATGATAATAAGCAGACATTAAGCGATTAAAAGACGTCCAATAACCATAAAAAATTTCAATTTCCATTGGTTGATATTACTGCATTTATGGGAAGCTTTAAGATTTGTCCTTACTGCAATATAGTATACAATTGTGTTTTTGAGATAAGGAATAAAGTAGTAGTATCTTGTTAACTTATATTTTTTCTGCAATAAAACAAATTTAAGCTTTCTTATTTATGTGTTTGCGCATATATTCCGGAAAAATAGTTCGTCTTCATGAGTATTCTTCATTAAGTGGTATAAAATATCGCTGAAATACAAAAGAGCAGACGAATTCATTATACGATTTGTTATTTGACAAAACAACTTATATTGCAGGACTTGAGTAAAGGACAAAATCGTAAAAAAGAATTGCTTCATTTGGGGACAAAAAAAAACTACTGTAGACATATTCGCTTCCTTAAGTCCCAGTTTTTATTTCCTCTCTCTGTAGATTTAAATGTCCATGAATCAGATTTAAGATTAATCAAAAATTTAAGGTTAGATTAAATATTTACATTACATAAGGTACGAGGGGCGGTCAATAAGTTTTGCAATTTGGATATAAGGAAACGAGATATGAGGAAAAGTGTTTTATCATTTGTCAATATAACTACCCTCGACTTCGATGCACTTGCGCCACTTGTCTCTAAGGGTTCGAATTCCCGACAACCAGAAATCTCCCGACTGCTGTTCAATCCACTCGCAAACGGCGAGCTAGACATCTTCATCGTGCCCAAACCGGCGACCACGCAGTGCAGCCTTGAGGACTTTGAGGACGTTAAGGTCGATCATGAGGCGTGAGGTTTCGTAAGGTTTCTAGGGACCCGACAGGCAAATACCTTGGTGATGGCCAAATTGGCGTGGATGATGTTGATAACACTTCCATGTGATATTCCAAGTTCTCGCTCGATTTCTCCGACCTTTACCCGTCGATTTTCAAGGATCATCCTCTCCACACGGACCACATTGTCCTCTTTGGTCACGTCTGACGGGCGTCCTGGACGGGGGTCAACTTCAAGGGACTCACGATCATGGCATAACTTCTTATTCCAACGAGCAATGATTGCATAGGAAGGGGCGGTGTCGGTGTACACTGAAACCATGCGTTCATGGATCTCTTTTGCATTCTTGCCTTCCTTGGTCAAAAATTTGATCACTGCGCGGTGCTCAACCTTCTCCATTGTTCAAAAAATTTGTGACTGACGATCTGCGAACAGCTACTGATTCTTAAATAGACGAGGTAGGAGCGTGTGGCTGCAGGTCCTGACTTGTCATAACTTGTACTAACACCCCCACAAACAGCCGTCCCCCTTCCTCTGTTTTGCCCTACCGATTGGCAAAACTTTTTGACCGCCCCTCGTATATATGTGTATTTTTTCTATTTACAAATTTAGTTGCAGAACATGTTCTCTATTTACATATACATAAATTGGAAATTTTCAGGATCGTATGACTAAAGTTAATGCGTTTTCAAAGGTTACTCTCTTCTACATATAAGTACATTTTTCTTATCTTTACTCATCTAGGCGCTCATAATTCTGAGTTTGAAACTAACTTAAACTTCTTCCTTGAGGGGATAAAGGGAAATATCTACGGATATGTGCTGTAGTAGTGTACGAGTATTTTGCGATCTATACTAAATAAATGAAGGAAATTGTTATCAAAGAAGATTAAGTTTTAACAATATTAGTTAAATAAAGAAATGTTTTTTAACAGAATATTATTGATAGGATTATGACAATTTTTTAATATAAAAACACCATATATATAAATATATGTGACTTGACTTTGACCTAAGGGTGCAGATCATAACGACCCATTGCTATGGGTCTGCCTAATGTCAGCTATTTCTAGCAGACATGAAACAAAATTTGGGCGAGTTATACTTGAGCACTCGTCAAAGACTTCCCAAGCGCAGTGCTCTACTAACTTGAGCGTGTTCCCACTAATCTATGAAGAGAGGCAGAGTAGTGAAGACAATCGAGGTATAAGTCTGTTTATACTGGCCCTTCACATCTCATCTACCTGCTGCCATACATGAGTTTTCCTCACATGCTTTAGCCCACCTGCTGAAGTGGTTACAGTAATGTGGAGCTTGAAGCCAGCATGTGAGAGTTGGGAATAGAGTGAGGACCAGTCGACCTAACCATCTCACACTCCAGTGGGATGCAGGAGTGAGGAGGAATCAAAAGGTTCTACCTCTATAGGGTTTCCCTACACCCCATATATATATAAATAAATATATATATATATATATATATATATATATATATATATATATATATATATATATATATATATATATATATATATATATATATATATATATATATATATATATATATATTAGGCTGATTCCTCGGCAACCAAGCAAAGTATAAAGATCAAAGCCACACAAGGAATCGGAGCATTTATTCTACTTCGGCAATTCTGGCTAAATTAAGATTTTTTTTCTTTATGGGTTAAGTAATAAGGGAGTTATTGTGGACTGTTTCTAATTAAGTTTTGGAGAGAGCTTTTGGATGTTTACTGACTCAAAATATTTAAATTTTGTTTATTGTGGCACGAATCCAAAACGGAGAATATCTCTCTGAAATAGACGAATTACAAGATACAGTATGATTTTGTATCGATGACAATTCTAGGCTTTGCTAGAGGTTTATTTGTGTGGTGAATGAAGATACGAATTTTGCTAATTCTTAAGTGGAATTGAACAGTTGTTATACTCAAGTATCTGGCTTGGCAGCCTCCACACAAACAATAATACGCTTAAGAAGATTTAAGTTTTTCGGAAAGTTTTTCTTTGGGATTCAGATGTGATTTAACAGTTAAATTGTTAATAGCAATTAAAAAAAATTCTCTGAGAGTATTGCTTAAATAGTATTAAATGCAAGTGTCTTATCAATTGGATTTTATTTATCAATATAAGGTATCTTTAAACGCTGTCAAACTTTCTCTGCGCTGATCAATTATAACTGAATTTATTAATTATATTAATGCAACGTTTGAATAATACTATTAAGTTTCCTATATCAAAAATATAGTAAACTCAAAAGATCTGGCCATAACAGTACATAGAGAGATGGAACACAGTATACAAGAGTATTTTTAAATGATTAGGTTACCACGCAATACGTACCACCAAATTTAGGAGGCTCTGCGAACGGCGCTGCCCCATTCATTCTTAAGAAGTTTTTATGTGATCACAAGCGTCTCCTGATACCTTGCGCGTTTTTATTATCTGTGTGTATGTATGTATGCTCTCGTTTCTTTCTATAGTTTCGTAATGTGTTTATAGGTATATATCTAAATGTTAATGTACTTGTCTATATTATTCTTCGCTTATTCCCTCACTGAGGTTATACTATAGATGATTACGTCAGCACACAGGAGAAAGATTTTCTTCATGGTCAGGATAACTAAGGAAAGTATTTTTAAATATATGTCACAGATACAGACACTAACGACCCTTTTACATGATTAAATCATTGCAAACACCGTAGGAGTAAAATCCTCTACGAAATAAGGATAACCGACGAAGGCATTCCACTCACCGCTTGTTGCGACATTTTATTCACCATTAACTGATATATATATATATATATATATATATATATATATATATATATATATATATATATATATATATATATATATATATATATATATATAAATTCGCAACAAGCGGTGGGTGTAATGCCTTATTCGGTTTTCATTATTTCGCAGAAGATTTTGCTACTACGGTTTTTATAATAGAGTAATCACAAGTTTGGTAAATAAGTATAAAATCCAGAAACTTAATCCAAAAGAAGCAATGTCAAAAATATTATGGTAGACGACCCTTTCGATTTTCTACTCTTTAAGAGCGATATTGAGAGGAGCAATTGTGCAATTTTATCTCCTGTGAATGACATTCAGAGCGATACCATTCCCATATAATTATACTATGATCCATCTATTATCTTTATATATATTAAGTGAGCCTTACAGAGCATCGATGCCACCAACTTACTCGAATCTGACAAAACATAACTCAAAACAATTATATTGTTTACCATATATAACAATTTGATATATTGTTCAACAATGTCCTAACATCTCCGGCATCACCAGTGTTTAATTATGAAAATTATTTGAAGCTGTATTGAACTATTCACGTGGTACCAAAATGACGCATCTCCGAGCGTAGGGTGTTTATACGAACGACAATATTAAACATGTAAAAAAAACTTTTGATAACTTGAGGACAAAATGAGTTGATATGATAGAACTTATTTTTGGAGATATTTTTGTTCAAGCTAAGTTTATGATTAATGGTGTTTAAATGAGACTTAGGTCCATACGAAACCACCTCGAATTATACCTCATCATATAGGAGTTGCGCCTACTGGGAACATTGTTGAAATGGAAGAAAGAAAGGGCCTTGCTATACGGAGAATGAAAGCCTGACTGTGAAAATGTGCTCTATTTACATAGCAAGCATTAATAAATTTGAATATAAATATTATTAATGAAATAAAGCAAATTAACAACAAAAGCATATTAAATAGTATAAAAGGTAAATAATTTCATGACCGACCCTCTTCCAGGATGGAACTGACACCTTTTAATTTAGACTATATTGAAGTATAATTATATTGTCATCTCTATGTAAATATATGATATACATTACAGTAAATATGTCGGTGTAGGGGAATGGTCACTTCCCCCCCCCCCCGTTCACTCATGAAGCAGTCCCAAGGCGGTTACCGCAACGACATCCGTCGAAGGCATCGGCGGGTCAGTGCTTAACCACAACGTGGCACAACCCAGTGCCATGAAAGACCCTAAAGGTCAAAAAGGTAAGATCTCCCCCAGGAGAGTGAGATCCAGTTTCACGTCACACAAGAAATTGGACACGGGTTTCTCCCAATCTCGATGGCTAACGAGGAGCCGATGTTTGACTTCGTGGGAAAGACCGTTTGGAAAAAGAACTCTCCTGGGGCCGTCCTCAAGCCCCTCTCCCCCTTACCACTCCCCCAGTGGGGGTGCGAGGTATAAATGAGGAACTCTGAGGAAAATCGAGGTAGTATACGTCAGGCCAGGTGACGAAGTCCTCGGATCCAAAACCGAGCTACCTAGACTGGATTGGTAGTATACGTCAGGCCAGGTGACGAAGTCCTCGGATCCAAAACCGAGCTACCTTGACTGGAAGGGTAGTATACGTCAGTCTCTAGGTGACGAAGTCCTCGGATCCACAACCGAGCTACCGAGACTAGAAAGGTAGTTTACTTGGGTCGCCAGACCAAGAAGTACCCTGCAAGAGAGGCAGGGCTACCTACCTTAAGGGGCTAAGAAAAAGCTCATCCTTGAGCTAAGTCCCTGGTTATCAAACCAAACGATAAGTGAAATTTGGTAAGTTCGACTTACTCTCGCCAGAGAGACTCCTCATATCCTGGTGCACCTTAAACACCAAGGGTATTCCTCGTCCAAGAGGAATTAAGAAAAGAAGAAGGAGGTAGTATACGTCAGTCTCTAGGAGACGAAGTCCTCGGATCCACAACCGAGCTACCGAGACTGGAGAGGTAGTTTACTTGGGTCGCCAGACCAAGAAGTACCCTGCAAGAGAGGCAGGGCTACCTACCTTAAGGGGCTAAGAAAAAGCTCATCCTTGAGCTAAGTCCCTGGTTATCAAACCAAACGATAAGTGAACTTTGGTAAGTTCGACTTACTCTCTCAGAGAGGCTCCTCATATCCTGGTGCACCTTAAACACTAGAGGTATTCCTCGTCCTTGAGGAATTAAGAAGAAGAAGGAAAAGGCTCCCCCTCGAGCCCGTTATTCGGTGGCCACACCAAACTTTAAGTAACTTATTCTCGCCAGAGAAACCCCCCTCCGTTATCCTCGCCTTTGAAGAAGACCCTCCCCGAGTTCAGTCCTCGTCCCTAAGGAAGTAAGTAACGAAGGAGAAAAGCTCCTCCTCGAGCTCGTTACTCGGTGATCACACCGCACTCCAAGTTAATTTGATTTAAGAAACAAGTTCGACTCACTCTCGCCAGAGAGACCACGACTGCATAGGTGTTGCATAAAGCACCGTCTTGGTTCTTGTACTTAAAGAACCCTTCCCCCCCCGGAAGAACGTGTGGACCCCCCAGCTGCTACCCTCGCCAAAACGACCGTGGAATTTCGCCCATCTACAACTGGACATCCGGCACGCGTCGTGAGTCAATAACATTTCTGAGGCCTTTAAACTCCACATGAGTCCGTAAGCCTAATTCTTATATTATTGTTTTGTCTAGAGAAAACGTTAACCAATTTTTGTGGGGGAAACTAATTTAATTAATTCTTGCTTATAATAATATTTAGAGTATTGCTATAGTTAATGTATAAAGGTTGTGTATTCAATGGTTAAAGATAAAATATAAGTTTATTTTGTGAATTAGTGGGCGTTTCTTTTATATCCTTACGTGTTTGGTAACGGCTCTGTTCTTTAAGATATTCTTATAATATCAATATATATTAGACACTCTTAGCACTCTTAGAATAGAACAAAAAAAGGGGGGGGCATTCTACGACACTAAATAAAAGTGGTGTCAGGTAAGTAGGGTTTTTATCAGAAAGAATTCTACGACACTTGGCTTAAGTATAAATGTGTATATGTGTGTATATATATATATGCATAATTAATTCTTATAGAGGAGCCAGAAGAATTCACTCCCTAAAACATTGTTTAAAATTTAAATTCATTAAAATTTCGGCACAAGTCGTTTTACTTGATCACTTTGGTAACAACTTTGTTTTATGACTGATGTTATTTACTTTTGTATCTCAGTCTGAAATGAAATGTCGTTCACTTCGAAACACTTTTACTCTTTCACTATGATATTTTACACCTCCGTAGGGTTTGATTCAAATGATTTGGCGAAAAAATGCCTGCTACATTAGTATTTACCATAACACAGACATCTTAAAACATGGACTGAGCTTAGAATATTCGCTACTTGCATACAGGGCCCCAAGACCATTTTCAACATTATTTGATGTTACTCGAATACTAAGGATAATAACCTTTTGGTTGTAGGTTTTGCAGTTTTGATATATAGATAATGAGTCATGGCAATGTATAGATGAAATTTATTGCTGGTAATTGGTTTTAATAAGAAAAAAAGTTAAATATTTTATTTATCAATATCTGCTACATTGCTGCTGAATGAAAAAACACAACAATATATTATTAGGTTTTAACTTCTCATTGGTTTCCATAGATTCTCAGATCATGAATGAACACTAAATATCAGTACAATGAACAATACAAATCATTTTGACTTCCAACACTAACCCTTGTCATTTTGTGAGAGTTCTGGTGACGAAAAACTAATTCACTGTCGACTTTATGTACCCTCATTTTGAATCTTCGTGTCACTTCTGAAATTTCACATTGCCCAAATGAACACAAGATTAATACTGAAATTTTCCCAAAACAATGTTAACGTTCCACCAAATGTATGTATTTCTTGTTGCTAGCTGCATCTGAATCAATTTTGTGTTTAGGATGCACTTCAATGTGTAAAAGAACAACCTGTCACCTCCCCCCCCCCACACACACTTTATTGCAGACTACGTGCGATTGTATCCCGCAATGGACAACGTTACTTCTTGTTCGAAAATTCACGAATTATCGACTCCTGAGCATATTGGGGAAGTATTCTCGAATCCTGCGAACTCGTCCTAAGCATCCTTCCCCGGTAACGAGGCGAGGAAGAGCCGCTGTTTCTCGCACCTTGCTGCTAAATGATGAATCGACTTCACCTCCGGATTAAGAATCAGGCATACAAATACCCGGGTTATACTAGAGTTCGAGGAGTCCAGCACGCACCTCAAGGCTGTCCTTATCGTCTCGTCCCGTGAGCGTTCATCAGACAGCTATTCTCGGATCGAGGAAGACAATTTCCCTCCGAGCTTATAGAGTATGTCGGCAAGCTCCTCATGGCAAAACGGAGTTTGCGAAAAGCTAAATGGCAGATTGAAAGCAATCCTCAGAAAATTGTATGTCGATCAGCCCCAAGAATGGCACCGCTTTTTACCTGTGACAATGGTTGCGTGTCGCGAAATCCCCCATAGGCCCCTAGGATTCGCCCCCTTCGAATTACTCTATGACCGTAGTGTTCGAGGCCCCCTAGCTATTTTAAAGCAATCTTTCACCAATCCCCATCTGGATAACGAAATCCAATCCTCCTATTCGTACTTTCTAGACCAACGAAAGCGCCTAGAGATATGTGCAGACATGGCCTATCAAAATGCTGAGGTAAATTTGGAGAAGTGTCGAACTTATTTCGATTTAAAGGCGAAGGAAAGAAGTTTTAAGACTAGCGAGGAGGTGCTGTTGCTACTTCCCAAGGAAAGTAACAAACCTCTGAGCCAGTGGAAGGACCCCTTTTCCGTTTTAGAGGTGAAAGGAGCAGTGGATAACCTAATTGGAACCCCCTTAGGAGATAAGGTTATCCACATCAATACGATGAAGAAGTATCACCGCCGTGCGTGTATCAACAATATTGTGGCCCTCGATGAAGAATCCCCTTTGGAAGCAGTGTATCCGTTAATCCTCTCAATGTCGTGCAAGTAGTATGCATTGAACAAGATGGTGATTACCCTATCCCATATTCACCTAGACCCCCGGAACCATCATCCCCCGTACTGAATGTCTCCCCTAGGCTACCGCCTCTTTGAGTAGTTCGAGTAGTCCAGCATGCACCTCAAGGCAGTCCTTATCTTCTAGTTCCGTGAGCGTTCATCAGACAGCAGACTTTCTCCGGCGTGAGTCTACACCAGTCAATTGGTAGATTCTCTGATCGGCAAACCTTTTAATTTGTGCAACAGTCTCCATTCGTTTAATCGAACCGAAGAAAATTTCCATCGATTACCTTTGAGAAAAAGAAGTTTTCTCTTGCAGTGGAATTACGAGAATTTTCACATTTCCCGTTGAACCTTATCTTTGAAGATTAGCTATATTTATCGGAAGGCTGGTTTGGATCGTGCCCCATCTACCTCATTCAGACCGTGCTCCACTTGCCTCATCGGATCGTGCCCCACTTGCTTCATCCGATCTTTCCCCAATCGCCTCATCGCAAGAAGGACCTTCCTCGAAGTCACCGACCCGTAAGACTGAAAACCCCTCCATTATTAGTATTGTCAAGTTCCCCCTTTTAATCTGAGCCTAGTAACATTAATCAATTAATTCTATTTGAGGATCCCTCCACATAATAATTATCAAGAGACTATTTAAATTTAAATAATTCCCTTTTGCCTATTTTTATTTTGATCTTTGTAAATAAAATTATATTTTTGTTATTTCATCTTTAACTAACCTTGAAAGATACTCTCAGCCTATTCAAGTAATCTCGCTAAACAACTATGCAATCTGTCTGATAATTAAGGATTAGAAACCCACTGCCTTAAGTTTGACCTCCTAGTCGGCCGTTAATCCCTGCAAACAGTCTTTCAACGGTTCGTGTTTCAGTAAGTGATTAAGTCACCCTCCCCCCACGCTTAATATAGGAGTAGTGTATGGTATAGAGTCGTGTAGTTAGATGTAAAGACATTAAATAGACTGGCCGCCATTTTCGGGTACAATATTTTCAAGAAACTGTGACCACTAGCACAGCTCAATGTAGCCAGTTGGTCCTCTTTTTACCAAAGTGCAACAAAGATCTTCTGGAAGGCCTCCTTATAGTTTTAACATCCAAATAGGGAACACCGTGTTCTTTCCTTATTCGTGAGCCACATTCCGAATGAGACAGAGGGCCTTGTGAGACGGCCATACTAGCCTTGCGTGCGACATTAAGTCTGTTAATGATTTAAGTTTCCTTGTCAACTTGCTCGGTGACACGAGTAAGTTTGTCTGAGACCTTACTGTCGATGATAATGTCTTGACAGGACCAACACCCCTGAGTACGCAGGATCTTGTGTGCTAGGTACCCAGCCAGGTGGACAATTGCCTGTTCCGTCCCTTCACCCAGGTCGTCATGCTCGGCAGGAATATCTGCATCGACCAGCTCCTGGGTGACTCTGGCAATAATAAAATTATTATTATTGAAGATTGCTATAATATATAAAATATTCTGCTACTTAACAATTCTTACTACAGTAGCGTAAAATGGTGATATTATCGATGTTAATACTACTATAACTATGTACTAGCTACTACTACTACTATTATAAGCAACAATAGTAGTTCACCGAACCCACATTGCAGTGGTGGGGGGGGGTCAAAAGCAAAAGTCTCGTCCTTAAAAGTTTCAAAACAATTTTGTCCGAAAAACACAATGAACAAGCACATACCTCTTAAAACTTCTTTAACATTAGAGCCAAAAAGATGCTTTTAGCTGCTCTCACTGATGAACTCAAACTGGCGTTGTCTGTGGCCGGTGGCGCGTTTGAATTTAGTGAGGCGGTTATGCACAGGCGACATTTAAAACATAGCGCAGTGGGCAGTCCAATGTTAAAGAGGTCTATAACTATAACCATCTAGCCCGTAAAAAAATGAATTATTTTATATACAAGTGAAGACATTTCATACTAAGATAGTGCAAGTGCACTATTTCGCCAACGCCCTTGCTACCTTAGCTTAATTAATCCTCCGTTTATAATTTCATGCATTACACATAGAAGTTACACGAATTAATAATACTTTATACGTACTATCTCTTCATCTGATTATTTGACAAACTAACCAACGATATCTAACGGCTTGTCCTTTTTCACTCTTTTCTCTACAGCCAGCCATACCCCACCCACTGTAACTACCATAAGCTCCTCTTTTCCTTTTCGTAGATCGAGATTCACGGTCGTTTAAAACTTAAGGCCAGGCAGACCTACAACAATATAAATTTCTAAGTAGGTATCCATTAACTCTTTGTCTTCCCATAAAATCTTTCCAATAAGAATAAACGAAAGTTGCTTAATAGATTTAATAAACCTACCCCAGGTGTCCGCATACATACTCTGGAACATCTCATTCTCACTCTCAGGAACAATAGAGGTCGGTCGTGCAGCCTGGGATCTCAGGGGACCTATTCAACGCCCAACTAAAGAGCATGAAGCAAATGGTGTCAAGGTCTTATGCTGACTCCCGCGACCCTCGCCTGCATAAACAAAAAAGACACCGAAGAGAAGGAATCTCAAATGGAAACGAGAGACCTGCAGGAAAAGCGATTGTGCCCAAGGAAATTGAAAGTAAGGCAGTGGCAATGACAGTTGCGGTCGGATACCAACCTCCCAGGTGCCCATATCTTCTGATCCATTATTTCCCGCGGCTCTTCAGGAGAGAAACGTCAACAATCTTGATCAGGGAGCCAGACACCCGCTCTAGGGAAGCCGGCTACACCACAACATTCAACAGAGCTGGTTACTCGATGAGCCTTTTAATTCACAGAGTCATAGTACAAAGAGAAAGACCCGACTTCACCATTTTCGAATGGAAAGACCGTTGACCACACCGGATATAGAGATACGAATCGGAACTTCTCTCTGAATCAAGTTACCCTTCCGGGCTTTTTTTTGTACCATCAGACCAGATTAGCATGATCACTCACATATATATCTCCCCGATCCAGGTACAAATTCCTCAAACGCAAGTACTTGGCGAGAACCAACTGGGAGACATACCGTGAACATTTGAAACTTGTGGAAATTGACTAAAAACTCGAACACCTTATGTCAAAAAGCTTAGAGGCTGTCCACTTAGCTGTACCTTGTACGGAGCACAAACACTACCGGTCCCAAGGTGGGACCCTAACATTTAAGAAAAGATGGATCAGCTGGAGGCCTTTATCTATTTTATAGAAATATATGGGAACACGGCGCGTAGATAGCAGGAAATAATACATCTGAGGAACGAGATCAAACATTAATAGCTAATATTGATGCAAAAGGTCATTTTAGTCAACTGGAAAGATTGCGAAGCACTCGCCACAGGAGTCGTAAAAATCAAAGTTAATGGCGTGGAATTACAGAAGACCATAACATCGAGCGTGAATTCAAAAGATACTGGCAAAATCGTTTTCGTATTAGTGATGAGGAGAATGGAATCTTTGATGTTAGGTACGAGGAGGAAGTTATTTCATGAATTCAAGAGCAGGGAGCTGATATTACAGCGCACCATTTCGTGGACGAAACACGTCTATATAATAACGAACAACACGGCTTCCAGAGGAAAATTGGTACTGAGACGGCTCTGGCGTTAATAACCGAAAGGATAGCTATCGGGAAGGCCAGAAACGGCAATGTTGACGTCGTTTTTTGAGATGTTGACTCAGCCTTTGACAAGGTATGGCTACCAGGACTAAAAAAGAAGATAGGCAAAATGGGTATGGATGAAAACCTAACGAGAATACTTTGCGACTACCTGGAAGAACGAGAGGCAGTCGTAAGAGCAAAGGGCATCGAAGGGGAACCATTCAACCTGGAGGCAGGGGTGCCACAGGGGGGTTGTATCAGCCCTACCTTATATGCGGTGTATAACGGCGACCTTCCTTACCCCGACCAAGACCTCGCTCAGTAAGTCCAGCTGGCGGATGAAATCATAAAGGTCAACCCCAGCTTGTATAGAAACCCTAGGTACGTTGCAAACAGGACAAGCAGGGAAATTGAAAACATCAATAACTTCGAAAAATGAGCAAAATTAAGACTAATTTCAAGATGATACCTGTGGGACACCGTAAGAGAGCTGACGTGCTGGTGCAGAACGGATTTTACATTTACTTTACAGAAGGTCGGGCACTTGGCCTGAAAGTAACCTCAGACGGGTACAATGCCCACTACATATAAAAGATTGCCGCTGCCACAAGAATGCTATTGGCTCTGTACCTCTTCAAATAACTTTCACCAAGCAACAAGAGCAAACTCTCTATGTTTTTAGTGAGGCCGATCTTCTTTTATCACGCTACCCCCCTTCATATACTGAGCAAAACTACTGTCAAAAAAGCACAAGTTGTTCAAATTAGCGCAATAAGGTTTACTGCCAACCTTACCCTGTGGAACCACATACCAACAAAATTGTTGCGTGAAACAACGGATATCGATCCTATCAACGTTATCTGGATAGACGAGGGAAACGTGTATGGCAAAGGGTATATCAAAACATTCCTGGAGAAGTGCTGCACGGAATTCGACTACCAAATGAAGACTTACTGGACTTGAGATTTAATAGAGCATTCAAAAGCAGCCAACTGCAACCTTACAGGAGACTTACCCTTGTAGAGGTGCGAAGATGTATTAGAGAAAAAATTCCTTTCAAATCGATAATATAAATAACCCATTAAATTACCAACTCAGAGCGGACTAAGCCGTGGCGTAATGACTAAGAGCATCGGCGTTTAAATCTATCGGACCGGGTTCGAAACTCAATAGTCCACAACTTTTACGAAAAAATCTCCAGAAGAAAACGGAAGTCAAAGAAGACTCAAGATAAAATGGATCGCCTCAAGAAAGAAAACGACTTAAAGGGCAAACTCATCGAATATCAAGAATCAATAAGGATCAATAAATAAACGCAAGATAATTGGAAGAAAATGAAGATACATCAAAAAAGAAATCGAAGATCAAGAAACAACCCAGCCAACAAGAATATTAAGTCAAGAAAAATAGAAGACAATGTTTGAAGGTCCAACTTAAAGATAAAATGAAATTCAGAAAGTAAATAGATTCGATAAAGATAAACAAAATTCTAGATAAATAAATAAACAGAAAATAAGGAATGCCCCCCTCCATAACTGGTGACCGTCAAAAGGCCGAACAATCTTCTGATCTTCGTTACAACTGCACCTCCTCTCCTAATAGAGTCTAAGAAAAAGTGTTGCTGGGAATCGGATACCCGGGAAGGAGATTACTCATTGATTAGAGACAAGACTTCGTTTGCTTTCCTCAATCCCACTAAATTAGCTCCACTCATCCCACATACTTGGATGCCGGGGAGGGAGGGAGGGCTATTACTCCTCGATTAAGAAATCTAAGACTAGTCTCCCCCCAATCCTCAAATTCGCTCCGCGTTCTCGAAAGGGACCTGTGTAGGGGTGCGAAGATATATCACAGAAAAATTCCTTCCAAATCGATAATATAAATGCCCATTAAATTACCAACTCAGAACGGGCTAAGCCATGGCGTAATGGCTAAGAGCATCGGCGTTTAAATCTATCGGTACCGAGTTCGAAACTCAATAGTCCAAAACCTTTTACGAAGAAAACGGAAATCAAGGAAAACGCTTTAAGGACTACTCAAGAAGACTCAAGATAAAATGGATCGCCTCAAGAAAGAAAACGGAAGACAAGGAAAACCGCTCGAAGGACCAACTCAAGAAGGAATCATAACATCAAGATAATTGGAAGAAAAATGAAGATGCATTAAGATTAAGAAGAATACGGAAGTCAAGATAAATGCAATGAAGATGCATCAAGAAAGAAATCGAAGATCAAGAACTAACCCAGCCAACAAGAATATCTAAGTCAAGAAAAGTGAAGACAAATGTTTGAAGGGGCAATGTCAGTCAATAAGAAGTAACCAGATTCGCTATAGAAAATCAAGATGAAGAATAATATTGATAAATATAAATAAATATAACGAAAATCACAAAATAATAAACGGTATATAAAAAACAAAGTCCTAAAAAATGCAAGATGAGAACAAAAGATCCGAAGTGGACAAACTCGTTAGGAAAGAATAAATAAATAAATAAAAGATCCGAAGTAGACAAACTTAAAAAAAAAATCACAAGTGGACAAATTAATGTTAGGAAAGAAAAATAATAAAATAAGTAAATAAATAAGTAATAGCTTCAATAAAATGATACAATGTATTTATGTATAACAACAGGCCTAGAAATGAAAAAGAAGGACACCAAAGAATAGAAGTGCAACAAAAAGTCTAGCACCATCTACAAAAAAACTTGACGTCGAAAATAAAGGCTCGAATGCTAGCTCATCATATGGGTACCAAGTGATATTAAGAACTGAGAAAACTGAAAAACTACTGAGGTAGCCAGACAACCTGGCACACATATTCTCTTACTATAAGACCACCTTTTCTATCTATTCTCTACACACTATCCTCACATTTTCTACGTTTTACGATCGTTGATCTCCTTTGATACAGAGACCGTCGGATCATTTAACTGTCCCTGCAACACAGATACAAATATTTTCCCATGAATAACCTACCTCCTATATCTACTCTGGATTCGAAATCGATACTTAAAATAACTTTAGGCAATCCCTCCTTACTTCATTATAAATTATTTGCCATTCTCGTACTCTCTGTTGCCTATGTAGGCGCGGTTTTAATGTCTGTTAAAACTATTGAAATATTTCCTAACTTACCTAATTCTCTAAAACCATGGTACCCTCTCAGTTGCGTAAATTCACAGCTTTTCAACTCCCTCATGAGAATCAGGCTACGTATTTATTTTAGTTATCGTCACTTGGAAAATTGTAAATCGATTGGCGGTTCCGTTACACCATATGATTGCTCTTCTCTGCAGAGAAGGTCTATGCGCACCAACGACCTATTGTACGATCATGAAGGCTAGAAATTCATATTTAAATGAAATATTTGTATATACGAGTACATATGCGATAATAGTTCGTAAGTATTTTTGCACCTTGTTTGGAATGACTTCTGTCATCCTATGAATGAAAGTGTAAATGTGCTCCATTTACATAAGAAGCATTAATAAAATATAATAAGAAAATATTCTTAATGAAATAACGCAATTTAACATCAAGAGTTAATTTAATAAAATAAAAGGTAACTAATTTTAAAATAGACGAACTTCCATAAGTTTATTACGACCTTTTATGTTATACTTATATCTGTATACATAAAAAGGTCGTCCTTAGATAAATATATGATATACATATGTACATAACCGTGTATATGTTGGTATAAGTATATGTGTGTATAAGTATATATGCATACTTCACTCTTATTCAAACCATTGTTTAAACTTAACTTCAGCAGAATTCTGGAACAAGTCGTAAGAGTTGCAACAATTCGTTCTTTTCTGACAATTTCTCTCAAAGTCATTTCCAGCCACCTCTTCCTGAAACAGAATTCCACTTTTCATAGCTCCTTCCTTTAAAAGCACATTTCTAGTGACAGTATAACCAATCCCTTTTTCTTCTTCCTCCAGCTCGTTTAGAAATTCCTTAAAACTAAGGTCACCTTCGTTTTAAAAAATTAGATGAACCAATCGCGCGCCATCTTATTTTGCCCCCCCCAAGGAAGGATTAGCTTGAATATTAATAAATACTCTCATGAACCACCACAAATATGTGTTAATTTGTGATTATAGTGTAAGACCCTTCCTGACACATGCGAAATGAAGTAAGATTGGAAAGAGACATACCTTTTGTACTAATATTATCAATTTTATTTAGCTCAACCTAGTTTCAGAATTTTGGTATATAACCTACTGCATTAGGTGTAAATGGTAGCTAGGAGGAGAATTGTATAAAAGATGATCTCTTACTATGTAATTTAAACATGACATCGAACTTTTCTAAAGCTGTAAAAAATATTTGAAAGAAGTTCTAAATAATAGAACTAAAATGAATTCTTGGGGGTCCGGAAAGAGTGTTGTTTAAACTTCAAACAAAATTACATGAGATCATTATCAATATATGTAAACGACTCGCTCGTTGATCAACTAATTGATCTAAATAATTAACTAATGATATGTAATGTTATGTTCATAATAATTTGCGCTTATGCTTAGCCAGAGGTTGTCTGAATGGTTTCGGCAACGGTATCACTTTGGAACCCTATCTGCAAAATTTTGCATTGTAAGCAGCAGACTTGACTCATGACGGATCATGCGCCTCATGCGTCTCATGCTCGATTTAATTCTTATAGCTTGAAAATGTTCCTCGGAAAGTCGAACCTGAGAACTATAATAACGGCAGTTATGTACGAAATTGATGTAGTGTTTAAAATAGATAATTGTCCTAACCTGCTATCTGTGGTTTGCTGCTATTGAAGCCATCGTTCTTGAGAAAGTGTTTGACAGATACATCCCTTTCAGAGTGATATATGTCAAAGATATGTATGATACCGAAAAGCCGTAGCTGTGGACTGTATATACTAAACAAAGTATAACTAGTGGTCCTGGAATACACTAGGTCACCGTCTTGGTTGGTAATCTTTGAGTTAATTACATGACCAAGTAAATTCAAATAGTGGCAAAATGAAACATCTTAACACGATACTGCAATCTGCGGATTATAAGCGATCAAACGCAACATTCATAGTGAGCTATTGTTATATATATGTCGTGGTATGACATTTCATTATATCAATACCATATTATATCTATAGGGGGGAATTGTAGTTATGAATCAGACTATGAAGTTAAACTTAAGGTGTTACGGGAGGAGACTATTCAAATGGAAGGAATTAACACAAATGAGTTACTGGAGGAGGAAAGGGGTTGGTTTACAAAGGATTCCGGGTGAGACGTCAGGGTAAGGCTTCACGGATGTCTTCTGCACGTGAGGCGAGGCCGCTCGAAGCTTCTGAGCAGGATGTTAAAGTGATGAAGGTTCTCCAAAGAAAAGGGATGGGGGGCGGTAACGTCCGGTCCAGGCGAGAGTATTTCGGCCCCTCGGAAAAGAGGGGCAAACGAGGAGGGCTTCGACAGGAGTTGACGAGAGAAGTCGGAAAAATCACTCGGTAGCGATCGTTAAATGGAATTACCTCACTGGCTGGGGCTAATTCAAATACACAAAAATAGTTCAGCTGCCACTTTGCTTTGTTGTTAGCACCTGACTTGGAACTAGGGGAATTTTATTGGGGTCCAGGCGAGACTTCTCAACTCTGTGTCTCCTCATGAAAGTTGAGCACTATTTATGTCCGAGGCTCTCCCCGCGGGGGAGTTAGCGGGAAACAGCTTTACTCTCGAATGGCGTCGAATCTTCTTGCAGAGGCTATTCTAGCCTGTGTAAAGGTGAATCGTGGTGGACGTGGTTTGAGGCTACCGCTTGTGGAAGGGGAGGGGGTTAGGTTTACAAATCTAAGCCTAACAGAGCCTTCTACAGCGCATGGAAGTTCCGTTCTGAACAAGAGATTCCACGTGGAATTCCCTCACAATATGCTTACAGTACATGATGTAGAGTTGATTTTCTTATGGTCGAGTCCCAAATATACAATACCGCAGCTAATTAACTATATCAGGCTAAGCACAGTACAAGTTTTAAATAACTGTACTAAAAAACTTCATCGAGGAAAGTATAGAATAAAAAGAAGAATAGGTTACATTAGAGGTATCTATCCAAAACAATTACCATACCATTATGATTTCGAAAACCATAACTCTCAAATGACTGCATTTCCCCCACAGTTTTTTAGGTAAATCCTGGAAGATCTACAACATAAGATACACGCCAACGAAAGTAACATTAGCATTGTTACTAAGCTAGTAATTAACGATGAGCAAACATTGTTTATAGAAAATAGCGATAAGAACAAATTAATCCTATGTCTTATATGCACTAAACTGCTTAGCCATCGTTACTCAAGGTAATAAACAGCTCAAGATAAAGAAACTTCCCATATTCTTATTAACTGGAGCACCTTTTTTTGAGTTTTCCTCTGTGGGCTGATAGGTTAGAAAGGAAAATGCGAAAAAAATCTAAAACATATGACTTTTATTATTTTCCTTAAGTACTGGTAGGTTGCACTAATGGATAAATAAGGGATAACAAAACAAAGCTGAATTTATTACAAGCAAAATAAAGAAAATCAAACAAATAAAACTAAGGATCTAGATTAATTATAATATCCGTCATTAGTAAAAAAATACACATACGAATATATAGAGATAATCTTTACCTACATGTCTTACAAATAATTACCAAACACGCTCACACACACAAACAAGATGTCGCCGGAAGTAGTATTACAGAGAAAGATTATTGAAGAAATACATACGAGATAGTATCAAATGACTTTAGTACTAGGATTATTTTGCTGTAGGTATTAGGGCAGACTTTGGTACCATGTTTTCCATTAACAGAGCTATGTAACCCTGAACTATATTCATTTGTAGTGCCCAGAATGATGCTCTATTCATATGTGTGTTTGTCATGTACAGGATTTGATTCCATCATTACTTTGACCAGATTGCTCTAATTTACCACATCTTGGTTATCACTGCTCAGCATAATGTTTTTTTTTGTCATAGAGATGTAATCTTGGGTACTGTCGCCTTTATTGACAACTTTTCAATACCTATTCGACCCCAAACTAAAGATTGATTCGCCATACGCACACTCACCTCAGAAGTACCGGATCTAGTTCCACAGTTCACATAGGTTACTCTCTGTAGGCAGTTTGTGCTCTCCTTCACGCGCAGTTAAAATGACCTATCTTTATCTGCACAAAGAATTCGCCTCTTCAGGAGATCGAGTATACGATAGAGATGAATTCATGCATAAGTATAGGTGAACGATTCAACGATTTATTAAGAAATGAATATACAATGAGTTTTATAAAAAATAAGTAAATAATTACAAATAAGTATAAAGGATAGTTTGGTAAAGTGGTAAATTAAAAAATTGAGCCGAGAAGAGAAAGTTACATCTTGAAGTAAGAAAAGAAAGTTTGAGGAAATGGTGGAGACCACCTTCATTTTCTTCACCATTTACAGAATTAATTATATATACATATTTGAGTGTGGGAGAATTCCACGTGGAATTTCTTTTCCAGCACGGAAGTGACGTCCATGCGTTAAAGAAAATTCTAGAATTTGGTTAGCTATGATTTTCGAGAGTAGCGCTGGCCAAACACCCCATGTTTCCCTCACCCCTGCGGGGGGAGCCTCGGATATATAGGGCTCGTCCTCCAGGTGGGAGATACAGAGTTGAGGAGTCCCGCCAGGATCCAAGAAGCATTTCCCGTAGTTCCAAGTCAGGTGCTTAACAACGAAGCAAAGTGACAGCTGAACTTTTCGTGTCGTTGGAATTAGCCCAGCCAGTGAGGTATTTCTATTTTGACGATCGCCACCGAGCAATTTTTCCAACTCCACTGATCAACTCTTGTCGAAGCCCTCCTCGCTCCCTCCTCGTCTTCGGGTGGCCGAAATACTCTTCCCTGGACAGGACGTTACCGCCCCATCCCCCTTCGATAACTGTTATCACGTCAACTCCCTGCTCAGAAGCTCCGAGTGCACTCGCCCTCCCGTTTATTGCCTGCAGAAGACATTCGTGAAACCTTACCGGAATCCTCCGTAAGCCAACCCCTTTCCCTTCAGCAACCCATTTGAATTAATCTTCCCCATTGGAACAGTCTCCTTCTGTAGCGCATTAATTTCTAACTTCAGAGTCTGATGCATAACTCTGCAATTCCGCCCTCATTTACCAATTTAATTTTGCCAATTGAATCTCTTTTATGTAAATAAAATTATATTTTTGTCATGCCTCTTTAAATAACCTTCAGCTGTGCCATTGCCCAAATTTTACCTGACCTCGTTTTCCACTCTATTCTCGCTGCTCCGCGAGTCGAAACTCGTGGCATTCTGCCCCTTTGTCGGTTCGCCTTCAAGTTATTAGTCCCTTTCCCATAGATATAATATGCTATTGATATAATATAATGTCACACCACGACATTGAGTTTTATAATTAGATTATGTATTATTTTTAGGTACACCATATATTTTAATTTACAAACATATATTCTCCAAGATCTCCAAACTTACAATATTTCGTTAATTTTATATTACTTTAATTATTCATTATATTAATTACTTTGCTAATTTATTTGTTAAAATTCACGAGTATTTGTTTTACTCGTGCTATCTCTTGGTGGAAAAGTTCCTACGTAGATCACCATTTATAAGCTCGGAGGATGTATGAGCCGATTACGCTTATTTTTTACCTTATTTTATAATGGTTTTTCAAACAGCATGATTGTCAAAGAACTCCAATCATTTTTAAATAATCATTGCAAATATGCGGATAAAACTGAAAGTAATCAGGGAGAAGTCAACAACATAAAATTTTACTACAGAAACCAGATGTCCACGGCCTATAAAAATATATGAAAAAAACTGCAAGGAGATTATTAACGGATAAAATCCAACTCATCATTTATTATAAAACAACAAAAGCCAGCAGTCTCCTGATGAAAAACTAAACTCCTCGAATCTCAAGTCAACCAACATAGTTTACGAGTTCATCTGCCCCGATAAAGACTGTAAGCTTTATAATAACTCAAAATATATTGGCATGACAACCACTACACTTTCGAGACGTTTAGCTATGCATCTACAAAGCGGGAGGCCTAAAAATCATATGGAGAGTGCTCATAATATTAACCTAACGAGAGATATGCTCGTTGATAACACCGTAATTAAAAGAAAAGAGATCAATAAAGCGAGGCTGAACATCTTAGAAGCCATATTAATAAATGAAGATGAGCCGACCATAAACCGGAATGGCCCATTTCCTCTAACGTTACGTTTAACCAAGGCGGAATAAATACCCCTTAAAAATCGTTTTCTTTCACTCTGTCAGATCCTGACTCCACTCATTAGATCGGTAAAAGAGGCAAGAACATATCAAAACCCTCTGAAGATGATCGAATAAGATTGAAAGCTTAGCAATTTAGTTTGGTGTTTACCAAACAAATTCATCTAAAAAAGAGATGAATACTGGACAAGTGATCCACCATCTACAAGATGGAATAACAAAGATAGTTAGAATAAGAGAAAGTTGCCAAAGGAAATTAATCTAGGCAAAATACACAATGGTCTTCAACAAAATTTGCATTCAGGAAAGACTGCTACCCAACTACACTAATATATTTATTAGCATAGTTGGGTAGCAGTCTTTTCTGAATTAAAATTTTGTTGAAGACTATTGTGGGTAAATATGTAGATTAGCGGCCCGGCCGAAAAAAAAAATTGTGTGTAAATATTATCGTTCACTCGTGTCGGAATATTCATGCGCGTTTGAGTCCTTTTCGAATTATTATTCTATAAACAATTTGAATTATATACTGGGGGGCTGTGCCCCCCACCCCCCCAATTTAATGAAACTCAGAATCATCGTAGTGTAGTCCCCCCATTGTGTTTACTCTCACACGAGCCGTCAACTTAAATGTACCCCCAAAACGTGAAACATTTTGGAACACGGACGAAATAGTACGTCTCATCGTTCGCGCCGATAATCTACATATTTACCCTATTGTGTATTTCGCCTTAATTAATTTCCTTTGGCAACTTTGTCTTTTTCTAACTAAGACAGAGTAAAAACAACAGAAAATTATTTCAGGGGTCAAAATTTATAGTTTAGAACAATCAAATGGTAAATTATCTCTAACCATGGCTTTAAGCGATCCCTTGTAAAATTTGAAATGGACCTCTAGAATTTGTAAAAATACAGGAAGATTAAAGAACGACTTCTGTAATAATTACTTAGCCACCCCTGGTACTTTCCTCGGTGTTATTCTGCGTACGATCTAACGATTTATTTGATGTCTAACGTGAATCATATTACTTCTTCATCGTTATAAACACCATTTTACTTCTGAAGCTTAGGAATTTATGAAAAGCAGTTACTTTTGAAGTTTAGGGGATAAGTAAAGAGTGACAGTTTTGATGTAGGCTATTAAAATGGTTGTGCTTAACTGTTGTATAATCCAAGGATGTGCCAAATGGAAAATTATCAGCCTTTTAACTAACCCATTAACGATTAAAGTTAACCAACATTTTCTTAAACTCTTAAACTTCTGGTGAAAACTATTTAGAACGTTTAGGTTCAAGTCGACTACATATAAGAACATTAAACATGTCAGTCAATTACATATTAAAGCAACATCCCTTACCTTTTCCTTCCTCTCTAACTGAGGAATTAAACCTACTCTTTTACTTTTCAAAATATACCTGTTTCCACTCGACCCTTTCCATCCAATACTGTACGGCCTGTTCCTATATATAATCTAATTGGCGTCTTTAATACTTTCCTCTTGTCATAAGTGTTACCATCTAATTTCAAACATAGAGCTGTTCGACCTATCCCTAAGAAACCTGAACCTAAGCAAGTCGGCCATAAAACGCCCAATCTATACTCCAATTGTTCTCGAATTGCTTGAAAGAATGGCGTCAATCCGGATTCTAGATCACTCCTCCCGCTCAAAATGTTGAGATGATATTTCCAGTCCGGTATTACAGAAAGACAGAGTGAATCATCATTTTACGCTTAAGTGAGCGCGTTTGCCTTGCAGCCAGTGCTGGCAACCCTCCACCTTCCATGTCCAGTGCTTTTACAAAGTTCTTCATTAGGCCGAGTTTGATGTGTAGGAGTGGAAGTAACACCTTGCTCGGTTCAACCAGAGGGTGGAACAGAACATTGTGTGACCTGGGTTCTAATCCTTGTCTTGATGGCCACTCTTGTCTGACATAATACTGGTCGTCAGCCCGACTATCCCACAAGAACAAAAAGCATGGATACTTTGTGTAACCACCTTGAAATCATAGGATGAGTCCAACAACCTTAAGATCTCTACAAATAAACCATTTATGTTCCTGGTAATTGAGAGCAAACAACAGACGTTCCATGCTGTTGTGGGATTCTTTCATTTCAGCCGAGTGTCCAACAAGGATTGATGAAACCTTATTTCCGTTATTCAGAAGAACTGCCTTGAGACTTCTGTTAGACGAGTCAATAAAAAGTCTACATTCCATGGCAACATACTTCATACCCATTAAATTCATCAGTTCAGCAATATTGTACAGTAGATCAGTGAAGACGCTTCATCGAACATAAAGAATTTCTGAATTCGCCCTTGCGTTCCCAATACTAATAGAACGTTGTTCCTGTGGCAAGTAGATATTTTTCTCGAAGACGAGAACCCAGCAGCTGGGCAGACTTTTTAGATAGGTTCAGGTCATATGTTAAGTCGTTGAGTTCGGCTTGGGTCAATGGCACCGATTGGTCGTCTTCTTCTGGCTCCTATGCACCACACACACCTATATCAGTCATGTCACTAGATTCGGAATCAGAACTAGATTCCATGATGACATCCGGCCCAGGAACAGGAACATCTGTTCCATAAGGGATTGGCTTTATGGCAGAAGGAACATCAGGGCATTAAACATACTGCTTGTTCTTGCGATTGATGCCTTTTAAATTTGTCATGCAGAAGTAGCAGTCGGTAACGTGCTCTTTTCCTTCTTTCCACACCATTGGGACACCTAATGGTATAATCTTTCTTTTCCTAGTCGTTCAAACCCGTAAGTTCTCCACACATGTTTTGCAGCAGATATGGGGAGCAAATACCTTATTCTGGTCCCCTAGTTTGACTCCAAAATAAGCGTAATAAGCCTTCTTCGCAAAATCCGTAATTTTCGCTTGACGGTCTGGAAGAACCACGTGTCCGCAGATGAAACAAAATTTGTTAGGATGGTTCTTACACTTCTGATCCACTGTACTGCACAACTCAACCTGAAAAGAGAAAGAATAACTAGTTATTTAGGGTAACCTATGACCAGCTGTGGCAAAAACAAAGCCCATATACGCTTGGATGATAGCACCATTTGGGAAAAATATGCTGTAATAAAAATCGAGTGTATCTTAGAAACCAGACCTGACCAAAGAAAATGAATGATATTTTTTAATTCAGCACGCAAAAAGGATCCTAAATCAGTTGGAAAACCATTGACCTTTCAAATAAAGTTTTGAAACGCAGGCCAGTGCTATAGAAGCGTCTAAACAAGAATTAAAATTTCATTAGAGGGTGTAACCAAATTGACGGAAGGTCTGACCTACTTAGATTCGGGCATGTCGAAATTTTGAACGGAAAAGTCGGGGGTTATGTTGTAAACTTCCAACAGCTCAGAATTGAGGGTGGAATAGTCAATAGTGACTTCCGAGGGAAGGAAAATACAAATATCCCGGAGCTAGTAGCTGAAAAGGGAAAATAATTTAGCGTCACCGTCTACCTCGATGTTCTAGTGATTGACTTCGAATATTTTCTCAAATTCGTTGAGATAAGATTCAAAGTTTTCACCTTCTTTGAACGTGGGAAGCTTGACTGACGCGGGCTTGGCGCTGCTGTTTCTGTACGCGAGTTAATGGAAAAGGTGTCAGTCTGGGTGTGATATAGCTCCAGTTTATGCTGTCGGATTCTCTCTCTCTCTCTCTCTCTCTCTCTCTCTTCACTCTCAGATTTCTCGTTCTCGTCCTTCTGCTCTTTCTTACTCTTCTCTTTCTCTTTTTTCTGTTCTTTTATGCCTCTCTTCTTCCTGGATGTATCAAATGGGGTATTTATCGGTTAATCCGAGGGCTTTGCCTTGCAATTTACATTTGTTGAAAGAGGACATATTGTGGGGAAGTTCAGTTGACCGCAGGCACGCGACGCGATTAACAACATGGATGAGCACAAAAATACTCACACGAAATCAATATTTCCTCATAGGCGTGGGAGCCTTGCTTCGCTAAATAAAATCTACACTACCTAAAAATACACACTAATTTTAAAATTTTAGCCTTCGTGGGCTAAGAATGGCTATGGGGGCTAATAACCTTCTTTGGAATTAAAAAGACCCAAAGGAGACCCTAATACTCCAGTAATTTGAGTTAAAAAAACGTTCACAATCCAGATAGACACACACAATAATTAAATATGGAAGGGTTGTTCCACGAACCTAAAAATAACTTAAACGCTATTTAGCCTTAAGAGAATACAAAGAAATAGAAGCAGCTTTTAAAGACCTCTTTAAAGGCCTTTTAAACCCTACTAAACCTGACACCAGATTTTATAACATATATGTTTATTGTAGTAGAATGGACTCTCGACGATATACCATATATAACTATTCGTTGAGGGAACTATTCAATTATATTTAGAGTGCGTGGTTATCTAGTTGACCGATATTATTTATCTTCAATATGCTTAAGAAGTGGAACTGAGCTCAAGGATAATAATATGGTTATCATTAATAAAATAGAGTTTTATTAATAAAACTATCAAAAACACACAAAACGGAAAATATTGACATAACAGAGAATGGAAAGGGTCGTGGGAAATCTGGCTAATCCGAGGATTAAGATTTGGGAGAGATTTAAAAAGGTAAAACAAATAAAAATTAAAGGGATGGGATGGTTCGCTAAACCATTTAAAGCACAGGATAGGGTTGAGAAAAAGGTTAAATACTCAAAGGTAATGTTCAGCTTACGTAATTAAAAGTTGTTGTGCAGAGGAAAGCGACGCGAAGAAATCTTCAGTCCGCTGGTGAGTTCCAGCCGAAAAAGGGGGGGATTAAATGATCCTGACGTGACGTCTTGGGAATGAGAACCGTTTCTTGACGAACGGGATTGAAGAACAATGGCTGTTCTACGTTGTTCTCTTCTGAACAACAGGAAGGGGGAGGGGAGAACCGTTTCTTGTCAACAGGCTTAAAGAACAATGGCTGTTCTAATGTTATTCTCTTTCTGAACAACAGGGAGCGGGGGGGGGGGGGGTGAGAACCGTTTCTTTTCAACGGGCTTAAAGAGCAATGGCTGTTCTAATGTTGTTCTCTTTCTGAACAACAGGGGGGGGGGAGAGGGTCAGAACCGTCTCTTGTCAACGGGCTCAAAGAACAATGGCTGTTCTGACGTTGTTTTCTTTCTGAACAACAGGGGAGGCCTTGTGGACTTGGCGTCTTGAAGGCTCGAACCTTGGCACTCAAGGGATATTGTCCTCTTCTGGAAAAAATAGTGGATCTCGAGGTAGAGGGCCCTTCGGCACAAGGTGAGACCGGATCGGCGGGATGTCTCGCGAAGATAATCTGGATCTCGAATCTCCTATTATTGGTAAAGTTTCCATATAAATAGTCGAGCCATCCCCTTTGGCGTGGGGGACAATGTAGTTGGGGCTTCGAGGGAATGCCCCAGCCGCGCCTGAGAACAATACCTTATCTGCCCATAAGCCTAACTCAATCTGGCTTGATCGGCGCATGGGGCGAAACGATGGGGGGGGGGGAACCTCCTTGGTTAAATATTGACTCAGGTGGCAGCGATAACGCGCCCGGCTTCAAGGCGAAGATGCACGTGGGTAGTAACGTGTTTCTAAACAACATGTGATAGTGGTTGAAATTAAGCGGCCTCAAACCGTTCTATCACACCCCTCCATTCCGGGGGAAGTTGTCACTTCGAAAAAAAGAGAGAAGGGACAACGATAGAGCTCCGTTGTGGGGAACTCGTTTTCTTGTACCAACCGTACCTTCCTGCACCTAACTAGTATTACCTCAATACATATGATTATTTTGATATTTTGATTATAGGGGAAACTAACCTTTAATACAACTTAATCATAAAAGGGGCATGTAGCAATGAAATGATATAAAATTAGTATATATGGGACAAAATAATTTATACGTAATTTAATGGGTATAAATATATATACATACGAGAGAAAAAAAAATAGACATTGAGCTACAAAATTAGACATATACAATAACTAATTATATTACAAGAGAATCTAATTTAAGTTGTACAAGACGGTATATACATACATGGAGATCCTAATCCTACGAATGCAATTAATCTACATTATTTGGTAACGCATTTCTACTAAGTGCGTCAGCGACCTGGTTATCGGAACCTTTTATATAATTTATCTTAAATTGATACTCTTGCAAGAGTAAACTCCGGAGGATAATTCGGCCGTTGGAGTGTCGTACATTCCGAATATAGGAAATTCTTTTCTTATCAAGTACATTTTAAACCTGTCTATAACCCAGATAATTGCTAGAGCTTCCTTCTCTATAGTGGCATATCTCTTTTCGCTTGGTAATAATTGGTAACTAGCATATGCAACTGGATGACTCGTTCCGTCATCCTCATATTGAAGGAGTACACCTCCAATGCCCTCGTTGCTCGCGTCGGTCTTAATCCCAGAGGATTTTTCCGGGTTGGGCAACTTTAAAATAGGGGCAGAAATGAGCTTACTCTTGTGCTGATTAAAATGGGAAACAGCGACATCATTCCAACGTAGACGATCGGGAAAATTCTTTTTAAAAGGGAGCTGAGGGGCGCCGAAATTGCAGTGAAATTCGGGGAAAATCGCCGATAGTAAGAAGCTGATCCCAGGAATGATCCTAATTGCTTCTCAGTATTTGGGAGCGGCATGTTGGCGATTGCCTTAATCTTGTCCTCTTGGGGACCTAACTGGCTTTGTCCTATTTTGAAACCCAAGAAATTTATGGTTTCGTGGGCAAAATGGCATTTGCTGGGGCCAATGGTGAGGACATTTTCGCGCAGTCGCTCGAAGAGAGCTAATAGGGTGGTTAAATGGTGACTCCATTCACGAGTAGCGACGTAGACATTATCAAAGTAAAAGGATACATTCGGAAGTCCATCTAACAACCTTCTCATGAGGCGGTTATAGTTGCTACAAGCAGTCACGAGGCCAAAAGAAAGGCGCTTGAATTGCATTAAGCCTTTCTCCGTTGCAAAGGCGGTATATGCTTTCACATCCGGCCGGAGGGGAATTCGATAATACGCCTTGCACAAATCAAGTTCTGAGATTAACTTGGCGTTTTCAAAAAGGTGGAGGTTTTGGTCTACCAACGGGATGGGCTCGGCGTCGAACACAGTTACTGAATTTAACTTCCGGAAGTCGATGCACATCCGATAAGCGCCATCAGGTTTCTTGACCATGACGATTGGGGAACAATAACTAGAGGTGGAAGGTTCTATTATGTCTAAACTAACTAAATTATCAACTTCGGCGTTAAAAGCTTGGCGTAAATGAATCGGCATGAGATAGGCTTTTGAACGGACGGGTTCTAAGGTTGTTAATTTAATGTCATGCTCGAAAATCTTTTGTGGTTAGGCTACACTGGGGGAAGCAGCTCGTCGGACACGATGAAACACGTGCACCCTGTGTCCCTGACGAGAGTCGATACACGGCAGCCGTTCACGTTGCCCTCCTCAAATTTTAAAGTTTTTGGTGAACTTTTGTCAAAAATAAAATTTCTCTGGTGGCCTGACGGAGGGGGAGAAGTTGCTGCTTGGGTCTGCACCACCGGGGAAGCAGGGGTGGCATTAATCTGGTGAACTTGGTGGGCTGGTCCGCTTTCAAGCCTAGAATTTTGGGGGCAATTCCAGCTCATGTGGTTTTCTACACCACAGGTGAAGCATATGATTGGTCGCTTCGGGAAGAGTGATGGAGGAGAAATCTTAACGGGAGGTTTGGTGTCCCGTTGTTGGGTTTGGGGAAAGAAGTTTTGGGGTTTTACGGTGCCCGGAAACTTCGTCAGCTTTCCTGGAAAGGGGCGCCAATCCTTCCTTCATTCCTGGTTCGGGGGTTGGTGAGAAGTTCGATTCTCCTTGGGGTATAAACTATGGCTTGTGGCATAGACATCCGCTTCTTTGGTACACTCTTTAAAGGTCTGGCACCGACGATCCTTGATGAACGCGCGGATCTCCGTCGGGAGAGACGCCAAAAATTGATCCCGCAACACGAAATCTGTTAAGGACTCGTAGTCAGGATCAACCTTTGAGGATTCTAAACAAAATTTAAAATTCCTCTGAAGAATGTATCCGAATTGACGGAACGTCTGTCCGGGTTTAATACGACCTCCTCGAAATTCTTGGCGGTAGAAATCGGGAGTCATATTATGAGCGGCCAATAACTCAGCTTTTAAGGTGCTGTAGTCAATTGTACATTGAGATGGTACAGATATAAAAAAATTGCGCAATTTACAATTTAACAAGGGAGGTAATCTTGCTACACCTTCAGCCTCCAGATCCATGTTATTGATTTCGAGGATCTTTTCGAAGTGGGCTAAAAATGCTCCGAAATCCTCTCCATCCCTGAAATTGGGGATCTTAAGTAGGAGATTGGGCGAAGCTTCTGAAAGTGAAGTGGCTGATTGTATTTCGGCTTCTACACGAGCCATTTCAATCTGATGGTGAAGCTCAGCTTGTCTTTTCCGTTACTCTCTCCCTCTTTCTTCTCGTTGGATTTCTCTTTCTCTTTCTTCTCGTTGGATTTCTCTTTCTCTTTCTTCTCGTTGGATTTCTCTTTTTCTTTCTTCTCGTTGGATTTCTCTTTCGCTTTCTGTTCTTTGCTCCTCTTGAACGTACTCAATTAATTCTTTTCCGGAAAGTCCCAAGGATTCTCCTTGTGCTTTGAAGATTTCGAACTGAGTCATCTTTGCACTTGGGGGGCAATAGTCAACCAACTAAAATTCCTTGCAATAAGAATTATGCCTTCTAGAGAGTTAGCCTACATAAATAGGGGCACTGACCTATTCGTGATTGGTTTCTAGATCTAGATAACCAATGACTAAAATCACACAAAAAAAACACAAACAAATTATTAAGTTTCGAAAAAGGGAATAGCAATCGTTAAAACAAAAGGGAACTACTATACTCTATTCTTATAACGAATAACACTATTCTTTACTCGACTGAGACCAGTGTTTGCAAAGATATAGGGTTAAACCTTACACACTTGATACCAAATTTAAATAGTATATATATATATATGTCGTAGAATGGACTCTCGACGATATACCATATATAACTATTCGTTGAGGGAACTATTCAATTATATTTAGAGTGCGTGGTTATCTAGTTGACCGATACTATTCATCTTTAATATGCTTAAGAAATAGAACTGAGCTCAAGTATAATAAGATGGCTATCATTAATAAAATAGAGTTTTATTAATAAAACTATCAACAACACACAAAACGGAAAATATTGACATAACAGAGAATGGAAAGGGTCGTGGGAAATCTGGCTAATCCGAGGATTAAGATTTGGGAGAGATTTAAAAAGGTAAAACAAATAAATCTTAAAGGGATGGGATGGTTTGCTAAACCATTTAAAGCACAGGATAGGGTTGAGAAAAAGGTTAAATACTCAAAGGTAATGTTCAGCTTACGTAATTAAAAGTTGTTGTGCAGAGGAAGGCGACGCGAAGGAATCTTCGATCCGCTGGCGAGTTCCAGCCGAAGGGAGGGGGGGATTAAATGATCCTGACGTGACGTCTTGGGAATGAAAACCGTTTCTTGACGAAAGGGCTTGAAGAACAATGGTTATTCTATGTTGTTCTCTTTTGGACAAAATAGTGGATCTCGAGGTAGAGGGCCCTGGAGCACAAGGTGAGACCGGATCGGCGGGATGTCTCGCGAAGATAATCTGGATCTCAAATCTCCTCTTATTGGTAAAGTTTCCATATAAATAGTTGAACCATCCCCTTGGCGTGGGGGACAATGGAGTGGGGTCTTCGAGGGAATGCCCCATCCGCGACTGAGAACAATACCTTATCTGCCCATAAGCCTAACTCAATCTGGCTTGATCGGCGCATGGGGCGAAACGGGGGTGGATGAACCTCCTTGGTTAAATATTGACTCAGGTGGCGGCGATAGCGCGCCCGGCTTCAAGGCGAAGATGCACGTGGGTAGCAACGTGTTTCTAAACAACATGTGATAGTGGTTGAAATTAAGCGGCCTCAAACCGTTCTATCACATATATATATATATATATATATATATATATATATATATATATATATTTAATATATATATAATATATATGTACATTTATATATATATGTATATATATATATATATATATATATATATATATATATATATATATATATATATATATATATATATATATATATATATATATATATATATATATATATATATATAAGGGAACACTTTCACGCTAATGGATTGGTCCGACAAGTTGGGGATAATGAGAATCGGGGCGAAATTCGTCCCCCTAGTGTGTGTGTAATAATTATTAAAATTAAGTGAGTGCAGATTGGCTTGAAGGTTAGTTATAGCCAATAGTCGTTCAAGGTTATTTAGAGGAATGCTACAAAAATAAAGTTTAATAACAACCAAAGAAATATTAAATATATAAACAAAGGAGAGTTAAGTGAGATTTGTGATCAAATAAATAACAGAAACATTTGGTGTCAGCAAAGGGGCAAATCCAAGTGATTAAAGGGTTAATTACCTGACTCGAATCAGAGTCTTAAAAGGGGCTACGCTAAGCCGCAATGTAAATAATACACTTAGCTTGGGGGATACCAGATTATATCAAGTTCCGCAGCATCGACGTCTTGCACGGGGTAAGCGCCAAAAGGAAGGTAACTCAGGGAGGTGAGGATTCAATAAGGGAATATGTTTTACCTACAGGTTCTCAATGGAGTAGAGGGGTGTCACTTGTTCTAACTCAGGATGCTTGCTGATGAAGGAGGACTGGTTTTACCTCAGGATGCTGATGATGGAGGACTGGTTTTACCTCAGGATGCTGATGATGGAGGACTGGTTTTACTTCAAGGTTCTCGATGAGGGAGTATTGGCCCGAATTCACGGAAGAACGGACGTTGTAAGCAGCTGTCAATTGACTGGGGCGATGTCCACGGTGGAGAGATTCTAGCGGTCAGTACTCGAATAATCTACAGAGGATCCGACTCGAGAACGCAATGTGTCTTCGTGCGCAGGCATGCTGTACTACCTATCCAGCAGGTAACCTCCGGTTATATTGGTCGTCGGCGGGCGAAGAAATAACCTCGGGCCACGGCGTGCTCTCCTGGGATCTGAAGTCACCGGCTTCGGCTAGGTGGGGGTGGGGGGAATCCGAGATAAGGAGCCAGTCGAATAGACCTTCGGGCTCTCTCGTGTCGCGAGTCGGGAAAGCGAGCTTACATCGCCTAGGCCGCAGGAAATGGGCCTCGCAAGATAACCACAGCTGGTTTGATAAAGCCATGTTCACCCGATTCTTTCCTTGCTTTTCGCGCTTTTCTTCCATGTTCACGTAGCCCTTCCAAGGGTTCAAGGTGGATCTCCAAGTTGGACTTCAAATACTCTATCCATTGGTAATCATAGGTATCGTCCTGATCTAGTATAATTATCTATATACCATGATGTCACGCAAATCTAGCTCTCATTCACCTCAATCTTGTTTACTGAGATTTAAAAAGAGCTAATATGCGCTTATAACATCGTTACCTTAATTGCTTTCGGACAACTCTCTGAAAGCCAAAGATGAAAAAACAAACTGATTACTTCAGCGTATTTAAACGCATAATTATTGCATCCACTTTGACTACAACTATCTTTGATTACGGCAATCTTTTATTTTTACATTCACAGGCTTAAACTCTTAAACCCCTGTGACTGGTTCAAACGCTTGCAATCCCTGTTTTTCTCGGCTGAAAACGTTTTCTTTTGCAAATCTACTGCTTCGTGAACTGTACTGGTTCTTTATTCAATACAAAATCACGTTTATGATATTTCTCATTCCATATTACAGCTTAAATGCCACAGCTTTATCATACCTGCATTAATCACTGATCCTATCCCATTCCCTAATAACGCTCCGCTCCAGCTCTGCTCCACTACCCCTTGTTCCTTGTAGTGGCCTGTGCTGCATGGGTGATCGTGTTTTTACGAAATTTTCTTACAGAGTGTCAAATTATGGTCTTGCGTCGTAAATTCACTCCACTTTTACAGTGCGCTAAAGTGTGCTTTTGCGAAAAGATCCTAACTCTCCTTTCCCCAGTTAATCTACAGGCGTTTTGAGAAACGCGATGGAATTGAAGAGCACCAGACAAAATTTCATTAATATTCTTTGAGCAAAACATTAGTAATGGGAGTAGTTTCTTGACACCCAATCAAAAAAAACGTCACAAATAATGATAAAATAATAATAATGATCTATAAATTCCTCTTTAAATAATTAGACAAATTTCCATTAAACTCCTAATCGTATGTTCTTGATTTGGGCCATCTAATCTTAACACATCATAACTTTCACCAGGGCAGATGACTTGCTTGATATGATATCATTTTAAGGAACCATTTACGCCTATATCCACATATTTGATTTTATATCAAGCATTCAAGCTCGAACAGTTGTATAAAATCAATACACTGTACAGTAAGTGCAAACTCATAAAATATAATGGCCTTAAGAGCTGACCATACGATTAGGAGATTAATTCTGGCAAAAAAAGCGCCGCAAGGCAAAAATTACGATAGATGTGCTGAAAGAAATGATACGAGAGATGGGTTGAGCGAACTAATACGAGATATGTGCTTAGTGAAATACTAGGGGATATATGCTGCTAGAAATAATACGAGATATATGCTGATAGAAATAATAAGAGATATGTACTGAATAAAAAAATACGAGATATATGCTGATAGAAATTATACGAGATGGGATGAGAGAAATGATACGAAATATGTGCCATGAGAAATATTGCTAGATATGTGCTTATTGAAATACTATGAGATATGTACTTAAAGAAATAATAAGAGATGGGCTGACCGAAATATTACAGAACTACAAAACTAGGACAAGCGAAGACCCACGGGTCCACTCAAGTCCAGTCCGAGAGATAATAATGGGAGTGTAGTCAATGTACTTACTAGGTTTATATAGGCCAGGTACACACTTATATACGCGTGTACTTTCATACCATGCCTTTTTTATTTACCTCTTAACATGTATACGGCCATCATTTCATATATTACAATTTCTATCTCGTACACACTTATCGCGAGTGCACCTTTTACATACTATACATTTCTAATATGCATATTCATCGCACTCGAATAGCTGATAGGAACAGCGTCTGCTAGTGTTTTAAACAAAACTAGTGTCAGGAAAGCCAGAAAGGAATATGGAAAACATATTAAGACTCATGCTCTATAAAAACTAATAACTGAGATCATTAGGGGAGGGCAACATTTATTTGTCAAAACTTGAGTCCTGATTTTGTAGTGATATTCTTCCAGTGTTTTTTAAATAAATTAACCAACGTACTTTCGACTACTCGGTTGGGTAAACCATTATATTTTTCAGTGATTTTATAGATAAAAAGAATTGCGCTATGCTACTGGTGAATCGCTTGTTGATTCATTTTTTAATGGTATCTGTGTATTCGAATGTTATATTTATTTTTTTATCATATGCTTCAGTCCTAACCTCCTTAAAAGCGTGTGCTAAGAAAAATAACATAAATATAACATTCAAATACGCACACACGCACCAACCAGGACACATGTGTATATTTAATCCCCTGTAAAGCGTTTGACAAATCCTATATTGGAGAGTTGAGACACTGCGCAGATATCAGGTGAAAATCGCTTTCCTCTAGTCTATTCGCTAATATGCAAAATAATGCCATAGAATCGAATTTAACCAAGCCAAAGTTATTTATATATCCAACACTTATATAGAAAGTAGTATTGCTGAATTAATCATTACTAGCAAGGTATACTTTCATATTTCTGAAGGACAATATAAATTTAACAAATATATCTCGAATAATGTTACCCGAACCATTTATAAACCGCCAGAATCCGTCATTCCCCCTGATTAAAAGTTGCCTCCCAAACCATACCTATATTTATAACTTTCATTATATTTCCATTGTTTTAATTTTGGTTCGTCTAATTTTTAGCCTTTATATACTGGAGTCATATATCTTACCTTTGATTATACAGTTGATAATGGCGTAAGCCGAAACTATTTCTATTCATAAATAAATCGGATTCAAATATTGTGGTTTATTATTTCTTACACCGAATATAAATCTCGCTAATGTGATAGCTCCTAATACATATATTAGTAAGGACATTTTATGAGATATTTCACAAATCTGCCCACTAAATGTTTACAAACAATTTATCCACCAATGTGTAAAATAATATGTTTTAAAATGTTGAAATTCAACTCCAGTGGGAGACCATGATAAAACATGCTCAAGTTCGGGTACCGATAAATGATTGTCGAAATATCGGGTTTTTTTATCTGGCTTGAACTAAATTATTCGGAGGTCAAATCAGGGTTTTTTAAATGATGCTAAGTTAATTGTTTGCATTAATATTTCACCACAAACACTTCATTGTTGGAAAAGGCCACACCCACTTTTACATTTACATTTAAAGTAACTTTTATTTCACATGCTTAGAAACAGAATTATTTATCATTGACATGATATTCACATTTGTCATTCAAGTCGAAGCTTCAAGAGTCCTTTTCTATGTCTTCTTCAGACTTATCAACATCATGACTGCAGTTTCTGCATGTAATGCCTTTACAGACTTCACAGGCTGAGATGTCCGTGACCCCATTCTTCTTGCAGCTACACCGCCAGTTGCTGCAATCTCCATGATAATTACAGCTCGTGAACTTCAGTAGATCCTCAGGAGCCATGGGGTCTAGTGTTGGAACTAGCTCATACCCATGCACACCTAATGTCCATCCATAGTCACAGGGGTTCAGAGACATGCTCTATAGAAGGATCCAGTCTCGGGTCTGCAGGTAGGTACGGAGTGAATGCTGCGCAGCTGCACTTTCTGTTGGAGTTAGAGTCTCTGGTTTGTTGACTCCTGCCGCCGCCTTGTTTGAGAACATGTTGTAACGAATTTCACCCAATGTAGTATCTGGTCAATGGTAAATGCACTGGAAAATCGCAGTTCCAGCCTGAATCACTGCGTACTTGGTGGCTTTTCTGTCATCCACGTCTCCGGCGCAAAACCTGAAAAAATGCACCATGATGAAAATTATTATTATTTGTCGAAGAAATAATAATTACCTGCCAAATAGAGCTGTTTTCCCATTGTCAGCGATTGAAGAAACCCTATCACACCCCGTGAAGGCATGGCAGAAGAGCAGCTAGCCCTGTCTTTCAGAGAGAGATTCTTGGATTTTTCGGACGTCATAAAAGACGTTTGATGTGGTGAAGAAGAGTGGATAGTGGCTGTCTGAGCTCTGGTGCACCAGAATTACGAGCACATCTGCATCTTCAATCCGCACCTGGAAATAGAACAAGATATAAAAAGCATACTGAACCGTTCAAAAACAGATAAAACTTTTCAACAATATGAATTGTCTTCTTTTTAAACTACCCCATACGCCCTCTGAGCACCATCTAATAGTTAATGAACGAAAATACAGACACAAATGTTACTGACCTCAACAGAGCAATCTGAGGGCAGCAGCCAATGCCTCTCTCACAATCAAAGAGACAGTATCATTATCACAATGCTCCGCAGTGATATGATGTTTTTGGAAGGTTGAAGAAAGGAGGTGGATGAGCTCACTGTTGTTATGAGTATTGTCCAGGAACTTTTCTCTTGGGGTCCAGTGAAACATATCCGGTCGAATATGGAGATCACAACAGGAGTTCATGGTACGCCGTATATGGTCGTGATCAGCTGTAGCCATCAAAGACCATAATAATTTTCTGGGAGCTGCGGCCCAAACAATGCACGTAGCTCAGGGAACTGTTAGCAATATCATGCCAGGTCTGACGTTGTTCCCACTTCACCATGTAAAGAAGCCTGTCGCCATCAAACACTAGGGTGCAGCACGGTTGGTTAGTGAGGTCAAGTGAATCAGTTAATGCCTACAGCCTTGTCCTTGAAAAATCTACCTTAACCCATTACTGCCGCCTGGCAACTAGAGTTGCCACTATTGTTTTTTTCGTTATATGTCGGACAAATTGAATTACTTTATATAAAATTTTATTTTACGTTGTCTTACAAGCCTACAACTATGTAAACACTACGTTTGGCAGGGTTGTGCTAAAAAAAATTAGATGTACATATATTGTATTTATTTAACCGCGTCATATGCGAGCCTAAACATGGTTTCGACACCTCTCTCCAAAACATGTATAATTATAACTTAGAAGAAGATTTTACTTTTTCTGGCAACCAAAGTTGCCAGTCGGCATAAACGATATACAAATATTCGCTTCGAGCATGAGCATGACAAGAGTCTCCCTAATATTGTTGTTTAATATTTAAGAAGTAATACTTATCTATATATATTAATTTCTCTATGCTCCTACCCTTTCATATATATATATATATATATATATATATATATATATATATATATATATATATATATATATATATACATATATATATGGATAAAACCCTCTCCTCGAGTTTATTTCTACATATGACCAATGAAAATCATCAAATTGATATAGATAATGCCTAAAATAGCTTAGAAGTCTCGCAATTATATACGAGGGGCGGTCAATAAGTTTTGCAATTCGGATATAAGGAAACGAGATATGAGGAAAAGCGTTTTATTATTTTTCAATATAACTACCCTCGACTTCAATGCACTTGTGCCACTTGTCCCTGAGGCTTCGAATTCCCGACAACCAAAAATCTCCCGACTGCTGTTTAATACACTCCTGGACGGCGAGCTGGACATCTTTATCGTCCCCACCGGCGTCCACGCAGTGCAACCTTTAGCGGGGCGCAATAAAAAGTTTTCGCTAAGGGCCATATCTAGACTGTAGGGGGGATGTTTGAGATCCTCGAATCCGCACTCGCGCAAGGCAGCTTGTGCAACTCTGGCCTTGTGGACTTTGACAACGTTGAAGTCGATCATGGGGCGTGAGCTTTTTAGGGACCCAACGGGCAGAGACCTTGGTCATGGCCTTCACCGTCGATTTTCGAGGATGATCCTCTCCACACGGGCCACATTGTCTTCTTTGGTCACGTCTCACGGGCGTCCTATACGGGGGTCATCTTCAAGGGACTCACGACCATAGCGGAACTCCCTATTCCAGCGAGCAATGGTTGCATAGGAAGGTGCAGTGTCGGTGTACACTGCAACCATGCGTTCATAGATCTCTTTTGCATTCTTGCCTTCCTTGGTCAAAAAATTAATCACTGCGTGGTGCTCAACCTTCTCCATTGTTGATAAGTTTGTGACTGACGATCTGCGATCAGCTACGGCTTCCTAAATAAACGAGGCAGGAGCGTGCGGCTGAAGGTCCTGACTTGTCATAACTTGTACTAACACCCCCACAAACAGCCATCCCCCTTCCTCTGTTTTGCCCTACCGATTCGCAAAAGTTATTGACCGCCCCTCGTACATCGTCGCTTGATTTAATTGGCACTTATAAAAGAAATTCCCAACTTTAATACTTCCGATGGCCAATTCAATACTTTAATAAGCAAAAAAATTCATACTTCCGTTTCTCAAAAATGCCGTTATATTCTCGCATCTTCCACCTTAGCGACACTGATTTGTGTGTTTGTGGGTTAAGCAACTTCTGTATTTCAATTGTTTACAAGCGACTGACGATAACGGATGTTTCCTTCGAAACCTGGTTTCCCATATAAAATTAGTCCTATTACTCTGGTTTTATCCTTATATTTACACGTACGCTACTGTACTTTTTGGATATATATATATATATATATATATATATATATATATATATATATATATATATATATATATTCATGTGTTATGTATATGTATATACAGTATGTATCTTTATATCTGTAGGCTGGACGTCAATCACATTTTCGACATCCTTGAAGATGAAGAACAGCGTGGTGTCGGGGTATCTTTTCTGCCCCCTGAAGAGAAGGCTTTAGCTCATTCATATATTGTCTCTAATTAAAGTGACGATGAAACAGAAGGAAACATAAAATATATGCAACTCAGAAAAAGTTGGATCTATCTGCCGTAAATAGAGACAACATATTGTCATTCGTTGCCATTTAAATACTCTCTGGTTATAATCAACTCCATTCTAGACGGTTGTATTGGAATACAGATCCTGATGTGTAGAATATTTTAGTTAGTGAAAACATGCGTCGAAATACATTTGAAAGTATAATGCGCGTTCTTCATTTTGCTGATAACCAGCATATAATTGATGATCGATATTATAAAGTTTGGCCTATTTTTGAAAATTAAAATAAATCAGCCAAAATTGCCGATCTGCCTAAAGATGTTTGTGTTTATGATGCAATTGTGCCATGTTATGGGCATCACAACACGAAACAGTTTATCAGGGGAAAGCCAATACGGTTTGGATATAAACTGTGGGTTCTATCTGGTTTGGATGGATACATGTTTCATGTAGAACCTTATTGTGGTAGCTCAACAAAACCTCCTGTAACTGGGTTAGGTCAAGGTGGAAATGTTGTGTTGGGTTTAGTTAAAAGCGCAAAGATATAAACACGAACCCAACCAAATTTTGGAAGAAAATAAAGCTAGATAGAGGGAAAATACCATCTAAAGTTAAATTCGCCATCAACCACAATGTGAATGAGACAAGAGAACCCCATCAAATCGAGAACCTTTTCGGGACCACTTGAGAAACCACTTGGGGAAGAACCCGAACCAATATACAGAAAAAGTAGAGATTGTTATACAAGTAGTCAAAACGTTGGCTCCCAAGCTACAGGTTAGGTTTTAGCCCCAGGTCCCAATGCGATATTTTAATTAATTTTCACATGAGTGGCGTAATATTTTTACACTTTACTATAGCATTAGATACCCACGACCCACCAGTAGGTTGTGTTGTACCCTAGTTCAAATTATATTCTATGTACTACACGACTCACCCATGGGTTGTATGGAAATTTAAGAAATAAAACTATTACATGCATACTAACATTGTTTCTTTCTTTTCAGATTTATTTTTATAATTCTAGTGCCTGGGCAATACTATATTACAAATTTTAAATAATATTAGCAAACCTATAATGAGTGCTAATAAAAGAAATTTATCACTAAATATGTTTTATGCTCCGAAGAAAAGAAAAACTGTTCCAAGCAGCTCCAGCAGTCAGACTGATGATGATTCCCAATATGATTTGTTTCAGATGATGACGATCTTTATCATCCACTTGATATATATTCGAGCGCCGATACAGTTCTTTCTGAATCAAATTCTGAAAATGACACTAAAAATGTTAATTATAATCGACCTGGTACTTCAAGGAGTGAGTGGTATCCAGTGGATGCTTCCAAGAAACAAACTTTTCAATTTATTGATCTAGGTTCGGGCCCAGCTACTACTGTTACTCCTTATAAGCTATATGAACTTTACGTGAGTGATAAAATAATTGAACTGATAGTTAAAAAGAGAAATCGCAATTATTACCGAACCAAAGATGCTGGAAATACTAAAATAACTAAATGGACAGACACGAACTGTGATGAAATAAAAAGGTTTTGGGGTATCATTATGTACATGGAAGTTATAAAATATCCAAACATATAAAATTATGGGCAAAGAGATTCGTTCTTCAAAAACACATATATACCTCAAGTAATACCATGAAAGAGGTTTCAGGTTCTGTTGGGATTTGTTGACTTTGCCGATAACCAAATCGGTGGAAAGGACAATTTACTGAAGATTAGGAACGTTTTAGAACTTCTTGACAAAATTTTGTATCTGCTAATGCTCCGGGTGAAACGATTGCTGTTAATGAAAAAATGGTTTCATGGCGTGGATGAATAGTTTTACGGAAATACAATCTTGGGAAAGCACCCAAGTGTGCCCTAAAGATTTACAAAGTCTGAGATTCACACGGTTCCAAGTATCCTAGCTGTGTTTATGCCTGAATATCAAGAAATATAAATTAACGATGGAAAGCAACAGATAAACATACTCATGCAACCTAAATCTTATTAGATCTTACTGAGGATTATCTGGGGTCAGGCAGGACAATAGCCACAGATAGCTTCTGTACATGTGTAGCGACCAACCTTTACTTCCAGAATAGGACATACGCGAGAGTCGCTACACACATAAAGTAGAGAGAGAGAGAAAGAGAGAGAGAGAAAAGTAAAGTTAGCGCCATTTATGAGAATGTCACACGTTAGTAAACGGAGCATAGGTATCTCTGTTAGAGTTGGTCGAGGCAATCTTAGGCGAACATGGTAATCAAAGCAGAATCCAGAATAAACCGGATACTTATCACGATTAAGTAAATAAGAGTCAGATTAGCAAGCTGTCTCCATGGCAACATGCCACCCCTCCCCCAGAGGATTTTACACAATAGTCACAGTGCCTTCCTTAACAATATGTTCGGCAGTAGCCAATCAAAAGTCGAGTTATGTTAATACTGACCAATCAACAGGCCAGTACATAAGAGGGAGGTGTAGCTTATTTGGACGGGGAACCTGTAGAGCGTGGCTTAAATTGAATATATTACTGTGTGAAGCCAGAACTAAATAGAATTACTATTTTTAAGCAGAAATATATCGTGTTATATATCGTTCAATCGGATCTCTCGGATTCGCGTAATTCATCTTTGTGAATAGTCGTGTACATAACGCAGACATTAAGGTGTAACTCTTAAAGGTTCTATTCGTCCGGACTCCGTTAGACTTTGCCCACGCTTGATCTTGAACTTCATTTATAACTTAATTAAATAACTTTTGTAAAGTGCAATAAGATCTAGTTCAATAATATTTCTATTCTTGCTTTGGTGACTTCAATATCCTGACGTTTCTCAATCTCCCTGCTTCAAGGCCTTATTAATCAGGAAAACAGCCGTCGTATGTAGTTTAGCCGAGCTAATATATATATATATATATATATATATATATATATATATATATATATATATATATATATATATATATATATATATATATATATATATATATATTTATTTATATATATTTATTTGTTTTATTAATTTTTAATAAACAAACTAACTTTAAATTGAGGCGTAGGTTCGTGCCTCAGTGATCGCTTGAGGATCGGGCTCTAAGAGTGCTAATCTTTACTTTTATTCTAGTGAATGAATAAACTGGGTTTCTTTCTTGACTTTATCAAATATTGCCACTTCAACTCTTTTGGGGATAATTAAAACAGTGCATTTACTAAAGGAAAATAGACTTTAATGAACATAACCCATCTCTCTAAATAACATACAATAAATACAGATCTAATAAACTTAAAAAAAGAAAATGGGATTACTGGGTGAGCTCTCGCAGCTCGCTTCGAGATAAAATTTTACGGGGCGAACAATTTTTAAGTTTATGGCTTTGTCCCTAGTCAGACATCCAATAAACTAATTTTAATGCACGGGGGCATAAATAACAGGATTATTCTTTACTTACATAAGGTAATGGAGATTAAAACCCGATTCCAGTTAGAATAGCTTCGGGGAGTTTTTGTTCCTGAGAGGCATAGCTCGAGGAGTTTGCAGTTTGCTCCCTAAGATGGCGTTACTCCGGCCTAAAAGTGGATAAGTGACGTCACACGGAATTTCGAGTTGGCATAAGAGAATCAAAACAAAAACGCCGATGAGGCGGGTTGGTTCTCGTACGTTTATGACCTTGAAAAGGTTTCCTTCAGAAAAGGTTAAGATATGTTTATATTCTTTTATAGCGATTTGGGTCTCGCTTATATAATTTCAATTTTGGATGAGAAATCTATCTAGTTTGGAGTTGTAAAACTCAGATAGAATAAGATTTGGAGTCCTCAAGCTGTGTAGATCGATATTCACTAATCTTGGGGCTCGAACGGCGCCGAGCTTCCTTGGTACAATCTGGTATTGTACAAGGACTGAAAATTCTCCTTAACTTGCAATAACTTTGTGCCGGTGATATTTGAGTCTTCTTGTCGAACTCGAAAAATCTTCTGTCAACCGGTGACTTTCTTGTCTCTTCGGTGGGAACGAACAAAAAGCCTGGTTTACACGGGTCATCCTGTTATATACCCAAATTACTCCTGCTGAGGTGGGTAGGGAGGTAGATGGGGAAAGGGGGCTCGCAAGGTGGGACCTCAGGTTGGTCACCCACACTTTTGCGTCTTGTGGCTCGGAGAGGAGGTAATACGAGATCGGCAGTTTGCCCGTTCTCCTATGTTACCGGAGAACTTAGATGGGGCAAAGCTAAACCCAGATGTCTTTAGTTATTATTTCCTTAGACTCGATACATATATATATATATATATATATATATATATATATATATATATATATATATATATATATATATATATACTAAACTCTTATTATAACTCTACACAGCCATTGCGCATTCTCCTCGTTAATCGCAATTCCTCGCGATTACATAACTCCCAAAATACCAGTGTTCTACCCTGGTGTGTTCTATCCCCATTGTGAGGGTATGGAACGTACATACTCGCATGCCGCCAGACAATCGTGGGAACAAAAGAAATTTGTCGTTTGAGTTGACCTTCGTCTCCTCTCTCTTTTCCCCCACCCTTCCCCCAACTGGCGACAGGAAATCTGATGATAGAAGGCCTATCTCACAGAGAAGCCTAAATTCTATTTGCCTTCTTTATGATACCATGGAGATTGTCCACAAGGCGCTGCGATAAGTGAATTGTCGTGAATGGAATCTCTCTCTCGATTTCCCACAATCCGCGGTATAAATAACATCACCGTTCAACCCTCTAGAGCAGTGCCCCAAACCAACTCGCGTAACGCGTAACCCTCATGTTGAACGAGAGTCGTTGCCGTAACGTATCGACTGTCAACGCGCCGCCGAGACAACTTGGTCGCTGTCTCAAAGTGTTCCTGAAGTAAATCCCGCCCCGCAGAGTCTGTGACTAGAAGAATACGCTCTGTTGCTCAACTTAACTTGAGAAAGAAAAGGAACATCCAAATAGTTACTGGAAGTTACAATTTGTTAGCGTCACATCCAGTTAGGAGTGAACTAACCGGAACTGCAGCCAGCAACCCCGAACCCGTCGTGTTATCACCCCTCTTCCCGAGAACTCGTGTTAACGCCACCCGAACCACCCCGTCTGGACCTGAGTAGTCGTCTCACCAATCCATCACAATTAATGGTAATCTGTAAACCCAGTGTCCCTCTATTCTTAAATTACCTATTTAATTAACAGTGATTGATACTCCCATTGAGTCTTTATAAATCTAGACGCTTAACGTCAGTGTTTAATATTTAATCCTTAATTTTGCCGGTTTAACTATTGCTAATTATTATATTTGTGTAAAGTAAAGTTTATTTTTTGTACGTGTGTTTATTTGTGGCTCCTCTCTTTTGACATACCTTTCGCAAGACTTCAATTAAGAATCCCTTCGGCTAATTTATTCAACCTGTATTATGCACTTTTAGAATTCAACAATCACAAACCTCCCCCCAGTAACAAGTAGGACTTTTATACTGAGAATCCTGGCTACGGCACAACCCGCCTCTAACCAGCTTTCGCACGTTCAGTAGGAATTAAAGCCTACCTATATATATATATATATATATATATATATATATATATATATATATATATATATATATATATAAATATATATATATGATCGTAGATTGAGTCATAGGGTCAATATCATTGACTTAAACAAAAGAGGTGTGTCCAGATCAAGGACTAGAATAATTATTGGACCAGACTATGAGCAATTTTTCGACATAAATAAAAGTGGTGTCAGCTTTAAGGGGTTTCATTTTTGAGGAAGCGAACTCATATAGCCTAAAACTTGCCAACGTCCAAGGAAGCCCAAATAAACTAACGTAAATTTTAATAATTAGAGTCTATTCCCCGAAGGAATATAAATAATCACCATTAATAATCCTTTCCAGATAGCAAAAGCAAAGCCAGGAAAATATTCATTATTTTATGGGTTAGTTATTAGATTGTATCGGTTAGGAACAATCGCAGCTTCTAATTTTCTTACCAGGTGCGTAAGTTCTTTCGTGAGCCACCATTTGCGTCGTTCGAAGTTTTCGTCAAACAAGGACAAGCTCTCGGTCTCACAGGACAGGAACTTAAGGAATTCGTCCAAAGCAAACAGCGAGAGAAAAGAGCACGTGAAATAGAAGAAAGGAGAATAAAAGAAGTGTTAAAAATGGAAGTAAGAAAAGAAGCGTTAGAATTTGAAGAAAAAGAAAGGATTCGAAAACATGAAAGGGAATTGAGCAGAGACCAAGTTGAAGTCAATTCTGTTGGATTCCGTGATCATCAACCCCAGGCCCCTGCTATAAAACTTCCCCAATATAAAGACAAAGAAGATTTGTGCTCATATGTACTTAACACATTTTGAAAAGATCTTCAAAGTAAACGGATGGGCCATAGAATCCGAAGGAGTCAGTAGATTGCTCCCATTGCTTAGTCTGCGCTTAAGGGAAATTTTCATCTCGTTACCACATGAGGCTACAATAGACTATAGCACCTTGAAGGCCGAATTGCTATCCGCCTTCAACTTGAACCCTCAGTTCTACCGCGCTAAGTTTAGATCGGCTAAAATCCAGCCCGGTCAAACTTACCGACATTTTGGATATATCCTGAAGCGAAACCTCCGGTTCTGGTTAGAATCCTCCAAAGTCGAATCGGAGTATGACGTTATGTTAAAAGACCAGCTATTGTCCACCCTCCCCCAGGAGATCCGAGCATTCGTGCATGACCGCCGAGCGTCTACCTTTCAAGAATGCCTCGAGGAAGCTGATCTCCATGCAACAAATATTCGCATATACCCACAGGATACCCGGAAGAATAGTCCCCCGTCCCCAAAGAATAAATTTAGTCAATGGAAGTCCCAACAAAGGAAACCCCCTCCATTGCTAAAGACCACAGCCCCGTTCAGACCAAAGAATAAGCCTTTTGTAGCCCACGAAGACAGAAAACCCCGGGTCTTCAATACCCCCTACAATTTCCAGCACCAGAATAAGCAGGTTATATGCTACTCCTTCGGTTCCCCCGGCAATTATAAGTCCCAATGTGTACAGAATTCCAGCCTCCGTCCCACCTAGAGCCAACAAGTCCACCAAGTAACTGCTACCCTTCCCCCGGAACAGCCGGCCGCGCTTACGTCATCCCCCTCGTCTCCATCCCCACAGGAATTTCAAGTGAACTTCCTGTTCAACAAGAGTTTCCCGGGAGGACTTAATTTCGAAACTGGCTCGATCAATGGCTGTAAAGTCTCCACCCTCGTTAGAGACACAGGGTCTACATGCATTGTGGTGTCAGACAAATTGCTACCCCCTGTCGACTCCCAACATAAGAAGTACGCAATTGTACACGACTTGTTGGGTTCGGAAAATAGATTCCCGGTAATCCGCTGCCATGTACAGTGCAAATATTTCACAGGTTGGGCCGACGTATTGGCAGCCCCCATCAAATTTTGCTCGGTACTCATTGGCCAGAGCGCACTACTCTCCCTGAGTGAAGTGACTCAAGCTGTCGTCACTCGAGCGCAAGCTAGCCGCGAGGCCTCTCTCCCAAAACGCCTTTTCACCCCAGAGGCTCCTTTAGAGGTCCCAACGAGTAATGCACAATTCCTTAGAGCTCAGCAGAGTTGCCCTTTACTCTTATCCCTTTGGGAAAAGGCCCAAAAGAACGACGAGGGGATCGTTCTAGGGAACCGCCCCATAAGGTACATCATTAACGACTCCCTTCTGTTTCGCACCTCGCGAGATGAGTCGGACCCACCTTCCAAGGTCATGTGTATTCCGCGCACACATGTAAATCAAATCCTGCGAGTAGCACATGAAAGTCCCATGGCCGGTCATTACGGTCATAACAAGACTTCTCAGCGAGTATTTAAATACTTTTTTTGGCCTGGTGCAGCCAAAGATATTGCAGAATTCTGCAAAACGTGCGATTTGTGCCAGAAAACCACTGCAAAAGGTCGAATAGCCCCAGCTCCCCTGCAAAGAACCTCAGTCATTTCGGAGCCCTTCTCGAGAGTCGCCATCGACCTCATCGGACCAATTCACCCTCCTTCCGCCGAAGGTTATACGCATGTACTAACATTGATAGACTGCGCCATCCGATTCCCAGACGCTGTTGCTCTAAAAAGGATCGATAGTATCTCTTGCTCTAAATCCCTTATTTCCATTTTTTCTAGAGAAGGATTGCCCAAAGAAATCTTGTCAGATAGAGGCCACCAGTTTACCTCTGAGCTCATGGAACGCCTGAACACCCTGCTCCAAATCAAACCTATTTTTACCACCCTCTTCCATCCGAGCGCGAACGGCATGTGCGAAAAGTTCAATGCGACCTTGAAAAGCGTCCTCAAGAAGCTTTGCATGAAACAACGCCAAGAATAGCACCGATATTTGCCAGTTGCGTTATTCGCATGCCGCGAAATTCCCCATAGGACCATCGGATTTTCCCCATTTGAGCTCCTGTACGGGAGAAACGTGCGGGGGCCCCTCAGTATTTTGAAGGAGTTATGGACAAATTCCCGTTTGTGTCCAGAATTAAGGAACACTTATTTCTTCGTCCTCGAACTAAGGGAATGATTAAAAAGGTGTTCTGACATAGCAGCCAGAAATTCCGAAATTAATATGGAAAAGTATCGGACATACTTTGATCTAAAGGCCAAACACAGAAATCTGAAGTCCGGAGATGAAGTTTTACTCTTACTCCCCTCGGATTACCATAAACTTCTCTCCCAATGGAAAGGCCCCTCCCCCGCTCAGAAAACCCACGGATCGGTCGATTACGTTATACAGACACTCGCAGGTGATAAGTTATATGACATAAACATGCTAAAAAAGTATCATGGACGGGCCTGTATAAAAAATATAGTTGCCTTCGACGAAGAAAGGGTAATTGACGCCGTCCACCCAAACAACCCCCTAAATATCGTTAATTCGATTTGCGTAGAGTCAAGCGAAGATTGTCCCTCACCCGTCCTCCCGTCCAAGCTGCCTCCCCCATAAAAGAACCTTTCCCTGAGTTGGATGTAAACTCCGACCTCACCCCTGTCCAAAGGAACCAAATGATGGCGCTTTTGGAAGAATTTAGTGACGTCATTTCCGAGTCACCAGGATGCTCGACTCAGTTCGAACATGATATCGCCCTCACTACGCTCGAACCTGTGCGATGTAAGCCCTATCCCGTACCGGTGCACCTAAGAGACGCTTTCAATGAGGAAGTCGACAATCTTTTGCAATTAGGGATTATCGAGCCATCTACGTCCGACTACTGTTCCACAATATTCATGGTCCGCAAGCCAGACCAGTCCTTTAGGATGTGCGTTGATTTTCGGAAGTTAAACACAGTTACCGTGTTCGACGCCGAGCCTCTCCCCCTAATTGCTTAAAATTTACATCTCTTCGGAGGAGCCGCCTACATCACTAAGATAAACCTATGTAAGGCCTATTATCAGATCCCCCTAAAGGCATCAGCGAGGAAACTAACAGCCTTTCCTACAGACAAAGATTTAGTGGAATTCACTCGTCTTCCTTTTGGCCTAGTCACTGCCTGCAGTAGCTACAACCGCATAATGCGCCGTGTAATAGACGGTTTAAAAAACGTTTTCTTTTATTTTGATAACGTGTATGTGGCTACACGTTCATGGAACGACCATATCTTGTCCCTCCGCCCACTTTTGCAACGCTTAAAGCATCATGGCTTGACGATTAAACCCTCAAAATGCCATTTTTTTATAAATCCATAGAATACCTTGGATTAAAAATAGGCGAAAGTCATCTGGCCCCACAGAAAGAAAAGGTAAAGGCTATTGTAAATATGCCCCTACCGCGCACCAAGAAGCAATTACGGTCTTTCCTCGGTGCTGCTTCGTTTTACCACCGCTTCATTCCCCAATTCGCTTCTGTAGCAGCTCCTCTAAACGATCTGCTAAAAAAGAAACTCCCGGACCCCCTCCAGTGGAACCCCGACGCCGAAGCGCACTTTGAAGAGCTCAAAGAGAAGCTAGTCTCCGCCCCAATCTTAAAACTGCCGAACCCTCAAAAGAAATTTGGCTTAAGGACAGAAGCGTCCCAACTGGGTATTGGCTGCGTATTACTCCAAACGACAAGGACCAAGAACCCGCTCCTATAAGCTATGCGAGTCGCCGACTGACGGCTCGCGAAAGGGCATACGCTACGGTAGAACTGGAAGCTCTAGTGATTGTTTTTGGGATTACAAAATTTAGAATGTATCTGTTAGGTCGTCCATTCCTCATAGAGACTGATAAACCGTTAGCCTACTTAAAAACTTGTAAAAACTGAAACGGCAGGCTAATGCGATGGTCATTATTGCTAGCGGAGTACCGTTATGAAATCAGGTACCTAAAAGGGTCTGACAATGTAGTCGCAGATAGCCTTTCGAGAAACCCAATTTCAGATAGCGATTAATAGTCAATTAATTATTTTTTTGTGGGTATCTCTTTGTATAAATAATTATTTCTTGCCTGTACTCTTTATGTGTTTTGTTTTGTTTTGTATATGTAAATTAGAGAAACTGACGTAGCAGTAGTATTTTGTAGCCATTAGATACGAAGGTAAATTCCTAACGGTTTTGATAAAATTACCGACTCAATTGTTCGAGTCGAGGAAGATAATTACAAATTCCCCGGTGAAGTTAATTTTCACATTATTCCTTATTTCATGGCGGAAGAATGTTCCTCGAACTAGGTAGGCGTGTGAGGGTATGGAACGTACATACTCGCATGCCGCCAGACAATCGTGGGAAGGAAAGAAATTTGTCGTTTGATTTGACCTTCGTCCCCTCTCTCTCCCCCCCTTCCCCCAACTGGCGACAGGAAGTCTGACGAAAGAAGGCCTATCTCATAAAGAAGCCTAAATTCTATTTGCCTTTTTTATGATACCATGGAGATTGTCCAGGAGGCGCTGCGATAAGCGAATTGTCATGAATGGAATCTTTCTCCCGATTTGCCACAATCCGTGGTATAAATAACATCGCCATTCATCCCTCTAGAGCAGTGCCCCAAACCAACTCGCGTAACGCGTAACTCTCACGTTGAACGAGAGTCGTTGTCGTAACGTATCGACTGTCAACGCGCCGCCGAGACAACTTGGTCGCTGTCTCAAAGTGTTCCTGAGGTAAAACCCACCCCGCAGACTCTGTGACTAGAAGAATACGCTCTGTTGCTCAACTTAACTTAAGAAAGAAAAGGAACATCCAAATAGTTCCTGGAAGTTACTATTTGTTAGTGTCACATCCAGTTAGGAGTGAACTAATCGGAACTGCAGCTAGCAGCCCCAAACCCATCGTCTTATCCCCCCTTTCCCCGAGAACTCGTGTTAACGCCACCCGAACCACCCCATCTGGACCTGAGTAGTCGTCTCTCCAATCCATCACAATTAATGGTTATCTGTAAATCCAGTGTCCATCTATTCTTTAATTACCTATTTAATTAACAGTGATTGATACTCCCATTGAGTCATTATAAATCTAGACGCTTAACGTCAGTGTTTAATATTTTATCCTTAATTTTGCCCGTTTAACTATTGCTAATTATTATATTTGTGTAAAGTAAAGTTTATTTTTTGTACGTGTGTTTATTTGTGGCTCCTCCCTTTTGACGTACCCTTGGTAAGACTTTAATTAAGAATCCCTTCGGCTAATTTATTCATCCTGTATTATGCACTCTTGGAATTCAACAATCACAAACCTCCCCCCAGTAACAAGTGGGACTTTTATACTGAGAATCCTGGCCGTGGCACAACTCGCCTCTAACTAACCAGCTTTCGCACGTTCAGTAAGAATTAAAGCCTACCTATATATATATATATATATATATATATATATATATATATATATATATATATATATATATATATATGATCGTAGATTGAGTCATAGGGTCAATAGCATCGACTTAAACAAAAGCGGTGTGTCCAGATCAAGGACTAGAATAATTATTGGACCAGACTATGAGCAATTCTACAACACCCATCCTCATGGCTATTTGATCCCGTTGCTAGAATAAGACCGCCCCTCGGCTTAGGGCACCCTATAGCAATCAACAAATCACTCTCTTATGAAATAAGGAAGGGCAGCGTAAGCCAACAGGTACATCTGTATCATCCTGAGTCCTTGCCAAAAGATTACGCGATAACTCGGTAATCTATCACCATTACTGGCAACCAGTGTCGCCCTTTCAAGGCTCTTGGGTTGTCCTCACGATTACCTTTAAGGTTCTCCCTAATTAGGGACCCTTTTCAAGAACCCCCACTTCCATATATCTATTGATTTTGCAAAAGAATTGCTAGAGCCCAAAACCTACCTTGTGGGCACACTAAGATCAAATATCAAGGGCAACTCAAAAGATGATACAAGCGCAAAGCTCCGAAAGGGTAAAATTATCGGCATGCAAAAAGATGAAGAAATTGCAATGGCAAAGTTGAAAGAAAGGCGCGATGTACTAATGTTATCTAGGAAACAGACCTTAGCTTCAAACAAACAGGGCGAAAGGTAAAGATGTGTAATTAAAGAAGCCAGAAATATTTCTCAATTACTATGACATGAAATAAAGAATAGATATCTCTGATCAAATGACAAACGAATTCACACCTTTAATTAAAAGCATCAGGTGGAACCACAAGATTGCATTTGAATATTTGCTCAACACAGCAGTAGTAAATGCTTTGTTATTATTTCAAAGAACATACAGCAGAAAAGCAATATTGTCGATTTCAGAAAATCCATCATTGAATCGCTATGATGTGGATAAGCAACTCCCGACAACACTAGGAGCAGCAAAGACAAGTACCTGTCACACATAGCTTGATAAAATGCGACGTAATGGAGAAATCTAACAGCATTGATTTTTTTTTAGGGGCTATCTGGCGACTGCCCACTTAGGCATAAGTCGCCGTAAACAAACAGCCTAGTTCTAGGCTACTTTAAAAAATTTGAACAGAAAACAATAACAAAAAGAAATAACAATTAGGAAGCAATAACAATAACAAAGCAATAACAAAAGCAACAACTAAATCTAGTTAAATGAAAGAGAGAACGCCGGCCTCCCCCCAAAAGTCAACAAGTCCACCAGTCAATGTGCACGCACTCATCCCGAGTACAAAGGACAGGCGGTAGCGACCCCGCTTATCCCGGTACCGGGACAGGCAACGTGCGCGAAGATCACCCAGACTAGGAAATCCGACAAGAATGTGCAGAATAGACTGGGGGACGAAGCAGTCGTCGCAATAGGGCGCAGGCGAGCGCTCCATCAAATAGCGATGTGTCACACGAGTGTTTCCGATTCGGAGACGACAGAAAGCGACCTGAAGCCGTCGTCGCATTGGACAATAGGTCCATGGGAACAGTCGCGGCGTAATGGCACGCAACTTTAAGTTCCCTTTGACCGTCTCCCATCTTCTTTGCCAAGCAGTCCGAAGAACGGCCCGTATTCCTGCCATGTAGTCGGTGTGAGGAAGAGCGAAACGCTGGTCCGATCGCAGAGTCTTAGTGGACTCTTTGGCGCCCTCATCGGCGCGCTCATTCTCCGCAATTCCAACATGTCCAGGAACCCAGCAGAAGATAATCTCGACATCTGCCCGGCTCGCCAAAACTGTGGCGTCACGGATATCGCGAACCAGGGGATGCCGAGATTCCAATGCTCCGAGAGCACTCAGTGCGCTTTGTGAGGCGCTATAGATCACAATACGGTCTCCGAACCGGGAAAGTCGCGTAATCTCCCGTACTGAGTGGTGTATTGCCACAAGCTCAGGCGTGAAGACAGACGGAGCGCCTGGCAGAGCCCCGCTGACTTCAAACAAAGGGATAAGGCGTGGAAGCCAACCCGATCTTGGGACTTGGAGCCATCCGTATACACTGGCATGGTTCCAGCGTGACACGAGATGTGCTCCCAAAAGGTCAAACGCAATACTCCCGGCGTAGTACAAGCTTTGGAAGCCGAGGCGTGGCGACAAATAGCCAAATGTGGTACCCTCCAGGGTGGCGTCCTGGACAGAACCAGCAGTGCCACCGGCCCGAGAGCTATATTTAGCTTTCGAAGGAGTTTCCTGGCCCTAAACCAAAAGGGCTTAGGGTATGACTGGCGTCTATCGGCGGCATAGGCACCGTCTAGATCACCTGAGGATGCAGTGAAAGCTGTTGGCGACTGAGGGAGGCACCGGGCTTGCGCGTACAGGTGAGTGATGCACTGCACCCAGCGCAGAGCGAGTGGCATTTCCCCAGCATCGACCAACAGGCTTTCAATGGGGAAGGTGCGGAAGGCACCGGTCGCAAGGCGAAGGCTGGTGTGGTGGATCGAATCCACCCTCCGCAATAAACGCTAGTCTGCGGATGCATAAAACTCACATCCGTAGTTGAGCTTCGAACGAACAAAGGATCGATAAAAAAGTATGGCAGTAGCCCTATCAGTGCCCCAAGTGCTGAACGTCACGGAACGGAGAATATCCATAGCGCGGGTACAAGAAACCCTAAGGCTGCAAATATGAGCCTCCCAGGTGAGGCGTCGGTCGAATACAAGACCAAGGAAACGGTGCGACTCAACCATATCCAGGCGCACCCCATTAAGAAACAAATCTGGGTCGGGGTGGAGCCGTAGATAGCGGCAGAAGTGCACCGCCTTAGTCTTGGCCAAAGAAAACCGAAACCTGTGCGCTTAGGCATAGCGAGAGACATGGTTCAATGCCTGTTGGAGTCAACGCTCCAAGGTTGGCATCTGGGCCGCGCCAAAAGTGATCGAAAGGTCATCCACGTAGAGCGTAGCGAGAACATCTTCTGGCAGCACCGAGGTGATGCCGTTGATGCTCAGAGCAAAGAGTGTGACACTGAGGAAACTTCCTTGCCGGACACTCTCTTCCTGCTTCTTTGGGCCGGAGAGGGCTCCCCCAACCCGTACGCGGAATCGATGATCTCGCAAAAAATTCAGATATAATAACTGGAAGGCGTCCCCTCGCTCCTATCGTGTGGAGAGTCTCCATGATACTGTATCACTATGCGGTATCATAGGCCTTCTCCAGATCGAAAAACACCGTGGCGTAGTGCTATCCACGAAGAAAAGCCTCGCAAACGGCATTTTCCAGTCGGAACAGAGCATCCGACCTGGAGTGGAACTTGCGGAAGTCGCACTGTGCAGAAGACAGGTGGCCTCCGCTCTCCAGGAAAAAGGCTAATCTAACATTTTCCGATTTTTCCATCAACTTGCACACGCCAAGAGGTTAGAGAGATTGGGCAGAAACCGGTCGGAGTAGAGTGATCTCTCCCCGGTTTGCGAAAAGCGATCACAGTAGCGATTCGCCCTGAGTCTGGGAGAAGACCCTCCACCCAGATCCTGTTGAACAAATCGAACAGAAAGGCCATGCCTCGCTCACCCAGGTGTTGAAGCATGGCGTACGGGACATCTTTCGGACCATGGGCGGTGTCCGCGCACGAAGCCAGAGCGGAGCGCAACTCACTCACAGTAAACCTCTCGTTGAAGGGTTCTCCGCCTCTGGAGGTAAAGTCCAGCCGGTGGCCTTCCGCGAAATGACGACGTGCATTGAATGCTGGCGGAGCAGCATCCCGGCTAGAGAATGCGGAAAAAGCGGTCGCGAAGGATTCCGCCACGGACGCGGGGTCCGAGATTGCTTTCCCATTTTTTTGAAGAACAGGAGGGGGGTTCTGCGAGAACTTGCCCCGAATCCTCTTGACTCGCTTCCACACCTCTGCTAAAGGGGTCTTCCCGTTAAGTGAAGACACTTATGCCCGCCAAGAAGAGCGGCGGGCGTGCTTCGAAATATACCGGAACCTAGCCCTAGCCCGACGAAATTCAGCGACAGTGTGGCGGTAGAACAGCCACACATGCCACATCATTAACAGATTTAGATTCATCGTTGTTGATGGATTGGCAGACTTAGTGCACTGCTTTGAGGTTCTTTACAAGTTTAGTTGGTATCCTTGATGGAATTGTTGTGTTTTTAGTAGGAAGAGATAAGTAGCAAACTGCTAGATTGGGTATCATTGCAAAGGGAATAGGGGGATAATATTTTATGATAATAATTGTCCTGGGCAAATTAATTAATGTATGTGTTTTTTCATTCGTTCAATGTAATCCTGAATGCTATGGGCTCTAGGGATCTCTGAGAGTGTCATGTATTTTTAATTTTGAAGAATGGAATTATCAAGATTTACACTAGCAAAGTAGTGAGTTTGTCTGCTTTTTGAAATGATGGCGAGAGCATATGGGAAGAACGTTCATTATTTTATCATTTTCATTTCGGAGTTTAATGATTTGTAGTTTTCTAGCAAATCTCATTTCAAATAGTAAACCCATAAACATGAGTTGAATATTATAAGTGATTAGGCCTTGTTAGATTTATTTAGAATAAATAGACTGCTTCTTTTTGTGAAGAAGATGAAAATGTGTTAATTTTTGATTGAGGTAGCAGAGCCTTGGTTTGGGTAATATTTTCCAATGTAGTTAATTCTTTCTGTAGGCGCCTTTATATTTTACGTTGTTTAGTATCAGAATATATAATTGTTATGTGTGTCCACCTAAACGGATACTATGTTAGTGGATGTTACTTTCAAACAGGGTGATTGATTGGTAGTTTGTTAATGTGTAATAATGTCACCTCTTGCGCACTTTAATGTAATGTATAGAGTATGGTCCTTGCGGATCTCTCGCGAAACACTCATTATCCCAACGTTTTGAGTGAATAGATTAAGATAAAGCACCTGATTCTGAGTTTATATCCTTCATTTGAGATATACATGATTCTAAGTAGGATCATATGCGACTGGCTTGACAAACTTACTCTCGGCAAACGATTGGCTCAAGTGGTTATCAACAAAGTTCAAGGAATGCCAGGTTAGAGCGGCTTGTCACTATCTATATTCTTTCAGGGACAGAAGGTAATTAATTTCTAGATACCAATTCAGTGTAGCAACGACCATTATTTTGATATTTTGCATAAAATTGTAGTCAAGGCGATTCGTTCTTTTAGTTTGAATTTTTTTTCAGAAAGGGTAGAACCATCACTTAATCCAATTTATTTATAAACGATCCATTAGATCAGCATCTGGGAAAAATTTCATGTTGGCCATAACGAAATATTGTATTTATATTTCGTTATGGCCAATTAAAATTTGTACAAGGGGAGTATTTTGCCTGAAATGTCGAATTTAGTTAATTCCATGATTTCTTTTTAGCAGCAAAGATTTATCGTCAGATTCTTTTTCGATAGCGCTGAGTAAGTGTGCAATAGCGTTAGAAATGTCTTTTGTTAGGTATTGATACTACTATTAACTCAAAAGACAGTAAGATAAATTGCGCTAATGTTTCATGACATCTCTTTAACTTGAGCCATATTTGTAAGTTGGAAGTTTTCATGATAATCAAGGAGGCATATACATTCCAGGATACCTGTTAACTTGTGTGAATGTTCATCCTGTGCGCGATCTATCATGCACCCTTATCGCTTTTTAACATTGTTCTTTACAGCATCGAGTAGATTGCTTACGAGGTTTGAGTCCTTCTTGACTTTATTAGAGTTCCTATTTGGAAGAGCTATTATCCCTTTCCTCATCTATCTTCTCACAAATGTACATAATTATACTTTTCGTTTTTTGACTCGTGGTTAGACCTTATGAGGGACCTTATGATTGATTTTCTGTTATTGTTGCCACCACCTACATGTTAATGGGGCTAGCCTATGGAGTAGTAACGTTACCACTCAAGAGGGTAAGCTTGGTAGGATTGGGATAACGCTTGCCACCGCCAATGGTCACAAGTTATTTGAATACGCAACGAAAATATCCGTTTAGGTAGCCTTGTACTTGATCCGAGAAGATAGTACTAGTTTAGATGAATAAAAGAATCTGTTTATAGATGTAAATGAGTCTCAGTCTATTTATTTTAGTTTGCACCAAAATAGGAAGTACTCCGAGTATAATTTCACAATTCGATTTTACAACAAAGTAATGCGGGAATATAGTCGAGAGACTGGGCGATTATAATGATCAACTTATTGAATTAATAAACGCGTAACAATTAAGATAGTAATAATGAAATATTCTCTCCTTCAATCTCTCTACACCCCTTTATAAAGTCAGAGAAACTTTCATTAAGTCAGCTTCACGCACCGCCTACAAATGACGTTGGCGCACGTGATTGGCTGCTGATTCCTTTATCTCGCCTACTGATTGGCTTAAATAAATCCTTTATTTAATTCTGATTGGATGGCAATTACACTGCCATACCTCGCTATTGCCCAATATTTCTAGAAGGCGGATCTTTATTATTAGTCTTATATTTGTTTAACTTCTGGCTATCTTTGTTACAGAATGATGAAATGCTTTTATCACACGCCCTTGTATTACATCCAGATATTCTCAGTTTTCCAATGTTTACTTCTCTCGCGCCTGTCTTACTTAAGCTCAGATATAGAAACTACCACTTTATTACAGTAAGAAAATTGAGCCTTTATCTTGACCTTCTAAACTCGCTCTCTCTTCCTTACCTCGGGTTTCGTTGCGTAGAGTATCTATATGTACACCCTTCAGGTGAATACATGCGTACCCTACAACCTATTTACTCCTTGTTTTAGCATGGTTTCATCTACAAGATGATGCTCACTACTATACTGAAATGGTAGAAGAATCAGTAAAACTTGATAAAATAGAGAAAGTTAGCAAAGTGTTTTTGGTGAACGGGTGTTTTTCTTACTCTCAGAATATTAATACATTCGCATTTTTTTGTCTCTCTTACGACTCTAACTCAGGTGAACGTATAAGACTAATTCTAATGATACCTCATGACATTAAAATACCTTAGATTGTAGGAAATTACTGTCTTTTGTTTAAATATTAGTTGAATTTCATGATAGTTATGACAAAGACTGACTTACAGACAACTATAGAATAAACTATAAGCGCTGAGCAATCTAACCAAACGTCCATTGAATTAAGAGGTGAATTTACATGGTCGGGCATATATTATGTTGCAAGAATTTAAATACCAACCTTTTTTTAGTTGACTTACGACAGAGTGACTTATTTAATGCTTAGCTATTCATTATGGTAGCCACCAGCGAGTGAAAACTACGAGAATAAAGTGGAGAGATTTGGTTCCAAATTTTATTAAGATATAAAGAATGCAATCTTATCATTATTTTGAGAGCATGTATAGATTCGAATGTAATTGCAACGAGGGCCAATATGATTCATAACAGCAATCAAGTGGATTGATTATTTATTTTATTTTGAAATCTTTTTAAAGTTAAAGGGAACACGGTTGTGCATAAATCTGACACGTTAAAGTCTTTTGAATTTTTAATATGAATGTGCTGGGTGGTGCTGGGTTCGGTATTTTGAGATATATTATGGTGAAGGTCATTTTACTTAGTAAGGAATCTTTATTACTTGAAAAAATATATATTTTTATTCTATTTGAGGCGGAGAGAGCGATGAATTATTTTAGATCCCTTTTCCGATTTGGATTTTTATCTTAAGTTTTAGTGTAATCAATAGGAACCTCTGGCTTGGCTCCTCCTTTATCGGTTGGCATTCGATACCGGAGCTATAATGCATGATGTCATTAATATGACCCCTAAAGCGAAGATGGTGCTAGCAGTGCTTTTCACTTACCCCCGATTTTTCACCTTGCTGAGGGTCTTCCCCCTCACCTGTCACGAGAGCATCCTCCAAACAGAAGAACAGTAAAAAAGGCAAGAAGAATAAGAGACAAAAGGTTGGCTAGTAACAGATGAAAAGCAGAAACAACATAAGAACAAAGTTAATCATAATCAAAGAGGAGGGCTTTAAGTTTTTGAGGGCTGAAAAATATCATTTACTGATATGTTCGTACCCATCTGACTAATGCCTTCCTCAGATGGTTAGTGAAACGAGCCCGGGTTTGTGACTGGTTTATAAAAGTTCAGGTTCCACACGCCTGAAATCAGGTACAAAAAATTATCGAATACAAACCTCGATTGAGAAAATTGTTTTATGAATATGCCCTTGGGAAAAAATAGTTGAGGTTTTTCCATAAAGGTGCCCAAAAGGAACGCTGCAGGGACGTTCCAGCTATCTCAGGCATGGCAAAGAGGTGTCTGTCCTTTGGTTATCTGGATCAATCTAAATGAAACGCAAATGCTCCAGATCCAAGTTTCAGCATAGTATGTCGTGTTAAACCAAGCATCCAAGTTGTCTGACAACACGAAATTGCTTAAAAATATATCGCAATAATTGTAACTATTTCTGCTATAGAATCTTTCTGAAGAGACACTCTTGATTTAAATTCTTCGTGCTAAATCCTTTGACACAAACCCGAACATTGACAAAAATTCATTTACAATTCTACTCTAAATACTGTTTACCTTATATTCGAATATATATGTCTGTGTACCTTTTGTTCCCCACGACTCTACGCCGCCATGTGCATTCTTTCTTTGGAAACTAATTATTTGGGGGGCAATTCCCACCCATGGCAACTTGGAATCTTTTTTCAAGTACAAGAAAAATGTGGGAAACTCGGTGAAGCTTCAATGTTTGTTGTATTTGCCGAAACTTGCCGAGCTGACTGCATACATCAGTTCACCTTCAAATTCAGAGAAGCACATTGAGGTGAGTATGCATGCTTTTGATTATTTAATGTAAAGGCTATTTGGTAAAAATGCCCACGTATTGGAGAGAAAAAAGAATAAGATATTTACATTGGGGTGAGTTTTGAGGCTTTTAACTATGTAGTGTATAGGCTATTTTGTAAAAATACCCACATGCTGGAGAGGAAAACGTTTAAGCTATAAACCAGGTCAGAGATCCCATACAGTGCAATCTCCACGTTAGCTTGCTAAATCTTCCTTTACTTGTACCGGTAAATTTTTAAATCGGTATATCTTATTGTCCATTAAAATGTTTATATAATTAAGAATATGTTCCCATTATTTGTCCAGTTTAACTGAATTTCAATATATAAGGTTCAGTACAGCGGGTATAATAAGGTTTACTCTACTCAATACTGAAGACTGTCTGAGGTGATGGGTACTTTACAAATTTTCACTACTTTTTGCTTTCACTATTTGAGTACTTCATGAATAAGAGACTATTACTTTTACTTAAGTAAATTTAACTTTAGGTATTTTTACTTGTATTTCGAGTAAAACTTTATCAGGGTAACAATACTTTTACTTCAGTATCAAAGCAGGGTACTTTTTACAACACTGCGTTATTGCCTAAGAGAGACAACAGGGGAATTGTTAACAGTCTTGCCTAGCCTAAGGAGATATAAAATTTAAATTAGTAATAGCCTTGTCTGATTAAAGTAAATATGGAGACTGGATGTATGTACTTATTATTTAAACGACGAAAGTGGATTCTAAGGTCTATTTTAAAGTTGAGAAGATATCAAATGTTTAACAACAATGGAGAGTCAAATTAAGAAATAAACTTAAAACTCAACTTATCATTTCTCGCATTCTCAAGGAATTTGAATTATACAGTAATGTGCGTGATGTATAAAAGCAAGCAAGGGGCATATGAATACATCAAAAAATGCTACCCATTCTGATGAAGTGCTACAGGTATTCAACTGATCATCAAGAATATCTGTGACTCAATGTCATCGTGAAACCGGGGAAAATTAAGACAAGTGTCCACATACTTCAGAAAAATTCTAAATAACATCTTGCATCCCGAGAATATTATATGGCTTGAATGAGGATGAGATCAGGTTCGCAGAATCCAGTTTTGTAAATATTTTTGAGTATAAAATTAAAGGTGGCTACATTTAAGTCGATGCTATTATTAATTTTTATATTTGTACATACTGGTCACAAGAAAATCCGCACATTTATGTTGAACGATTGTTAAATTACAGAGGATACGTGAACTCGCTGGTGTGCTTTCCTTCTAAACGTTTGGTTAGTTCCTTCTTTTTCGATAATAGAGTTACCGTAAACAGCTACGTCATTATGCTTGGGAGAAATTGGTCCCTGCATCTCAACAACTCTACGCATATGACGACATTTACATTCAATAAGATGGAGCAGCCTCTCATTTCACAATCTGTGGATTGATCGAAGATGGAGTATCGAGCATTGCTTACTTTCTCCAGATTTGAAACCTCTGGAATTTTTATGGGGTCTTTAGATAAATGAAATATGTAGCAGAAGACATACATTAGTTGAAAACTTAAACATAACATGAGAATAAAAGTGTATAAATATCCCTGCAAACATTTTAGTGGAAGTCGTCCCATCAGTGGATCAAAGAGGGCAGTGGTGCACTGAGGTTGATAGTTCAAACATTTAGGGGGTTAAAACAAATTGAAATATCTATTATTCCAATGTTGCATATTTTATCAATATAAAAAGAAAAATCATCTGAATCCGTGGGTGGGTTTGCCTTTTATGTATGTTTTTATTATTGTACACATGGTTTTGGAACACTACATTTCAGAATTATGATCTACATATAGCATATTTTAAATGGATTTATGAACCTAGTAAATAAATATTTCGAAAAGCTACAATCACACAAATGAGCCTAGTCCTAAGTAGAGTGTTGGTCTTTATTTGGGCCCACATTTATTCATAAAAATCTATTCTCTTCAGTATTTTACTCTGAGTTCGATAAAAGAAGTAAAATTTGTACACGAGATTCAAGAACCTTTAAATCAGCACAAAAAATCAGCGATTTTACCAGAATGAACATTAATAATTTTAAAGCAAAAAGATCTAAATAAATGGAGAATTGTAATAACATATTTGAGGAAAGCTGCTAACAATACAAGAATAAAAGAGGATGTTAAATTATGATGAAGAAAAGGAAATGTAGTCAAATTAAATCAAGGAACATAATTCTTAGCTCCATCGCTTGCAGGGAGTCAGATGCCTTATTTTTGAGAGAGTGACATTGTCAGGGAATTTTTCATCACCAGCTGGTGAGTGCCGGTTAATTATTCTCAAAATTACTCCAGTTATATAATTTTCACATTTCTTTCCTTTTTTTTTTACAAATTTCTACATCAGTGGTTAGGGCAACATTTTTGGCATTTACCACATAACAAATTGTGTAAAGCAAAATTACACCCAAAGACATGAAACTTAACAGAATCCGGGATAAAAAAGACCATTAAAATTCAAAATATGCAATTTTGAAAGACTTTGCTGCTCTTGACATCAAAAAAAGACATTGCGCACGATTAATTGTAAGGCCAAACTAAAAAACACGAATCTGCTTTAGTCCTTGAAAGTTGAAGCATTCTAACACAAACAATGCACTTCTATTGCTGCGAACAGAGACACTTATTGGGAGGATAGGACACCAGACAAAAGTTACGTGGCGGTGGCGTCGAAAATAAATGCTGACACTTCTGGTGTTACCAGCTGCCCCAAGCTGCTTAAAAAATTCCATTTAATTTTATTAAGAAACAGAAAATTATTTTCTCAAATAAAATATTTTTTTTTAATTTGCCTCACGTATTTAATAATTTTCTGCAATATAATGAACCCATATCACCCCACAAAACTATATAAAGTAAGTGTTTTTTAGAATGGAATAAATGATTTCCAGTTTAATATACATATCAAGTGGTGTGCTTCTATATTTTTAATTGATTGAGATGTGTGAAATAATATTAATGCATCACGCCATACCTGATGAGAATCGGATCTTATATATCACACAGAATGTGCTCCTAAGTATATTTACTCTTTTTCGGGAGATTCCGCTCGAAAGCGGGAGTATGGATGCTTGGAGGAAATTGAAGGAGCCGTTTAGGAATGAGTTCGGCAAGTCACAGGTGGATGATTTGAGGGAGCTTCTAAATAAATACTAAGTATCTGAAAGAGTTACTTCGAACCAAGGGAGGGAAATTAGAAATTTTGACTCCTTGCTCACTGAAATATTCATGTGTGGTATCCCCGAGAATATTAGGCACCTCATCATAATGGCGTCACCCACTAATGTGGAGCAGATGACAAAGGCAGCCGATGAGCTTTATATTAATCCTTATGTAAGATGGGGAACAGTCCCAAATTCCCAAGATCCATTCCTTATTATATCAATTTCGCAGGTTCGGTTACCGAAGGAGTCTTCCAGCGACCGGCAAGAACCCCCACCTACTTCATCCCCAACGTCCTTGCGCGCTACCTTTCCGCCGTCCTGGAGAGGATAGAGAATGATGTTCGTACTTTCAAGGTGCCACAGGGGCTGAGACGAGAGTATAGTCATGATCAGGGAGACAGGGCGGGGCGGCAGGCGCCGTTCTTCCTCCTGAACAAGAACCTAATGAGGGAACTCCAGCTCAAGAGGGGGGGGGGGGCAAGGCAGAATCATTCTAATTCTCCACATCATTTTCCATATCCTTACAATATTTCTGTATCGGGGTCTCTGCTGGTATCATACTAAATATGGTAATAATGCTGTACATTGTACACTCCCTTGTAATTTATATCACGCATTTAATCCTCGTTTTTAACCCAATCCTCGTTCTCCGAATTTTCCTACTCCAACCAATCATGCTGCTCATTATGTTTTCTTATGTTACTCTCTAATTCATCTTAATTGGTTGTTCATGAGAGAAACTTACCCAAAGGTCCGCCCAGGCGTATTCTGGTCTATTTTTCATTTCCCGACTGTCCTCGTCCTCTTGTTCTTCTGGCTTACCGTTGGCATATTTTTGACCAAACTCACGGTCTTTCCCATCCTGGCGTTAAAGCTACACGCAATCTCATTGCACAATTTTATCTGTGGTCAAGTATGAATGCAGACGTGGCCAAATGGACCCGTGCATGTTTGCCTTGTCAACGCGCAAAGGTTCAATGCCACAAAAAGACCCCTCTTGCTGTTTTTCATCTTCCATCGGAACGTTTTGACACCGTTCACGTCATTCTAGTAGGCCCTCTGCCTTTTTCACGTGGTTGCACATATCTTCTCACCATGATCGACCATTTTACCTTTTGTCCAGAGGCACTTCCTATCCCGCACATCATGTCTTTCACCATCACTCGAGTTTTCCTCTCGGGGTGGGTTGCTTGTATCGGTGTTCTGTCTACGATCATGACTGACCGTGTTAGCCAATTTGAATCCCGCAAATGGGATGTACTAATGTCCATGCTTGGTTCCTTTCGTCTTTTAAGCAACGTCAAAGTGGAACGGTTGCATCGGATGCTTAAGGCAAGCTTACGCTCCACAGGCCCAAACATCACTTGGGTGGACAAGCTCCCCTTGATCCTTCTGGGTATCCGTTCATCCTTAAATGGGAACTTGGCCTGCTCATCAGTGGAACTCGTATATGGTACACAACTTTGTCTCCATGGTCAATTCCTTTCTTCTAATGCGCACATAACTTTCTACGGGCGATGTCTAAACTAACGCTCGCCGCACCAAAAGTGTCTGCTGATCAGAAGCCTTTCGTGCCAAAAGAGATAGCAACCTGTTCTCACTTCTTTGTCAATCGCAACTCAACTCGCTCCTCCTAGCAACCCGTATATGATAGACCCTTTTTTTTCATCTCTAGAAAGCCGGAATTCTTCGTACTACAGTTTAGTATAAAGCAGGATACTGTTTCTATGGATCGCCTGATGCCCGCCTTGATAGAGGCTGTTCATCTTGAACAGCCTCCTTCCACTACAACCATAAATGCCTCAGTGATTCCTCATGCCCGCGTCCTGAACCCTCCTCTAATCATTTAAACAACGCCCATTTTTCCTTCCTGATTGATTGCTGCCTCCTCCCCTTCTGTTGCAGGAGCCCTCATCGCCAGCGGAGAGCCAGTCTCACAACGTCCATCTCCCATCAGCCGCCAGTTAAGGAGGACCGAAACGGATAACCTTCTCCCCGCCCGCCTTCGCGCAGGACAGTACCTCTCATCAATTGACTGACACTGCCACTCAATTGTGTCCCCGTAATGCACATCAGCTAAATGGCACAGTCACACGTTCTGGCCGCGCTGTTAGGAGATGGGCGAGTATTTGTAGCAACGGCCCATATAATGTACATTCATACAAGAGTAGGTTGGAAATATGTACCTACTCTTAAATTTTATTAGGATTCGTCCCAAAATCAATGTAATTAATAAATCTTTTAAGCCTAACAAATGTACAAAAATATTCAAACACGGAAGGAAGTTTTTCCTTGGCTATAGACATCACATCACTAGAAGCATCTATTGCAACGGCTAGAGGCGAGAGATACAGGAACATAGAACACCATAGTGCGTTAAAACTTCCTAGAGACAGCTTCATAGCTAAGGTTTGAAATTAAATCACAACTGTTTACCGAAATATATTATTGTAAGTAAATGACTTCCCTTTTTTATACTTGCAGTTTTCTAAACTATCGTGATACCTTATATCTATTACTAAATATATATTCTTATATCCATTCTTATATCGATTTATATATATAATAACTTATATATTCATATGTATTTTTCTTAATAACCTTTGTTTCGTATTATTATTAATATTATTCAGTATTCCCTTTTGTCTTTGTTTTATTAGTGATTAAAAATATACGTTTTATAAGCCTCACCGTTATTGCGTTTTCCTAAAATCTAGAACGGAATAATAAAATGGATTTCCAAGCATATTCCAACTTCTTTTCCATCTTCAACTCTATTTTACACAGAGTAGAGTTAGCTATCTAAGCAAGTTAACGTCCTAAATACTCTGATGTAGAATCAGAAGAAAGATGGTGTCATGCAATCAGTAAGTCCATTTTTAGTTGTATGATTGAACGAGATAAATTAGATATATATTATATTGATTAGATTTAAAAAAACATGATCTCACATACTAAATATATATTGTATGTTGGACAACTAAGACGTCTTTACTACCTCTATGCTCTGTTTTGTTTTTATTCAACCATTTTGTTTATTATCTGTTTTTGATTCATGTGCACAATTTATCTAAGCTTATCTTTACTTCTGTGATATTCTTCATTCTCGAGATATCTTTGACACCTACAGAACTATAGGAAGCTCTGGAAGAAAATTACGAATACTCAAATGCTACTTACATTGCATCTCCTGCTACAAATAATAATTCTGTTTTAAGTAATAAGGATCAAGTTTCTCAACAAGAAGAAGATGATAGCACACAAAAACATAAAGCTAAAAAACTAAAAAAACAAAGAGAGAGCCTTAAAAAAAATGAAAGAATGACTATTCATCAGTTTTCTTTTGATTCAAATCACAGTGAATACGCATCTACGGAAGTCAGTTTAAAAGAGAAAACTCCAGTTTAGAAGTTTGAATTTTTCTTTTCTGATGAATTTGAAAAATATGCTTTTCAAAAAGATAAGCAGTTTCACGTATCGATAGGTGAACTACACACTGTGTTAGGAATACTCATATTCTCCCTAATCTCAGGCATTACTCGGCAAAAAAAAACGACCTGCACCTTTCGGCTATTTTAGAAGCTATGACTAGAAACAGATGTGAAGAAATACATAAACATCTGCATTTTAGTGATAATCATAAACTAAATAAAGACGACAAGCGAGTTAAACAAGCAGTATGCAAGCGCATATCCAATGGATAAAAATATAACTTAGACGAATGCATGATAGAATACTTCGGTCTACATACTTGTTAACTGTGCATACGCAACGAACCTGTTCGATTAGTACTTTAATTCTAGCTTAAGGCTTCTTGTTTGCTTTCGATGTTTATCAGGGCTCATCAGTATGAGATTGATTATGGAAAAGGAGGAGGAAGACTTTGGAATCTCCTTGATAATTTACCTGAGGATATAAGCAAATTTCCACTCAAGTTCTAGCTTGATTATTAATTTATAAGTCGTCGACTGGTCAATCAACTAGGAATAATGAATTACGGAGCAACTGGAAAGATAAAAAATAAAAGATTGCTGAAAAAATGCCCACTGCAACCTGAAAGGTAAATGAAAAAATTTAAACAAGGTCCTTTGATATTCAGTATGATTCTTATAATAAAATCGAAGTTGTTCGATGAGTTAATAAGGCAGTTGTTACAGCAGTTTTAAACTGGCACTCAGCTACTCCTAGTGTATATGTCTTAGATGGTTTGCAAGAGATAAGGAATTTTTTTAATTGAGTACTAAACCCAATCCAACAATACACTTACTTCATGGGTGAGACCAACTGTATGCACCAAATTGTCAATTGTTACAGAATTTGAATTAGAATGAATAAATGGTGGTGGAAACTTTATCGTGGATAATTGATTTATGCAAGAAAAACTGCTAGGAATTGCACAGCCAAAAGATTTGGAGATTTTTTGTTAGCCTTTCGACGCTACTTTGCAACAACATATCTACAGCAGGCAGAACAACGAGCCCAACCTGGAACACCAAGACAATCTGATGTGCGATTCGAAAAACTTAAAAGTAAGTTGTGCCATTAGGAAAATAGGCTTGGAAATGCGCTGTCAAAGAAGGTTAGTCACGCTCTTCACAAGGATGCTGCAAGTTTAAAGTCCCTCTCTGTGTAAGATTTTTCTTGCCTTAACACACGATTTAATATTAATTATATGTAATGAAAGTATGTATTTCTACATACTTTATTATGATCAAGTACTTTAATTTTCAATAAAAGGATGAAAAATAAATATAGGGACCTGTTTCTACATAGTTTAATGTGTACAATTCTTTTTTATTTCGCAAAACGGATTAAATAATAAATGTAGTAAACATCAGAATATGTTTTTATATGGTGCAATGTGCAACAAATATAATTTTTGTCAATAAAATCATGACTTTTTTCAAACCGCTTTTATATAGCATCTTTATACAGCCATAAACCTAATTAAAATGATTTAAAATATGGGCATTAACGGGTTAATGAGACCTAATTACCTAGAAGATTTTCATTTTTTCCCTATTCGGGGTAATTTACCCCCGATTCGCCGACCTCTGCTCTAGATATAATTGTGCAAATAAACCTTCTGGCGAAGATGCCATCGTTTGATAATTTGTTGCTTCATAGAAATACCATGGAAGGGTGCAAGAATACAAGAAATGTGAGAAATTAATGATATCTCGAATATATTGAAAAATTTTATATTACTATCTCCTGATGAGTCAAGTAAGTTGTGAAGATTACAAAGAAACGTCTATATGAAAGCTGTCTTTAAGATATCTTGCTTACAAACACAAAATAAAGATGATATTCTTAACAAAGCCAAATTCTACCAAGTGTGACCATCTATTCATGTCGTAGTGTTTATTCCGCATCTCCCCCAAATCTCGTATTTCTTGCATTTTCCTCGCGTCCGAAGAGTTTGACGTGAGAAGAATTCCACTGTGCGTTGGATAAGGGCGATCAGAAGAATTGATGATAGTTGATTGAAGGAACTTTAGTCGAATAACAATGATGTAATTTTTAAGGCCTTTTGGTACAAATCTGGTCCATCGTTGAACATTGAAACGCTATCTAATTCTCTCCTTCTCAATATAATATTTAAATATATATATATATATATATATATATATATATATATATATATATATTAATATATATGTATATATATATATATATATATATATATATATATATATATATATATATATATATATATATATATATATATATATATATATATATATATATAAATAAAGGCCCAAAGAAATGAAAACTGGCATCACAACCTGGATGAGCGTCATGATCATAATAGTGATGAGCGTTTGATGACATAGATTTGAATCCAACTCCTTTATTCAATTTCATTGAACGGTCAAAAATAGTTTTCCATATTTTTCTCTGTTTCTTATCTCCTGTTTTCTTTCGTAAGCTTTCAATGGTTCACGTAATATTATCCTTAGCATTTTTCCGGGTTGTGATACAAGTTTTCATTTTTTTGTGCCTTTAAATATATGTTTCATGTAATTTTCAATTATTTATAAATATATATATATATAAAATCTTGCCACTCAGGAGAATTATTTTATGAAGTAGATGCAAGACCGAGCTTTAATCTCTCTATTACTTGCTATTCTTTCGAGGTTTAAGCTTAATCCTTCTTTAGACCTCACTGAAATACTCGACATAATAATGATGACCAAGGGACACATTTTTTAATTACTCTAATTTATAAAATTTTAAAGCAAGTTTTCCCTCTCTTGCCTGGCAAGGGAGGTAAACGAAATGGGAAATCAGTACAAACAAGAAAGATAAAAACAAACCGATTCTACCAACGTTGAAAAGGAACGATACAGGTACACCTTCGCGAACAAATTCCTCTAGTTTTAATCATCACTTAAAGCAGAAAAGTAGAAAGGAGATTCCTTTCTATCCTTAAATCACTCAAACGAAAAATCAAAAACAGGATGTAACAAGGTATGCCTGGTAATCCCAATATACACCATCTGTTAAGGATAGAGAACGAAGCGTCACTGCTTATTAGCAACACAAGAAGACGAGGTACGAAGAGTCAACTTACGACCGCTCAAGAAAATAATAGCTAAGACTAAAGAAATTAATATAATAAACAAGAAGAGATATGAAAAATCTCCGCACAGATAGCCCACATGGATAAAGGGAAATCCCTATTTATCTTTCTAACCTATACAACAAACATTAATCAGGAAGAGAAAGAAATTTCAATATGAAAGAATTCAATGAAAAGAAGAAGATAATATCTTTTATCATAACCTCAGGCTATATGACCATGAAATGAAAACCAACCGGATTTAAATGATTATCCATATGTGACCAACCATTATACCCAAGTTTATTTTGCAGAGTTTAGTAAATACAGAAATAAAACTCTTGATATTGAAACTTATACAAGAGAAAAAGTGACAAGAGGGAACGTTAAGCCAGTAGTAGAAAGAATGAAAAAAACTTTTTTAAACTCCTAAAAACAACACAATTACAATACGGGCACATGAAATAATAATGGAGGATAGCCTGATACTCAAGCAACAACTCGCTAACACTATCTTCAGAACTATAATATTCGAATAAACGGTAAGAGATTATCATAAAACCTAACATTCTCTTGCAACCTTCCTGATTACTTTACCTTTTCCTTATACATTTTGGACTATCCTTCACAATATATCGGCTAAACAATTTACCACTTGCAGAGTGGAAATAAAAGGGACAAAAAAGGGAAAAATACGATGAACAATTAAGAACTGGAGGAAAGGGGTTATCGAGCCATTGCCCAGAGTCCTTTTGGCTTGCTTCCAGACTTCTGCAAGAGGGGTCTTCCAGTTAAAAGAAAAAAGGTATGCCTGCCAATAAGAGCGGCAGGCGTACTTCGAGATATAATTAAACCTAGCCCTAGCTCGACAAAATTCATCGACAGTGAAATTGGTCGGGCGCTTATAACGCAGGTATGCATATTGTTTCTCTGTGAATATCGTCTCCCACTCGGCCCACCACCCCGGACGCGAACGGCGTGTAAACGGCTAGACGTTCTAGGAATAGTAGTTAGACTCATGGCAATGATTTTGTAGGAGAAGAATTTAACGGTTTCATTCATCGACCTAAATTCGTCGACTGGGAGAGGAAAATCAGTCATATCCTGAAATGCAGAGCAACGCAACCATCCCAAACACGACCTAGACGGTTTCTCAGGTAGCAGCAGCCCAGAAAAGGATAGTTGAATCAGAAAGTGGTCTCTACCATGAAGTTTATCGTCCACAACCCATCCAAAATAGATCTAGATAGATAAATGAAAGTGTTTTTAGGCAGTGATGCGTGAACTCATTTACATTTAGGACACCTATCTACATCCTGTCAAACAGGTCAGCAAAGACCTAGCCCCTGGGAGCAATTGTATACTTTTTCTGGAGGATGCCCACGTTCAAATCTCCGGGACGGAAAAAGGGCCAAAGCAATAGCTCTACGACCTAACTGAAGCCCCCCCTCCCGTCTTGAATGTCGGCCGACGGTGGAATGAAAGCAGAACTAACAATATGCATTCTCTCCAGGGGCAGCTGCATTGCCACTGCCTGAAAGGAAATATTTATAACGAATAGGAGAACGGAGAAATCTTGCTGGGTGTAAATCGCGCATCCTCCTCTCCGATCCCCATTCCCAGGTGGTGAGGTCGCAAAATACATATATCCCGTTAGGATAAGCACGGGACACGCGCCCATCATTGTCTGCTGCAAACAAATACTTATCAAATAATGGAAGAGACAAGCTTCCATAGCTTACCCCAGTTAACCAGGGCTCCACGGCAATTCCATTAAAGGAATATGCCTTCCAGGCCTAGTTCTCGGAAGCAGAAACTCGTTCTGCACCGTTAACGACTTGGTCCTTCTTCTCCAAAAGATAAGAGCTACATTGTTACGAGGAACAGTGTACGGTTTGTTACATTGTACTATATATACTTATCATATAATTTCTTTCTAGGATTTCGGGTTGACCCGACATGGAACGTCTACAAGTACGTTTTGTACGGCAGAAGCAATGGCACTGTTAAAAACACCGCGAAAGTGGCACTAATAGTATAACGCGGTCGCGATACCAACCGGCAGGCACTGACTTGTATGCCTGTCCGAAAGCAGGCTGCCCAGTGAAAGTGTAAACGAATGGCACTGTATGGCAATTTGACTCATTGTTATCCATCAAAATATGTAATTTAGCGAGTAATAATAACAAATGAGAATACAGCCCCTACAATTCAACAAATAAAAAAAAGTTGCTTTCAACGAACTGGGAAGGTCACCCGATTCAACTGAAGTTGATAAAGGATCGATTTCATGTCAGGTTACCAAGAACGCCAAATTGAATGCCCCACCAGACTGTCTCAGTTCGCCTGAGACGTAGGAGACATAGTACACTCTCCTGATAGGAAAACCTAAGAAAAATGATTCTATCGGTTAAATTTTTCTTTGCTACTCAGCATGACTTGTAGAGCGATAAAAATTATGAAAAAAAAGAATGTTTTTCAGTGAAGGTCGCATGGAAAGGTTGAATGCCACAAGCACAAAAAAGATAAATATATTTTAAGGTGGCAGCGGTAAGATGCGGGTCATATTTTGAAGCTCTGGAGTACGTTCGGTCATCCGTTTATGTAACAAAGTAAACGCTGGATAATAGTAGAATCTGCATCAGTAGCATGTTCAACCTATTTCCGAACAACGGGAATACCTAAGCATGTTTTCATGCGAGCCAGTGATCAGTGGCACAAAGTAATGGTGACGAAGTATTTCTGGGATAATCCAAATATCAACGTGATAAACTGGCTTGTGCAAAGTCTTAAATGAAATTGAATATAAAACATACGGAAGAAGATCGTTGAGAGAGTTATGGATTGGAAACCGAGGAATGTTAAAAATCGCTGGAAAAGAAAGAAAGAAGATTGGAATTAATAAATGCTCAATGCAACGTCATAATTCTTATTTTTAATATATTTGGCAGTGTAAGAGAAAATTATTGTTTTCTCGTTATGTTTCTTTGATACTTACAGTTCTCTACTTTGGTACTGAATCTGGGTAAGTAGGAAAAAGTAAGAAATAACTACCCTAGTAACCGAGTTGTTAAAAAAATTAGGTCCTTGATGGTGACCTTCAAGGTAATCACTAATAAAGTGTACAAAAATGGGCAAAACACTGATGACACTAATTGTAAGGGCAAACGCGGAACCCAGTTCAGACGGCGCTATAATACTATCACAAAATAACAACAAGGTCGCCAGAATATTTATTCAGAAAGAAACCAAGTTCACTTCGAGGCAGCCAAAAGGTCGCGCAACTAGGCTACACTAAGTAGGTTACTGTTGGTTACCAGGTGGGTCTTAGAGTATCAGAGAGGAAAAAAACGAAACAAGAAAAATTCTAACCTTATAATTTATAGAGAGGAAATTCTTGATTACAAATACGAAATATATCTATTAAATAACAAATCAATGTCACATCGGCCACAAACGACACGAGTAAGTCGTTGTATAAAAGGGGACGACGCTTACAAAGAATTTACGTCGTATAAAGAAAGCGGGAAATAATAGGCTTCACTACTCGGGTACGAGGTACACACGGAATAACCCCCTACCCTTGTCTTACGCCCTTTACTACGATGCGGAGGGAGACTCCAGACTTACTCGGAGGCCTAGTAAGGGTGCAAGATGAAAGAACTATTCCAAAGTACCTGATACTGAAGCAGTGGAGGGACACCTCGGATGATGGTAATCCAATGGAGGATGAATCCACGGATGGCGACAGCGGAGGTGATGATGGGACAAATAGAATTGAAGATGATCCCGGTGATGAGGAATTTCCAAGGTGGTACGGCAGAACAACCGGCGTACCCCACGGGGATAATCTTGAGTGACGAAACTCCAAAAGCGGAAGGTAGTGGCGTGACAAAAAGGGTAAGGGAGGGGGGAGCCAAAACGAGCCCATGGGTTTCAGACTTCCCAATGGAGAACTGTCAAACGTCCAAGATTAGCAGCACACGTACAGCAGGCTGGAAGATCAGCGTCAAAACTGGCAGGAGATAAGGTAAGTGTCTTTGCAGTACGGACTTGAACGGGTTCTTCCTTTTCGAAAGAAGGAAGCGTCCTTTTATATGGGTGGACGTGACCAGCGTGACGTAATATCTTCTTGCGCGCGCCACTTTTCTGAGATGACTATCGAGCGCGCGTGCGGGGCATCGTTCAATGGTGCAGGGCTCAGAGGCAAGAAAATGACTTCATATGTGGGCGCCTACAATTATGTGTGCTAACCAAAATTCAAGTGCTCACACTTATTCTGATTTATGACCTTACGACCTTCAAAACTTTCAATAATTCCCTAACTTACCTTGAGAGAACCTTAGCAATTATATCATCGAAAAGAGAATGTCAAACAACACAAGGGTTTAAAATTTCGTTAGAATCAGCTGAATAGTTATGGTTTTATTGCGAAATAATTTCCTGACTAACCTTGGAAGACCTTGGCAATCATATAATTCGAAAGAAAATGTAAAACAACATAAGGGTTTCAAATTTTGTTAGAATCGGCCGAAAAGATAGAATGTTATTACTGAAACAAAAAAAAGCGAACGGAGACCGACATAGTGAGATATAGAGTCGCACGCGACTAAAAATCATACTTTTAAAAATAACAAGAGAAACTGCATTCCCTCGCTCCATCCAAAATCGCGTTGTAGTCTTGTACCTATAGGAGTTTTAGTTCTAATAGCTTTGGATTTAAACAAAAGGGTAAATGATGACGAATATGAGATAAATGAATGAGTTTGAGTAATTAGAATCTATTTCGTAATTTGTTTGGTAAAACTAAATTTAGGAATCGAGTTCAATTACAGAAATAGTTCTTTACATAGACAAACGTGCAACTATTGTTGCTTTGCATTTAAGTCGCGTCAAATGCGAGGAGATAATTTTTAAGGGTATTGCATCACATCGCACTCAACATCTTTAGTATCATTAATCATTTTCAAAAGACTGGTTAGACTTGTGTAGAGAAGTCTTCTGGACCCTCAAGAGCTTCAAATGAACGCCAAGATCCCACCTCAAGCATCAGGTTGCTTTCAGCGCTAAGCTTGCTGATGATAAGAAAAAAGGTGGGAACGCTTCAGCACGCACAGTCGGGCATAAAATTTTCACAGAACGAGTCAAGTCGAGAAGAGCTGCAAAAAAAACATAATCTTACCAAGACAAACCTAAAAGATAGGCTGCACTTTTGTAGGAAATGGGAAGAATGTAGCAAATTAATATTCTCTGATGAAGCTCCCTTTCGCTTGTTTGGAGCTTCTGCAAGATTCTTCGTTTGGAGGAGAAAAGGTAAGGCGCTTCTCGAGTCTGCACCATGCACTCGTTGAAGGATCGAGACACTCCATGTTTGGGGCTCCTTCTTATCTAAGGGAACTTGAGCACTTACAAGGTCTGCTAACCAGAAGTCGCGTGCTCTTACTTTTTCTGATTTATGACATTACGACCTTCACAACATTTAATAATTCACGGACTATAAATACACAAAATACACAATCCAATCAACCCACTTAGGCCCATTATTTCTCAGCTCACGACACCAACCGCGTCTAGCTAAAACCTTAAATGAAATAATAAAACCATATACCCCTTCAAAATATAGCATAAAGTCCACGGAGGAATTTAATGATATACTCCACTCTACAAGACCGACAGGACTAAGAGCATCCCTTGATGTGGAAAGCCTATTTACTAATGTGCCTATCTTTTAGACCATCGACATCATTATACAAAATGTATACCACCATCTTACAATGTCTTCTCCTAACCTTGACCCACACATCCTAAGAAATATGTGGCGTTCATGCATCAGAGGCTTCGTTTAGGACACTGGGTGGAAATCTATACAAACAAGTCGATGGAGTAGCTATGGGATCGCCCCTGGGGCCGACCTTTGTAAACTACTATATGGTTCAACTTGAAGAGAGTTTATTAGACAACATCGAAAATAAGCCACACACATAATGCCGTTACGTAGACGACATCTACATCAACGACAAAATGAAGAACATCTTAAGAACAAAAAACGGTAATTTAAGGAGAACTCCGTGTTAAAAATCACTTATGAATTGAGCATGGGCAATAAACTACCTTTTTTGGACGTAGAGGTACGAAACATCAACCGTAATTACGTCAAAAAAGTGTATAGAAAAGCTACAGACGTGGAAAGATGCCTAAACGCGGATAGTGAATGTCCTGAAAAGTATAAATTAGTGTAATTGGCTCATACATCCGCTCAGCATACAAATGCAGCTCCATGTGGGAACTGTTCCATCAAGATATTTCACGCATAAAACAAACCCTCGTTAACAACTCTTTCCCTAACAGCATGATTAAAAAGCAACTTCATTCATTTTTAAGAAGGCAATTCAAAGACACGGATGAAACGGAAAGTAACCAGGAAGCAGTAAATAACATCCAACTGTATTATAGAAATCAGATGTCATCGGCCTACGAAATAGACCATAAATCATCCAGGAGATTGTTACCCGAAACATCAAAGTTAAAAAGCAAATGATTATATATTATAGAACAACAAAAGTGAACAATGTCATTATGAAAAACAATATCTGCCAAAACTCCTCGATTGTAAAATCTACGAACATAATTTACGAATTTACCTGCCTGAATGAAGACTGTAAGCTTCATAACAACTCAAAATATGTTTGTATAAATAGCACCACACTTTAGAGGTGTTTGACAATGCACCAGCAAGATGGAGCCGCTAAAACTCATTTGGAGACTGTATATAATATCAGCTTAACCGGTGATATATTGGTTAATAGCACCACGATCAAAAGAAACGAGGAAAATAAAGCCAGAATGAACACCTTAGAAGCCATCTTAATTAACAAGGAAAGGCCAGCTATCAACATCCAGGCTACCGGCTGGAATCGAACATTAGAGTTGTTTTAAAATTCCGCTCACACCGGAGTGGCCCCTTCCCTTGACATAACGTTCAAGCGAGGAGGAATAAATATCCTCTAAAATCCGTTTTCTATTCATTCCCATTTTTATTCCGACTGCACCGTTCTTCACCGATAGAGGAGGAAAGACACTCTGAAGATGATTGCATACATCAAAAGCTCAGCAATTAAAGTCAAGTTTGTTTTTTACCAAACACATTTCATTTAAAAAAAGAGATGAACGTAGGAGTTGTTTACCATATACAAGATGAAGTAAAAAAGATAATAAGAAAAATGGAAAATTTACAAAGAAAATTAATAAGGCGAAATATACTATGGTCTTTAACAAAATATGCATACATATTTATACATCTATATATGTTCAGAAGCCTCTGAGAGTGCAATAGGAAGAATATCTACAATTCACTTGTAAGATCAACCTTGCTCTACCGGCTTCTGCCTTCTCTTATGCCTCTACACGTCGTGTAGAGCAAATGCGTGTACCTAATTCCGGTTACAGGCTGGCGAGAAAGAAGATGCCAAAAAGAGTTGCACAGTGATGCGGGGTTAAGTCCCATTAACGTAGCCATTTAAGAGTGGACTAGGAATATGCAGGAACTGGTTAATCAAGACATGAATGAGGAAATCATTCAAACTAGCAGTGATGAGGAGCCGTTCTACGCATAAAAATAATGTTTAGCTCCGGAAATGAAAAATAACATACCGATCATGAAATAGTGAATAAAGGAAATATAACTGATTATGAAAAAAATCTACCAACTATGACTTAAACATAGCGATTAAAACAAGAAGAAAGAAAAAAAAGATAACAATTAATAAATTACTAATTAATAAATAACTAATAATCATAACATAAAACAACAGCAAATGCTCACTGCACATACAAAAACATTAAAGTTTTTAAGACAAAATGCTTGAAGGCCGTTATAATAAATAAAACAATAAGAACTAAAGATACTCAGAAACACAAAAAAATATATAATGAAATTGATAAGCCTGATCACCAGGCGCCTTGCATCCATTTGCAAATCTTCTACACTACCTTCTCTTGTCACCACTTCTATTTCGATCTATCTTTCCACACATTCTTTGTCACCTCCAAACACACACACATATATTAATTGGTAATTGATTAATTGAAAATTGGTAGGATTCGAAACTATGGTATTGTGTGTTCTAAAGCAATGGCCTTAAAAGCTCGTAATACAACTAGGAATTATTATTTTAGGAAAATATGAAGGAGAAATGCTGGTTTTTCATATTCTCATAACCGAGTTATAATCTTGGTTTAAAATTTGATTTATTGCTGTAGTCCCCTTTTGTCATGTTAGGAATTTTCAGTTTTTTACTTTTTCTATCTTATAAATATTTATAACGTTAAATGTTGGTGCTAACATCTGATTCTCCCACCATTTGTTTTCAAAATAAAGCTTCAGTCTTGAAAAATAAATTGCAAGCGCTGGCATTAGTAAATCTGCTGATCAAATTTTTTAAAATATTTACCCAAAATAAAAAGTGCCTATAGTATCTAATAAATTTCTGTATTTATTTTTTTCTTAAATACAGGTTGAATGAAGAAAGGTATTTTAGATGGCTTAAAATAATTTTTTGATGATTTCTTTTTTAAATTGAGTCTCATTTAATCGTTTATGGTTTAATCAAATAATATTTAACTTTCCATTTTTGTCATTTCATTCTTCTCTTCTGTACCTTATATTATAATTAGTTTTTAATAATTTTTCATTTACTCTCTTATCCAGTCTCATTTTCAATACCTTGAAAGAGATTATTATCTGAACATTCTTATTTAAAATCACATTAAGTCTAGGTGAATTGTAAAATTTCATTTATATGTAATTCAACAAAAACAATTTTTCGATGTCAATCTACAGGTATAGCAAATGACAATGAGACAAACACGTTTAACACAAAAATAAGTGAGATTTCCGATTTTAGACAGAGAGGAAAAATGAAACAGGACAGAACAATTAGTGATATGATAGAATATACTGAAAACAAGCTAAGTAAAACAAGCCAAGGTATTACATATAATACCAATTTTAATTTAGTAGAAAACAAGATAACACTATAAAATATGGACAATGCTTTAGAATTTTCAGGCAACATTTCACAACACTAAAAGACATGAGGAAATCTAATCACAAACAGAAATAAGAGAGAGAGAGTTTAGAATTCTATCAGCAATTATATGGTATCAATAACCACAAGTTGTTAGATGGCAACCATTAAAGAAGGAAAAAGATTTTGCAGGTACTTAAGAACAAGGAAATGATAATGAACTGGGTAAGATGGGGTAACACTCGAACTTTAATGGCTGGGGATCAACATCTCGCTAACATATTATGTAGTTTGTCTATTAGCAACATATTTAAGTTAGAGTAGGATATAAATTGCAAACTTCAGCTCTTATTTTATAAATATTTGGAAAACAGGTGCAAAAATAATATCTTAGAGAACTTCAGGCTACTCAGTCTCCTATTAGCAACATATAAATTACATACAAAGTGCTTGGCCATTAGACTAACATAAACAATTGGCTGAAATTTGTCACTGGAAGATGAAGGTGGGAGAAATAATTATAGTACTTATGACCATCTTCAATTAACAAAGCATAAATTGAATTACTCTCCTATCGTTAAGCTGTCCTACGTCGGTAATTAAATAAAAAATGAATAAAGTAAGAGAGAAGGATCTCTCTCGAACAGTGAATACAGCAGTGTTTGAGGAGATTCTCAGGATTCGGGAGTGGGAACAAAAGGTAATCAGTATTATTGGGAGAGATTTAAGCAACCTTCCTTTTGCTCAGGAAAATCATGTATTGCAGGAATATAATCTATATCACCCCCCAAAACGAATCTATAGCTAAGTTCTATCTGGTGTAAAATCAATTCAGGGGATTACAAATTTATGGATTCTCGGTTTAGGGTGCCAAAGTGAGCCATTTCGACAATGGTAGATACTGTTTTATCTCTTTCTTTATCAGGCCCTTAGGTATTCAGCATAACTTTACATCGCCCAACAATGCGTGATAGAATATAATAGTAGAGTCGTTTCACAGATTTATAAGCGTACTTTATTGTTTGCTGGTTTATCTCTGTAAGAATGCAATAGTTCGATAAATTCCTTGGGTACTTCTATCCGATAAGGCCCAAAGTAAGGGTGATGATAAGACCTACTAGGTCAAAGCTCATTAGGGCTGCACTTTGCGACTACCCTGTGCCATTTTACTCCGACTGATATTTCTATAACTCAAGTTAATTGACGTAAGCTATAAAGGTATATATGAGAGACCCGCCCACCCTATGATTCCGGAGTCTTTCTGAGACCTAAAAGGTACAGATTAGGACTTGCATGCATGTGATCGTTAAGAAATTAAAATATTCTCCAGTGTTTATAAACTATTTAATAGGCATTAGACAGTAAAACTACCGAGGAAAAACTCTTTAAAATACCTAATTAACCCAAATTCCCTCAGAACAGTTACTATTAGAAATCTTAAGCCTAAGAAATAACAACCTAGTTCATTCGAATCTCAAAGAAGTTTTCAACGAAGGGTAAAGCGCGGACAAATAGATCCCTTCCAATCTAGAGATAGAGAGAGAGAGAGTTCAATTTTCTCCTAACGAATTCCCTCATAAGAGAGACACAAACAAGCATTCACACAGATTTACCCAGAACAATCAAAACATGGATATTCAAATTGCATTCAGAGCACACAGAAATTATGTAGGGACTAAACGCAAACTTCTTTTACCCTTACTTCTACATGAATTGACTGAATGAAGAGGTTCCTATCTGGCTGAAAAGGAAGAAAATTTATAGTGTCTCCCAATTTTGTTCTCTCTTTTCAAAATTGACCCTAATCAATTGGACATTGGACATTGGAGATATAAAAGTGGGGAATATAGTAGTAGTAGAGGGTTTTTTAATAGAAGAAAATAGTGGGGTAAAATAGGGAAAATTATAGAAAAGCGAAAATGAAAAGTAGGAAGAAAGACAGGTCCCTGGTGATAGGGCATCTCTGGCTTTCTTGGTGTTTTGATATATATTTTGTTATATATATAGTATATATATATATGTATATATATATATATATATTATATATATATATATATATATATATATATATATATATATATATATATATATATATATATATATATATATATATATATATATATATATATATATATATATAGTCATATGAGTTGCTGCTGACCAGTCTAATCTTCAATTTCACGGTGAAGGTAAGGACACATAGGAGGCTGAGGTACATGCGATTTATTTATGGAACAACGTTTCGGGCGAATCACCCATCTTCAGGTTCTAGAACATAAATTAATCTAATACAGTTAAAAAATATTAAAAATATTAAAAATAATTAGGTTATGGCTATCTAGGTAAATCTAAAATTAGAAAATAACTCAGGAATTTAAAAGTCAAGAGAATCAAATTATCAATCTAATATAACACTATTGAAACGAAAAAAACAAAAACCACAAAAAACAAAAGTAAATAATTACAGTATAATATTGCTTACCGATAATTCAGGAATTTAAAAAGCAAGAGAATCAAATTATTAATCTAATGTAATCACTATTGACACGAAAAAAAAGAAGCAAAAACACAAATGTAAAAAATTACAGTATAATATTGCTTACCTATGAAGTTCAGGAGAAACCACAAAGTGAAGAAATTACTAAGGATGTGGCTTAAAGAAGGATAGGAATTTGATTAGTTGGTTGTTAAATAAGAGAAAATTGGTTAGTTGTTGAGTGAGGTAATTAAATTGAAGAAATAAGAAGAGGAACAGCAGGATTATCTATGTTGAGTGTAGGGATTCCAAAATTCTTAAACTATATTCATTGTTATTATGACCAATTATTTTGAGGTTATCTATGGAAAATTCTGTCTTGCATTGTATACTATGATTTCTAATTAGAGAAGCTTCCTTCTTAGACAATATTTTTCCAGTGCGATGGCTTATTTTCATGTGAGAACAAAACCTCTCTTTCAATGAGCGAACCGTACTACCAATATAGGTTCCTTGCAAACAACAAGGACAAGTAAAAGCATAAACAACACAGCTGCTCATTTCTAGAGGAAGTTTGTCTTGTGACCGGAAAAAACTTTCTATGGAAAGTGGGTTAACAAAAGTGATTTTGAAGTTGGTATGAAAGAAATATTTTTTGAGTAATTTGTTGCATTTTCTAGTGAAAATTTATTGTAAGGTCCCATTTCTGGTACTACAAAAAAAAAATTCATTTTGGGGAACATTATATGAAAGAAAGGATGAAGAGTAAATTTTGGTAAGAAAATTACTGATTAGTTTGTCAACCAAAGGTGGGGGGTAACAATTATTTTTAAAATAAGACTTTAGAGTCTGGAATTCATTGTGTGTCGTAGAATGACTCCCGACGATACTATATATAACACTATTCGTTGAGGGAACTTCCTTAATTATCTTTAGAGTGCGTTACTGTCTGGCGGTCGATATTATGTATCTTCAAAATGCTTAAGAAGTGGAACTGAGCTCAAGGATAATAATATTGCTATCATTAATAAAATAGAGTTTTATTAATAATAACTATAACAATACACAAAAACGGAAAATATTGACATAAACAGAATGGAAAGGGTCGTGGAGACTCGGCTAATCCAAGGATTTAAGGGATTAAAAAAAGGTAAAACAAATATAGAGTTAAAGAGATGGGATGGTTCGATAAACAATTTCAAGCACAGGATAGAATTGGCAAAAAGGGATCAATACTCAAAAGGTGACGTTTGGCTTACGTAACTTTTCATTAGGGTGCAGTGGAAGGTACTTGAAGGAATATTCGGTCCGCTGGCGAGTTCCAGCCGAAAAAGGATCCCGACGAGGCGTCTTGAAAAGGAGAACCGTTACTCGACGAAAGGCTTGAAGAACAATGGCTGTTCTACTTTGTTCTCTTCTGAACAAAGGGGGGGGGGGATGAGAACCGTCTCTTGTCTACGGGCTCAAGAACAATGGCTGTTCTAATGTTGTTTTCCTTGAACAACAGGGGGGGTGAGAACCGTTTCTTGGCGAAGGGCTCAAAACGAACAATGGCTGTTCTAGGTTGTTCTCTTCTGAACAAAGGGGGGGGGATGATGAGAACCGTCTCTTGTCTACGGGCTCAAGAACAATGGCTGTTCTAATGTTGTTCTCCTTGAACAACAGGGGGGGTGAGAACCGTTTCTTGGCGAAGGGCTCAAAACGAACAATGGCTGTTCTAATGCTGTTCTCCCTGAACAACAGGGGGGATGAGAACCGTTTCTTGGCGAAGGGCTCAAAACGAACAATGGCTGTTCTAATGCTGTTCTCCTTTGAACAACAGGGGGGGAAGCCTTGGGGACTTGACGTCGGAAAGGCTCGAGCCTTTGGCACTCAAGGAATATTGTCCTCCTTCTGGACAAGTGATGGTGAATCTCGAGGTCGAGGTCCCTTCGCGCACAAAGGGAGAAAGGGTCGTGGTGATGTTTCGCGACGAAAATCTGGATCTCCAATCTGATATTAGTGGTAAAGTTTCCCTATAAATAGCCAGGACATCTCCTTGGCGTGGGGGAAAATGGAGTGAAAGCTTGGAGGGAACGCACAGCCGGGCCGGAGAAAAATGCCTTATCTGTTCATAAGCCTAACTCGATCTGGCGAGGTCGGCGTATGGGGGCGAACGGGGGGACGATAACCTCCTTGTTTAAACATTGGCATCCGGTAGCTGAGATAAGATTCCAAGCCTCGAATCGAAGATGCACGTGGGCAGCATCGTGGTTTTTAATAATATGGGATAGGAGTTGAAATTAACTCGTTCTATCACATTGTGCATTAGGAAATAATTGGAGAAGAGATGGTATCCTCTATATATTAGAGATATAATTGCACTGAGTTTGTGTGACAAGTCATAATGACTGAAAAAATTGATTCCTAGGCCACTAAAGGTAGGCTTTCTGTATATTGAGGTAGTTAGTTTGTCGGTTTTTTCTATAATGACGTCTAGTAAAGGAAGTTGATAGTTACTCTCTAATTCAATGGTATATTTAATGTTGGGATGATGAGAGTTTATAAAATTAAAAAATGGTGGGCATGTTCTATATTATCAAAAATAGCAAAGGAGTCGTCAACATACCTACGATAAAATATGGGTTTGAAATCTAATGGGCAATGTTTCATAAAGTTATTTTCAAGATGAATCATCAAAATATTAGCTGTTATTGGAGCAATTGGTGATCCCATTCCTACTTCATCTATCTGTTGGTAAACCTTGTTATTAAATAAAAAATAATTCTCATTAAAAATAATTTCTAAAATAGTCTTGAACTTTTTACGAGAGAAATTGTAAAAGGTACCTGTTTTGTTAAAAATTAGATTTAAAATAATATCAATTGTTTCATTATCAGGAACATTTGTAAATAGTGAGGATACCTCGTAACTGACTAGGTTTTTTGAGGGTGAAAAATTGTGTGACAATAATTCATTAACAAAAGAATAGCTGTTTTTTTATGGTGTATTGACCCATGGCTAACCCAGAGAGCAATTTAGCAACATATTTAGAAAGGTTAAAAGTTGCAAGATAATAGGAAGCCAGAATTGGTTGGAGAGGAACACCAGCTTTGTGTAACTTAGGGAGGCCGTATAATAAGCCTAACATAGAACCACTAGAATGTAGGGCATCATAAGTTTTTTGGTCTATAACTCAAGTGGATTTTAGATTTAATAGAACTCTGTTAACTTTATCTTCTAGTTTGAAGATATATTTTTGTAGGTGTTTCTGAGAGCAGATTAAATTTTGTAGTGTATGCAAGTATGGATTCCATTTTGTGTACATAGTCAGTTCGATTTAATAGAACAATTCAATTTCCTTTATCGGGTTTGGTAATGACAATATCTAGATTATTAGATAGGGAACTTAGCGTTTTAATGTCACTGTTTCTGAACATGAGAGAAAATCTTTTCAATTTCTTTAGTTTGTGATAAAATTCGCACTGGAAAAATATTGTCTAAGAAGGAAGCTTATGTAATTAGAAATCATAGTATACAATGCGAGACAGAATGTTCCATAGATAACTTCAAAATTATTGGTCATAATAACAATGAATATAGTCTAAGAATTTTGGAATCCCTACTAATACGTACAAAATCTCCTACACTCAACATAGATAATACCGCTGTTCCTCTTCTTATTCCTTAATTTTAATTACCTCATTCAACAACCAACCAACCTTCTCTTATTTAACAACCAACTAATCAAATTCCTATCCTTCTTTAAGCCACATCCTTTGTAATTTCTTCACTTTGTGATTTCTCCTGAACTTCATCGGTAAGCAATATTATACTGTAATTTTTTACTTTTGTGTTTTTGCTTCTTTTTTACGTGTCAATAGTGATTACATTAGATAAATAATTTGATTCTCTCGCCTTTTAAATTCCTGAATTATCGGTAAGCAATATTATACTGTAATTATTTACTTTTGTTTTTTGTGGTTTTTGTTTTTTTCGTTTCAATAGTGTTATATTAGATTGATAATTTGATTCTCTTGACTTTTAAATTCCTGAGTTATTTTCTAATTTTAGATTTACCTAGATAGTCATAACCTAATTATTTTTAATATTTTTAATATTTTTTAACTCTATTAGATTAATTTATGTTTTAGAACCTGAAGATGGGTGATACGCCCGAAACGTTGCTCCATAAATAAATCACATGTACCTCAGCCTCCTATGTGTCTTTACCTTTACCGTGAAATTATATATATATATATATATATATATATATATATATATATATATATATATATACTAAAGGCATTCAAGCCTTTGTAGCAGCGGGCTTTTTGCTCTCTACTGCTTTTTGTGAAGACTTTGCATCTTCTTATCTAGGTTGTTTACACCCAGAATTTTGAATTTTTTATTATTTTGTTTATTTTGTACTTTGGTCGTTTTTTTTTATTTCGGAATTTTTGGCGAGTTTATCGCGCTAAAAGAGTTTGGTGCGAAGTTTAGAAATTTAGTACATTGCTAAATTAGTGAAATTATATTGTATGGCTTTTATTCTGTTTGGTATTGTGAAAAAATCTAAGTTAACAAACTCGGGAGGGAGCTGCCGGTGAATTTTGTCCCAGATCCTAATTGCTATCGGGTGAAGCTCCACGTTTATGGGGGTCATCCCCAGTTCACCATGGAGCTTACTCTGCCTTCTCCGCTTTCCCCTTTGGGTTCCTGTTATGATATAGACCGCCTTATTTCCGACCTTTTGCAGTTTAAGGACTTGGGTCTTGGGAGTCGCGTTTATAGGGACCGGCGGATACAGGAGTTTTCATCGATCTTAAGTTTGTTAGAGGTACTCAGGTTTATGAACTTCAAAAGTTCCACCAAGTCCCTCCGTGCATTCGATGTAGTTTTAACTACATGACACCCATATCCACGAGTCGTAATACGGAGTCCCAGAACCGTGCCCTCCGTGCGGTATGGGATGCGTGCACCCCACACACAGATATCTGCGAGGGTTGGTCGGAATAGTTTAGTCCTCCTTCCCAACTGGCGAGGAGGACCTTCCTTTATTTTTAAGATACAAAAAGGAACAATGGAAATTGTTCTTAACAAAGGTAAACTTGAAAATGGGTCCTGACGAGGTCAAGGACTTAACAAATAAAGAAGGGAATAAATATAGCAGGGAGGGAGGGAGGTAGAAGCGGGTAAGGCGGGTGGGGCCGGTACGAGCGCCAAACTTTGAATGAGGACTCGCGGTCGAGACTGATCCTTAAATAGTCCATTGCGGAGGAGCAGACCCGACGGCTAACAGGAGAATCCCTAAAAGGTCCGCGAGGCTTGATCCGCAAGATTCCGGCGGCTTCTGACGTATGTGATGTGGCGAGCACTGTGACGGAAGGAACTGGTGAGGTTGATCAGGGTACTGATGGAGAGCAGGTCTAAAAGGTCCGAGCACACCTTGCCCCGGTAAGCGTTCCTAATCGCGATGATGTTGTCAGAATAGACCTGGGCCTTGGGGAACAACAAGGGGGCCAGATGTAAGGCCAAGGATTTCAGGGTGAAAATTCCTTAGTCCCATGAGCGGAAATCCAAGGCTAATTGTGAGGAGTCTGTAACCAAACCGAGTACCCAGGGTGAGGCATCAACTGCGATCCTGATGGGAGACACCCTAGGGTGCCTCCACCGCACCCACTTGCGATGGATGAAAGTAAAGAGATGGCGAAAGACGGTAGGGGGACAAGAACCCGTGAGCTGGCGGTAGCAAAGTTGAATTCACAGGAAAAGGAGGTGCAGCACGGGCGCCACGAAGTTAAGGAGGCCAGCTAGGCGTAGCCAGCTCTTTCTAGGGACTGGGTGACTGGCGACGTAGCGGAGGGCGTTGCAGGTCTTATCTCTCAGCTGTGGGGTAATACGTTTCGCATAGGAGCGAAGGTCCTAAATCTTGTTGAATTAGTTAATATCGAGGCGAAAACCAGATCACCTCGTGCGCATATGACAAACTAGTAGGATAGCAATAAGCTAGGAGAGGCTAATCTCTCTAATTTTCTTGTACTCTATGGATGAAATCATGAGAATGATATAAGGAGATTATTATTATAAATATGAATTTATATAATGAAAGAGTATGAAAATCTCTCACCAGTGTACTAATTTTTCCAATAATATTGCCCCCCCAAAGCGTGCCCCAGTCAATACAGTTATACCTAAAAATGCGCTCTCGGTAACAGTGCGCTTGCTTAGGCTTAAAAATAACTGAGCATTTTTTCCTTCTTGTATTCCTCTTTAGCTATTTTCTTAACTTACATCATCACTTATTTTCTTAGATACACAAAATATGAAGGCTAGTCACCTACTCGCTTTCGATCACTCATCTCTAATCAGTGTTAGGCCATGACAATGCGTGAACCTTCTGCCTTATAGATACATTCGTTTTTTCTAAATTTTATTTAACACATATTGGGTCTCAGGTGCAGGACCCATGCTTCGGCTGAAATCTGAAGAATTGCGCGTGCCTCCGTTTCCAAAGCCCACAGTTGTGACTTCTACGGACCTCATTTTCTTCAGAAGGATTTGCGAGTATCTATCTTCGACAATTTTCCCTTTCTCTCGGTTGCTTTCTTTTGAGTGATCTCCTTACAATCTTTCTGCGGGAGGTGCGCTAGTTGGCTTTCGCCTTAACTCATTAGTGCATAGCGTCTAGAAAAATAGACGCTAGAAAAATATTCAACAAAAAACAAGTTTGGCAATAATTACATATTGTTTGTTTCAGTTTACCCATAATACAATTCTCTATCACGATTCTATGAATAATGTAAGCAAAATATAATTTTCTTTGAAATAAATTGTTTTACTTCAGGATGTCGTTTAGTAAGCGTGTTGCCTCCCGATCTGGGTAAGTAAATTACTATTATTCTACAAGTAAATTTATTATTATTGATTTTTTATTTTATATATTTAAATGAAATGTTAATTATCATGGTTAAGTTATAGATTTATGTAAATATTGCTAAACATATATTCCTCAGAGAATAATATTATGGTGCCCAGAAAAGCGAACGCTATGCAGTCAGACTACATTTTTGTTTACATGCTCCATATTTGTTTAATATTTAATTGATATTCCCAAATAAATAGCCGGTTAAATAAACTGGTTTATATAAATTTTTGTTTATTTTTTATTTAGTTATTTATATTTGATATCTTGTTTTATGTGTACTGTTGAATTTTTAGTTCTATGCTTTTCAATGATTTTTCGAACACCCACGAAATATTGTCATCGCTTGAAGACGAGAATGAAGATGAAATAGAATCTGGTGACATTATTCTTCATGTTCCTGAACCAGAAGTAAATTGTCTATCTGATGAAGATTCAGATCTGTCTGATGATGAAGCTACTGGAGATATAAATCACCTTAGCCGAACCTTATTGAATACGAAGTTTGATTTTATACCCCATAACCATTGCGAAACTAAGGCTGAAATTATATCTATTAGTTCAAATAAAGATAGGAAAAAAAGAAAGTAAGTCAAATAAACTAAACCATCAACTGAGAGTTTATCTGAGGACATATTTTCATCAAATAATGAATTAGAACTACTAAAATTGTTTTACAGTGATCATTTTATTGACGAAATAGTTGAACAAACAAAGATTTATGCTCAGCAAAGAAATGTCAAAATGGATTTGAACACTGATGAACTATGGATAGTATTTGGTGGGTTACTTCTCTCGGGCTATGAAATGATATTGCATCACATTCATTCCAATAACAACCATAAAATGTATGCAACTGATCGTTTATATAAGATAAGACCATTGATTGATCACTTAAGCAGTCGTTTTTTTTTTCTATTAGGAGTTTTAGAAGAACACCTTTCAATTGATGAATCAATGATCTCATATTTTGGAAGGCATTATGCCAAACAATTCCTGGATTTTATAGAAAAAGGCCAAGAAAAACAATATTCCTCTTTTGAATTTTCGAAGAAATTTAGCAGTAATTATTTTGAAATCACATAGTATTGCATTGAGGAAAGGTAAAAGAGCTCCTCAAGTTAAGAGTGGAATTAGATATGATGGTTTGGGGCATTTATGCAAAGCTCGAACACAAGGAAATGTGCCAGTGTCCTGGAAAAGCAGCATTTACTTGTGTTAAGTGTGATGTAGGACAGCATTCTAAGTGCCATTTTAGTTATCACATAAAATAATAAATATACATATGTTTTAAATTAATAAAATTACCTTTTTCCACTGCTAAATTCTGTTAAGTATTAATTTATTTGTAAAAAAATTGAAATTTTGAAATTTTCTTTTCTTTTCCTTATATTTCATAGCATCCTGTTATTTGGACACCTCATATCTCAACATATAAAAATAGGAGAATCATAAAATTTTGTACAACTACTTACCATAAGGTATCTAGAAACATAAAAATATTAAACTTTTATCTCAAAAATTGTACTTTATGCACTAATGGGTAAACTTCAAAAACTTTTAAGCTTCTAGTGATGGCATACACAAACCGAAACCACATACAGAAAAATACGGCCTTGTAACATTTGCTAAGGTCCAAATTCACTATTAACCTGCCATGTGTGAATTATTTACTCTGTAAATAGAATCCTTCTTAACGTAAATGACTTCACAAATATTTGATTCATTCTTACACATTTCTACTGAATGGGGCTAACGAAAGGAAAACAGACCTAATTTGGAATCGGCCAAGGCAAACATTAATATCTGCGACCATTGTGTTTGTAGAGGTTTTTCACCAGACAGATGCATCTTACAGTCTCTTTAATTATAAAAGGAGAGAGTTTGTGGCAAGTTAGCCACCTGTTTAAAAATTTAAACAAATCAACCAACTTTGGTTTATTTGTTTTTATTGTGAGTGAGAATTAAGACAATGCCGGTGGATGTGTTTTAGTAATTTTGAATATAAACACGAATAAAAAATTCAAAAAAACTTTATCTTTTACAAATCTATCTCATTGGCTTCATAAATTTATCTCATTGTGTTTTTTCTTGAAACCTATTTCTCGACATCTTTCGTGATGCTTCCCTCTTCTTTTGACCTTAGTATGTTACTTAATGTTTACATTTTTTCTTATTAGACTTTAATTAAATAATTTCTTTTATAGAAAACCTAAAACCTGTTTTTTCGAGTTGTTAAATTATTCAAAATTTGTTGCAAGCAGAATACAGATAACTATAATAATGGCTCGGCATTTTTTAAGTTGAAGTAATGCCAAAGCTCCTTTTAAGATTGCACTGTCAATGCTTGTTTTTTAAGAGAGTACTGAATAGCCGTCTCTCATAAGCACAGAAAATCTCCACTAAATGCTTTTTGAGTGCAACATAAAGTGTCTGATGGACAACGTTTACAATGTATGAATATTGCTTCATCTCTATTGGCTCTACGTTCAATGAGGCAGTTCTGGAAATGAAAAGCGAGTAATTTAATGCAATATTAAGCGCAATAAACAGTGGTTTGATCGCGAACAAACCCTGTTCTTTCTCTCAGACATGGTCTGCAACAACTGGTGACCATTATACTATGGATCTGATGCGATGAGATAAGAGATTATTTCTAATGAGATCCTCAATATTAAGCAAACTGTTATTGCATATATATGTATTCAACATTTTAAACCTTAAATGAAGCTTTTAAACAAAAACATCCTTTCCGTGGCCCTTCTATCCGTGCTAGGTTAAGAATTACTTCGTCATCCTCTATATTAATCAGACTTTTTTCAATGTGATTAACACATGTGCTGAACGCATTATAGCATGAAGTTCTACATGGTGTTGGTAACGAGGCAACAAATCAGATCTAAGTGAGCGCCATATTGGAATAGGGCTTATGCTGGATGATTTCCACGTAGACGACAAAAGGCACGAGCATGATTTTGGCCAAATAACTCTTAACCCGTTGCTTTTAGATATAAGAAAAGAGGTGAAGAAGTCTTAGATATCTAACCCGCGCAAAATTAGATCGAAAAGTTTGTTTCGTAGAAAACATCAACGACATCTTATGGCAGCGTCCATGTGATAGAGTCAGTGCTTACTACAATCACTTTCCAATTACACTCTATTTGGCAGGCCTGCCTCTGCTCAATACTTATGAGCCTGGAGATGATTCCTCTCCAGCGGACGAAAAACCGATGATCTCGTAAAAACCCAGAAATAAAAAATTGTGAGGCATCCCCCGCTCCATAGAAAAGAGGCTTTTCTATGCTAACAGATAGCCTCGCAGTATCAGAACCAAATCTAATAATAAAGAGGTGAAATGTTACATGCAAAGGAGAGCATTGCAGGCATAACTTTTGAATCGGAGAAAATCTCCAAATGTGGAGAAGATTTTACAGAGATGAACTATTCATAAAACGTGTGGCAACCGAATTTCACACGAATAAGGTAGAGAAATTTGGCGTAAGCCAGCAAGAGGGCAATGCTGGCTCTTCGGCTTGCGAAACTAATTACGATACCCATTTTTTTAGTAATCTAGGATGATAGGTTCTTACACATACGGGATATCGCCGGGATAAGGCGCGGTGTCCTCGCAAAATTCAAAGAGTCGAAAATAACTTCCTAAAATACAGCTTTTTAAAACGTTTTGTCGTCTCTGAAGGTGAAAATTTTCAGCAACATTCAGTGAGCTTGCGACACGCTTATAATGACGGTGAAGATGACCTTTGGCTCAAATATGTAGAGAAAGAGCTCCCAAAGGACTCTGGTAAGGACAAACGATCTGAAATTGCACTGCAAATTCCTGAAGGATGGTCGGGAGAGAAAACTTTTCTCAAATTATTTTGTCATGCTTCCAAACCTATGCAGGGGAGATTTTCCTATTTATTAAAGACCGTTATAGCCACAAGTTAGAGCAGGGAGCGTGCATAGTAATGAAGAAATTCTCACTGAGTGAAATCTCACGGAAATACATACACTGATTCAAGGTATATTACGTCTCTCTAAGGAACGCATCACAATTGACCAACCACGATGGAATTGGTCTTGGTCTAAAACATGCAGTCATTTTAGGCTTAGAAGATAATTTGGCGATTTTAGGGTATCCATAAAGAACTGAACGGCTTAATCTACCGACCAGAATGTCTCTAATAAGATATAGCTCTCCGTCATTTGCTATTGAGCGGAGGCAGGCCTGCCAAATAGAGTGTAATTGGAAAGTGATTGTTCCATTAATGTATTGGATCACTTAATGTGTGTGCATCATAAGAGCAAAGGAAACCATTAAGATAAGGAAATGAAGAGGTTCTAAGACATAAATGCATAAATTATTACACCCTTACGACCAACATTCTAAGATACGTCCGCAACGATTGGAAAATTTATCTACACAGAAGAGTTGTCTGCCGTCAAAGACCTAGCAGAGGAAAAGGGGCCTTCACAACTGCTGTATGGCATCGGAAGTCATAAAAGCTTAATGACCTTGGAAGTTACTGTATATGAACGCATGAAAAACCATATCTAAGTTGAGATTTCTAGTTTCTGCATGATAGAAGTTAGTGAGAGGCAAAGAAAGAATGAAGACATCATATCGGGTATAAACTTTGCATTCGCTACCAGTCTCCATTTGACGAGGAGTTTAGTTAAAACAATTATACTCCTAAAGAATGAAAAGGAGAGCAATACGCACATAGCATAACCTTATAAAAGCAAACAGCTATAGAGTAACGGTAGGCTCAACTACTACTTCAGGTTGAACTCCGAAGAGACAAGCATTTTGTTACACAGTCAAGTGGCGCAGGGATGGAGCTCTAAAATATGACTGAGTGGCTGCCAAAGGATATATCTTTGATTTTTTCTTAATTCCAGAAAAAAATCTTTCAAGACAAAAGCGTTTAACGATTGTTGTTCTGCGCCAATGTGGCCTTGAATGCAATGAGATTGTTTCTAAATGTATTACATGAACAAGCACTAATCTAGGATCATTGTTTACATTAAAAAACTCCTTACACTCATATGAAGAAGTCCTCTGGACGCCCAATGTTTCAAATGAACACCAAGATCGCCTCTTGGTAAGGTCCCAATTTATTCATCGGATTGCCAACAATGCCAAGCTTGCAGGTGTCAAGGCTTCAGTAGGCATGGTGAGGCGGAGACATTTTGACAAAGGTCTCAAGTCAAGAAAGGCTGAGGTGAAGCCTCATCTTACAAGGAAGAAACTTACAGAGAATTTCCTTATTTGAAGTAAATAAAAAGAATGGCGTATAGAAGACTGGGGAAAAGTAATACTCTCTGATAATGTTCCCTTCCGATTGTTTGAAGTGCTTAGGAGACCTATCGTTAGGAAGAGTAAAGGAAAGCGCTTTCATGAGTCCTATGTCCTACCCGAACCGTCGGTACCAATAATAAAGAACTTACTAAATTTAGCCTGTTTATTTATCATATATATATATATATATATATATATATATATACAGGAAAGAAATAACAGGTTACCTTCTTGAAGCCTGACTTAGTTGCAATTCCACCTGATGGTTAAGCATTAGGAACTCTGCGTTAACTGTGTTGGTTCCGACCAATGGCTATAAACCAAACAGTGTTTTTTAAGTTTCATTATTTTTTTCCAGGACCTTCTAAGAGGAAAGAGGGTTAGCTGATGGGTCCATACTCGTATATCTCAGCATTAAAACCAACCAGCCGCTATCAAGTTTAAAGTTAAAAAAAAAATAAAAAAAACGAGCCAGCAGTATGGATCGGAGAAATTTGACCTTCAGACACTAGAGCGATCTGTTGTCCACATAGGAGGGTTGAATGGAGGAAGGAAAGGGCATATATATATATATATATATATATATATATATATATATCGGTTGAAAATATTATTCTAAAAGCAAATGGGGAAATCAAGATAAGATCTGACTATTTATATCTTTTGATTCACCTGTGGCAAAAATCTCAAAGCCTTGGCAAAGAGCTAGCAGAATATGAGTTTTATGATAATCATGGACTGTCTTGAGCCATAAACTGATATTTCTCTATTGAAGATATACAAGTAATAAATGCGTCATTTATACAAACACATAGTATAGTTATCAAATGAAGCATCTGAAATTAGCCTGTTCCTCAAAGTGAGAACGTTATTGCACCACATACCCCAAGATATCATTTGTTGAAGTAAATTCACGTGATGATGCACCTGGAAACGTGCAAAAAGAGGAGCAAGATGACCCTTCATTTGAAGCAAGTAGCCCTTGTATGAATCTTACCTGCTAACTTAATGTGAGTTACAAGACCTTGCCTGAGATTTCAAATTGTCTAAAACATATTTGCCAGTTTAACAAACAATGGCGGAGATATACTTTAGCAAAAAGCTAGTGTTTTTTTTCTTTCACTAGTGTTTTTTCTTTCATAACTGTCTCGCTGCTAACAATCACCCCACTTTAAGTGCCAGCCTTCACATCATCCTCAAGACGCTAAGCATCCGCGCGAGCTGAAAACCTCCTGAATTAATGCTATCAAGAAGAATTCCAAACATAGCCCTTGGTAAGAAAGCTAACAATGGACAACACCAAATTTATTGTCAAAGATTCTTAGCTGATGTAGAACAATTTTGATTTGCTGAATCCAAAAATTGCAATGGTTTTGCTCAATCAGGTCAACTTTTTGATTTATCGCCACATGATTTTTATTGGGGTTTCTTACATGTAAGTGTTTCTATATATATGATGCAAAGATCTTTCTTATTTCAAAAGATAAACAAATTATGAAGAGCTTACTGCGGCAATTTTTCACTAACCAGTATAGTTCCTTTTTTTAGGTGGATGAAATGCATTCAACAAGATGATCTTGCAAAATTAAACCCGATGTATTCTGCTATATTTGCGACGAATACACCGTTGACCTAACAGGAATCCAGTCACAAGTTTCACTAAGCATGCTTACTTGCTTATTTTTGTATGAATCTTGGTGACAGGATAAAGCGTGGGCGCCAAAAAGGGTATGCAAGACATGCGCTGAGTATCTGAATTGTTTGACAAAAGGCAAGATAATTTGCCTGAAGTTTAGAATTTCAATGGCTTAGGGGAAAGCAGACAAGCCATGGCAATAACTGCTACTTCTGCGCTATTGATTTGACTGGGATCAACAGAAAGAACCGGAGCTACCTCAAGTATCCGGATCTTCAATCATCACGTAGGTCTGTAGCTCATTTTGATGAAATTCCATAGCATGTCTTTTGAGATTTCCTGACATTATTGACAAATATTGGATCCTCCTGTGTAGATGAAAATGACGAAGAAAAATAGTTTTTTGACGATGATGATCAAGATCCTTTTTCGCAAAATGATCTAAAGGAACTAGTTCGCCATCTCAGCTAGTCATAATCCTCTGCTGAACTGTTGGAATACAAATTGAAAAAACACTTCTATCTGACTCTAATAGTCCTTGCTTCACATCATACGGCAATAAGCATCAATATTACTTGTTTTATTCTCTGAAGAGAAGAACTTGGTTTAATGTTCAGAGATTGTGCAGCTTCTGCACAAGCTTGGAGAGCCAGAGTAACAAATCTAAGATTGGAGACTGTTCAATAACAGCAGCAAGCGATCGCAGAAATGTTTTATACTGCATAACAGCAACCAGTTTGCCTCTGTACCCTTTGTTGCTCGACTACACAGGAGCCGAATTATAAGGCAGTCAAGTACGTGCTGGAGAATATTCGTTATGATCGGTCTTAATCTGAAAAGGGTGAACATCTCGCTGTGACAAAAGTCCGAGTTCACCAAGTACCCGTGTATTCTGTGTATGTGGAACAGAGCTCAGCCATATACAAAGTAAAACCTCCCTGTACGATAGGAATTGGTGCCTTGCAGATGAAGGAAGGTCATAAGCAACCCTCTGGTCAACAGAGGCCGGATACTCTTCCCCACTTGCGCATCAAGCTCAGCTTGATCAAACAGTTCACCAAAGCCCTGAACGAGGATGGTGCCTCACTTTTCCAGGATTAACCATGGAGAATTTTAAAGCTGGCATCTTTGACGGTACTCAAATCCGTTAGCTCCTCAGAGATCCAGAGTTTCAAAACTCAATAAACGAAAGCCAGGAACTACACAAAGCTTTTCACTAATATCCTGAAAATTAGCGACGAGAAGGGAAGAGAAGCCACCAGGACATGATGGAGATGGAGAGCAAATATCAGAGACGCGGGGATGTAGTCATTATGGCTCATTATTGTATGTCTCTGATGAGAGACATCAGACCTTCGAGGAAATGAAAGTTCATGCCATGAATTCTTAACAATCATGATCTAATATATAATTTACATATACTCACCTTTATCTAATTTTCATATACTCACCTTTATCAATGTCTGCTATTCAATGTACAGTAAGAAATTTTTGTGGCATATATTTAATCAAATATGTTAAAAAACAATGTTTTTAATCTTAAAAACCTCTTTCGGGTGAGAAATATTAACATGAATCAACCCAAAAATCTGACTTAATCGGAGTAACCGAATGTGATATCCGGATTTAGCAAGCAAATCTGTCCTAAATTAATTAAAAGAATTAGACGACTTACAAAGATTTTTTGTAACCCATTGTAAGTTGTGAACGTGTTTACTTAACCAACCGCTCGATTGGTGACCCCGTGAATGTTTCGGAGATTTAAGTGCCGCAATATTTGCCAAGTAGGCCTAAACACTTGTTCCGTCTGTACAAGGTGGCATTTGAGGCACCAAATTTACCTCATTTTTATAAAATTTTGTTCAGATTTCTCTTTAAAGTTAAATATGGAAAAATGTAGCAGCCAGTGTCTTTGAAGCACATATGACTCAGTGCCGAGATTGCATTGGCTACACAACCATTTTGCACTGAGGTGCAGCAGCCATTACTTTGCTTACAATTATTAAAGTGAAGCCAGAAATTTGGAATGAATTCCTTCAAGAACCTTTCCCAAACTAACAGTAAGCCTCACGAAAGCCATGAAATATTTATCAATGCTTTTCCAGATTTTCCCCTTGTCCTCGACCGTTGCGGAAAAATGAGCCTCTGTTTTTCGTTAATTTCAATCTGGCTACTGCTCCTTAGGACAAAATGGCCGTGTTGCCAATGCAATCTCGCTACTAAGTCCTATCTGTTTCAATGCTTCAATGGCACTGACACCACTATGGCTTTATAAACCAAATCTACATGTTTGTCCTGTACCCTGCTGCAGGTCTCCACTATCTGAGAGGAAGTTGTTCTACATTCTTTTTCGTTCCACCTTGCGCATCTTGTTTAGTTTGTCTCTCTTGAGCAGATCAGACATTTGTAAAAAAGAAACTAATTCTGGTTAATGTCTCTTGCCCTGGTGCGAATCTCGTTCATAGTGAGACACTCTTTTTGTCAAAATTGAAATCTTTTAGATGACTAATCTATGTAGAAAGATGAATTAAAGATAACGTGTGTTGTTTTAAATTAGCAGATGTCTATGGTGTCATTAATCGCTATAACGTTCTAACCGTGGATGAAATCGATATTGTTGTTCACCTCTAATGACAAGTTGTGTTGACACATTTCACTAGATGTGTAAATACAGTAATGTTTACATCTTGATCATCGGTGAATACGCTGTATCTTAGATCATCCAAAGTAATGCCTCTAAAAAAATTGTGTTGCTGCCAGATATATTGAGCCTCATCATTGCAAAGAAATTAGAAAAATATATATCTACACTATATCAATAGAAGAAATGTCCTTTTTGCCGCGTATTTTTACTTTGAATTAACCCCTTACTTTAAGGTGTATTTCATTTGCTAATTGAAAACTTGCATGCAATCTTAGATAGATGTGTAAATAAAATTGGCAAAAAAACAGTGTTTGTATAAAAGAAGATTTTTCCAGTTTACACTTTTATAAAATATACGCGGTTTGTGCGTATTCTTACCAACAGCTATGTAATAAATTTAAATCTATATCAATTTATGAGGAAGGAGCTTTCACAGGAACGCCCGAATATATTACCCTAAAACATGATAATCAGATGGAGAGGTATGGCAAGAGCAATCAAACAAATGGTTGAAATAAAATTAGATAAAAAATCTGGTCTAATAATAGCTGGCTGATCACTAAAATACCTTTGCATAATGACAGGAACTTTTCATGAGGAAAATAAATAAACCATTTTATACTGAACACATTTATTATAGTTTTAAATCTTAAAGCAGGAAAATGAATTGTAAATGAAAGAAAAGGTAGCAGGACATAATTTATTAAAATGCCTCCTGATTTGCTTCATAGGAATCCAACATAAACACAAAAATGACTCTAATCACAGGTCTCATATTAGGAGTCAAGTAGATTTTGAACAAAGAATAATGTTCTTTCTCTCCTGCTGAGAACCATAATAAATGCTATTTCATTTGAGGTATGGCTATTTTAGATGCGGAAATTATTTCACAGAACTATACCTATTTTAGTACAACTGAAGTGATTTACAATTTGCTCCCTCCATTTCATCCTCTTAAGTTATAGACAAATTCTTTTAAAGAAATTATTTCTATTCATATGCTCATTTACAGTGTAGAAATATCTCTATGCTCATTATATTGGTTGAGCACGCTGACGTAAACATTTAGTGATATTATTCTATTCCTTAAATGGTAAAAATAATAAATCCTCCCCCCCAAAAAAAAAAAATTGTGCCTTTGCAGGTAATGCTTTTAATGTTATAACTTTGATAAAGAGAGGACAGACAGAATATCGTAATAATTCAGAATCAATATGTACAATTTTAGGATAAATCCATCTCATTAATATTCATTTACAATGGTAGTAGTGTGATTCTATTGAGAGTTGTTTGTTTTAACTATTGTTCCCTTTCTTACTGAAGAAATACCTTCCTCTTTAGAATTGATGTGTTGATGTACTAATTTTAGATCATTCTCCATTTACCTATTACTTTTCCAACGTTTCTCTGTCCTGATTATAAGATTTTTACTATATAACATTTAGGCTGTTGTCCAAATTCGAGTATAATACACCTATTGATAAAAAAGATTTGAGAGAACGCTTAATTAGATCACAAGTACAGGGCTGGTTTCGGACCATCACGCTCCATCCTTCAACTGTACAAAGACAGAAATAATATTTCCTTAACACATTGCCTTTATACAAAATATAGGAAAGAGAGAAAGTGACACGCACAAAAAACATGGAGGCGGGATTTATAAAGAAAGGCTAACTTTTTTTAAGGTTTAGGTGATACCTATTTTGGATACGATGACTGACCTAACCACGGGATTAAAATTGGAATACCCTTTCACCAGATTAAAGTTTGGAAGATAATCGATTATTGCGGATTAAACTACATTTTGTTTAACTCAGTCATTTGATATAAATATGAATTCCATTTTGTCTTGATTAACACTTTGGTTGGCTGCAGACATATGTTGAAATATTGCATTGGATATTTCCTGTGCGGACAGAATATTTGTGTTCATAAATCAAATGAGACATACTACGTGCAGTTTATCCTATGTATATAAGCCTGCTATATTAGGGGAGAGGGAGTGGGGGGCTTATTCTGGATTAGTTAATTTTTTACAGAGTTGGGGATGCTAAAGCCTATTTTGAGATTGGATTTTTTAAATAACCTATTAATCCTTTTGAGGAAGGGTTTATAAAAGAAAACAATGCACTTGGGGTTATTAATTTCATTACTGTTATTGGTTGGTGGATCAATGTTTGTATTTTTTAAATTGTGATAAAATGTTTTCCATGCTGGCAGATTTGCTTCTTCACTGAAAAAAATGTATATTAGAGAGTATTATAGATTTTCATAGTGTTATGCCTTTCAGTATAAATGAATTTAGGATCACATTCTCTGTACGCACTGAGGAGGAACATGATGGAAACATCCTATTTCTTTTATTTGATCGCTATGGCCAAAGTAAAAAGGAATATATGCATTTAAATTAGTGGATTTACGGTAAAGAGAAAATTGAAGAGAGTTAGAATCAATATCACGGTCGATGAGCACATCGAGGAAGGATAGAGTTAATTTTGATTCACATTCAAATTTTAAATTGCCATTTTCAGGCCATAGTAACAATAGGTTGTCGACATGACGCAAAGGATTAATTATAAAATATTGGGCCACAATTTGGATTTAAAATATTCAATGAACAGACAGAAAAATACAGGGCATACATGGCTCTCCATGGAGAAGTTTTCTCATGAACATGAGAAAACTTTCCCCGAAACACGGGCATTAATTAATTGAAGGAATATTTTATGAGGGACGGCTAAATTGATATATTTAAAGGTACTCTACTTTTTGAAATTTGAAAATGAGAGAGCTCGACGAAAGGGCGTCTCTACATCTAGGGATAAGAGCTTATACTTGCTAATGTTAATATTACCAGATTTAACTTTTACAATAGGTAAATTCCTTGGCATTTTTAATATGCGTACCGAAAAGGCTGCCCAAAATGGGAGATAGGTACTAAGTCAGCCATTGGGCTAGTTTATAAGAAGAGAAATGAGGGGACGTAAGGGACATTGATCCAATTGAGTCTTAAGGAATACAATACATATAAGGAAGATTGGAATCTATAACTAGAAATCTCTTTTTAGATCAGGGTAATCTTCTAAGATGTTTTATTACAGTCTCAATAAATTGTTGGGATTTGTAGGTAAGAAGGCAAGAAGTTAATGATTAATGTTTCATTGTCTTCAAAGAGATCATTATGTTTTCTTACATATTTGAGCTTATCCTTTATAATTATTTGGCTAATTTTGTCGAAACATTTTAGTACGATATACCCTAAATTCATTTATACTGAAAGGCATAACACTATGATGAAAGGATCGGTTTCAAAGAGGGAGGTGAGCAGGTATACTGTTACAAACACATTATTTTCGTTGCCATTTCTTATGTTTTAGTAATGCTTGTATTATTGTTAATAGGGTTTGTATAAGAACCGATATTAAAGGATAACCTATAGGCTAATTTGAATTTTTTCTTTTAAATTAGGGGATATTTTAATACCTCTATTTTTGTTATAATTTGTGCCCTTAACCCAGAAGATTTTGAAATATTTTATCAATTTTTCACAACATAGAAGGAAACATCTCAGTATCTCCGCCAGAGAAAACTCAAGATGGGAAAATACGAAGATTAACCAGGAAAATCTGCCGTTCCTCCATCAAGGCAGAAAGATATTGACCTGATAATTGAGATGCTTCCATCTGAGACTATAATTATGGTGAATGACCACGACCTCAATTAATGGGGGCTGTAGGACCTCGAGCATGGGGCAGTGACATACTACGGGATGGCTTCATGTACCTGGGCAGCAACATTCACCCAACTCTCACTTGTTAGTCTTGGGCAGGGGCCACACCTAGGAAACTATCTTGGCTGATGGGCTGAACCAAGTTGGGGGACCATAGGGGCCATTGCTCCTATGGCAATAGGGGCTATTGCTCCTATGGTATAGAGTCTTGCCAGCTCTACTAGATAAAGTCTCAAGCAGCAAGCTGAGCCTATGAGCAAAGATTTTAGGGGTTTGGTGATTTTGGTGTGAAAACAAGATGGGCGACACATCTAGGGCGAACTTGGCAGATAGAAGGCAATCGGCGAGTCACCGTAAAAAAGAATTAGAGCCCTTACTACGTACTTTCCAAGTATAACCATGAAAGAAAGCCAAAGAAATAGGTGGCGCTCCGTGGTTGCCGAATTCATTTTTCATTGCACGAACACGATGTGAGACACATTTTTCCACTTAGAAAACTATCGAATAAGATTATTAAAATTTGCACTTAAACATCTTTTATCTTCACGACTATCCATGTAGAGGGCGACAACTTCCAGTTTCTAGGATGCAGTAACTTCTTGCATGATAACTTCTGTCGCAAATTTGTGTGACATATTCAATTACCTGTCACTTTTCCAATTTCCTTTTACGATAGAACAATAAGGGAAGTTTCAGTGCCTTCTCTTCTATCACTCGGTTTTCTACGCTCTACTAATAATGATTAATTATATACCTTGTATAATATATTCGGTTGAATTTATTCATTCAACTCTTTTTGGTTAAGTCGTCGTGGTTCCATTCTAAACGCTTTTAGTGGTGACTTAAATTGTGTGGTGAGCAACTTCCTTTTGGGCTACTGTATTAAGTCCTCAGTTCATCCAGGATTGGTGGGTGTTTATGTCTATTTAAAATTAAGTGGAAATATCGAGTATATAAATTGAGCACCTATTTCTCCCTTATTGGCTTCTAATTTCAATCAAGTGTGTGGTGCGGTTGTGTTAGTGGTAATAAAAACCTATTACATTGGTGCCTATACAGGAGAATACTAAATCAAAGATGAGTTTGGTTAAAACTAGGAGGGAATAAATTGTTAAGTATCCATCTTTTTTGGCTGTTTACTTGGCTCTGGTTTGGCACACTTTGTATTCCCAGCTAGCGGAGTTAAAATATCATTTTGCCAAAATTTGATCATAAGATGAACTAATATTTGTAAAAGGAAATCGTGGAGGCCTCTATGCGTAATATTTAGATTAGGCAAAGAATCTATATAGGCGAAAGATGTTTTAAACTTGTAAACGAAATTAAACCGTCTAAGATTTCTAGCTCGCCAAGCGAGATTAAGCTGCTTAAAATAAACATAACAATATTTACAGGAGACATTCTCTAGTGAACAAACTTTCATGATTCATTCTATAATACCTTTCATGTTATAAATATTTCGAATTCAAAAATTAGGTAGAGAAACATTGTGTCCAGTTGATGGGTTTACGTACAGTCATAAACAGCGAATTATTTAAACTCACATTGATTCAATGGTAAACATGTAGATTGGGAGCGCGCCCGAAAAGTGGATTTTTGTGTATTTATATTTCGTTCCCCCTTGCTCGTTTGAGTCCTAGTTCAATTATACCTGGCGCCATTTTTGTACCAAAATGCCAGAAAATAACCAAACGAAAAACGCTCTTTACTTACTTTATTACGGTGGGTATACTTCTGAAATAGCGATGAGAAAAACGTGGAATCTTTCTTTAATTCACGTTTTGGTAAAACGGAATATTTTGCAGAAAAGGTGCCATTCAATGCCGATTTCCTAAAATAATGGCGATCACTTGAAAAACGTTTAGCTTTAGAACATCTAAATTCAAATTTATCGTTAATATCTAATTCTTGGCTACAAATCTCGCCAACGATTTTAATCTTAAGTAAAATATGACTGTCCAAAAAGGTTAACAATTTATCTCGATCCGAAAATAAAGTACAAAGTTCGACAATAGACGAAGGGTAAATTTCCCATACGAAAGCTATATTCAAACTGCGTTGACCACCTAAAATTCGTCGTGACCCACCCATAGGGCTACACAAAAACTAGTTCATAGAAAACGATCTAGCTAAGTATATTTAAATGTATTAAAAAGGTAATAAAAATAGTAAAATCGGGAAAAATATATTGACAAATAAAATTGACTCCAATTGAGGATAATAAACGGATATTAAGTGAAAAACAAAATAAAATTCAATTCATTCATTTCTGAAGTCGGACCCCATACCCACCCCCATTATAATTCGCAAAACGATTAAAGTCGCAGGAATGATTTGGTTAAATCATTCACTTCTGTAAACGTTGGAACATTATTCTATAAACATTTAGGATTATATACTGGGGGAGTGTGCCCCACAGACCCCCCTAATTGATTGAAACTCAGGATCATTGTAGGGGGTCCTCCTGCAGTGTTTAAATCCACCACAAGCAGTCACCTTAAATTTACTCCAAAAACGTGAAAAATATTGGAACACGGACGAAATAGTTTACGTCCCATTCTAATTGCCTCTCGGACTTTAGGGCATCTGATGAGTGTAACGTGAGAAGCCTAAAAGCTCTTGGTTTGGATAGGAATTCTGCAGGGTTTTTCATCATAAGTTATTGAAGCGTAAATTGCCATCTGCCGTACGTGAGCAAATAAATAGGTCGCTTAAAGATGAAGCTGAGTATTGGAAGTTGAAATTCTTCCAAGAGACCTTGGAAAACGAGATTGAATTATTAAAGCATAAGTGTGAGCAATTAAGATTAAAAAAAAAATGTTAAGATCTCCGAGAAAAAATAATTCTCCACGTTTAGGGTTACGGGGCAAAATCTAACTCAACAAGGTAATAGATATAATTAGTTTACTATGAAAACCAAAAATTTTTGCCCCCCTAACGGTGTGCACTCTTTAATAATCTCCATAAGGTATATGCATGCCCGGAAATATGTTTCTCATTCTAATAACCTAAATCAGGCCGAAAGGTTAAAATTATGTACTAATTGTTTACAGACGAATCATAAAATAATGAGTGTAAATCTAAGTTGAAAGTGTAAAAGATGCCGGAAAAAACAACATACAAGTTCGTGTCTTTCCTTACATCAAGATAAAAATAAATCTAATATAATTGATCCAAAGAAGGAAACATAATTTATAGTTAATACATTATCCTCCAATTGTTGCTTTGCTACTGGCCTAGCGTTTGCAGCTAACCTTTTGTCGTAAAATTACGATATCTATAAATGGGTTCAACCAATAAGGCTTACTAAAAGTATAAAACGAGGCGTCATGTAAAGTAATAACTAATGACAGGCCAGTAAATATTAAGGCGCTAGTTGGTAAAGGTCAAAGATGACCTATATATGGCTGAGTTGAGGAAAACAAAGTCAACAATTACAGAGTTAAAGGTGAAAATAGACGACCCGCATTCTAGCGAATTAATTTCATACTCGTATATATCCCTTTTGATTGGTAGAGATTTCTACCATGAATTTGTAAATGAAAGAGCTCATAGAGAAGACATAACTTACTTAAATTATTATGTGGGTGCTATCTATGCCTTTAGATCCTTTAGCTCTGGCTAATAAAACCATTCCTTTCCTAACATTAAAAACTTAAGAAAAAAATGTGGGATAGAGAAACGTAGAAAATAGGGAACACTATTTTAACCACTATACGAGGTTAAATAATGTAGTTGTTGAGTATGCTTAGCTCAGTCGATGAGTGTAGTTGTTCTGATAGCGATGAGCCCTTGACGAGACAGGCTCGAATCCAACTTCTTTATTTACTCTGCTGTTATAGCGATTAAAATAGTTTTTCCTATTTTCTTCGTTTCTAAATCACCCATTTTCTTTGTTAAGCTTTCAATGCTGCACATGATATTTTCCTTAGCGTTTTACTGGGCTCTGATACCACTGTTTTCTTTCACTAGCCTGCTATATATATATATATATATATATATATATATATATATGTCGTAGAATTGCTCATAGTCTGGTCCAATAATTATTCTAGTCTTTGATCTGGACACACCGATTTTGTCTAATTGTCTAAGTCGATGGTATTGACCCTATGACTTAATCTACGATCATATATATATATATATATATATATATATATATATATATATATATATATATATATATATATATATATCGGTAGGCTTTAATTCATACTGAACGTGCGAAAGCTGGTTAGAGGCGAGTTGTGCCACGGCCAGGACTCTCACTATAAAAGTCCCACTTGTTACTGAGGGGAGGTTTGTGATTGCTGAATTCTAAGAGTGCATAATACAGGTTGAATAAATTAGCCGAAGGGATTCCTAATTAAAGTCTTTTCAAGGGTATATCAAAAAGGAGGAGCCACAAATAAACACACGTACAAAAAATAAACTTTACTTTACACGAATATAATAATTAGCAATAGTCAAACGGGCAAAATTAAGGATTAAATATTAAACACTGACGTTAAGCGTCTAGATTTATAATGACTCAATGGTAGTATCAATCACTGTTAATTAAATAGGTGATTTAGGAATAGAGGGACACTGGGTTTACAGATTACCATTTATTGTGATGTATTGGAGAGACGACTACTTAGGTTCAGACGGGGTGGTTCGGATGGCGTTAACACGAGTTCTTGGGGAGAGAGGGGATAAGACGACGGGTTCGGGGCTGCTGACTGCAGTTCCGGTTAGTTCACTCCTAACTGGACGTGATTCTAACAAATAGTAACTTCCAGTAACTATTTAGATGTTTCTTTTCTTTCTCAAGTTACGTTGAGTAACAGAGAGTATTCTTCTAGTCACAGACTCTGCGGGGCGGGATTTCCCTTAGGAACACTTTGAGACAGCGACCAAGTTGACTCGGTGGCGCGTTGGCAGTCGATACGTTACGGCAACGACTCTTGTTCAACGTGAGGGTTACGCGTTACGCGAGTAGGTTTGGGACACTGCTGTAGAGGAATGAACGGCGATGTTATTTATACCGCGTTTGTGTGAAATCGAGAGAGAGATTCCATTCACGACAATTCGCTTATCGCAGCACCTTCTGGACAATCTCCATGGTATCATAAAGAAGGCTAATAGAATTTAGGCTTCTCTGTGAGATAGGCATTCGTTCCTCAGACTTTCTGTCGACATTTTGGGGATGGGGGGGGGGGAGGAGACGAAGGTCAACTCAAACGACAAATTTCTTTCGTTCCCACGATTGTCTGGCGGCATGCGAGTATGTACGTTCCATACCCTCACAATATATATATATATATATATATATATATATATATATATATATATATATATATAATAGCGACAGGTAGTTGAATTCAGACTAATCGATTCTCTCTCAAACATTCATCTATCGAAAAGATATTTCAAATTTACTTCCCTGGTTAGGTCGCTTATCGTAACTCTCTTCTCCCTCTCATTATGTATAAAAGGACTGTGTGAAGTTAATATTTTATCGGTCTTTTATAGCTGAAGGATGGTTCGTAATGCTCTGAAAATAGTCCCGTACTAGTGATCTAAGAAAGTCGTGCTCTCTCAAATCTTTTGTTTCTCATTAAGTATCACCTTGTACACTTTGCTAATACACTAATAATTCTCTTAAGTTTCCTAATACTATTATTCCAACTAGGACTCAAATTATAAATGTAAGTATTCGTTTTCGTCTTCTACATTGAATTAAATTTCTGGAAGAGAAATTTAGTTCTTTGTGGCCTGTATATAGTTGAAATTGAGAAAGCTATGCAAATAAGCATCTCTAATAAGCATTGCTCAATGAATTAAACTTTGCTTTTCCAGTCTCTTGGACTGCGAAACCCTTGAGACTAGAATGGACAGAAACTCTGACCATTGCCTAGAAGGCAGTACATCAACAGGTACTCAATGCGTTACTCCTGATTAAAAAATATAAGGTATTTGTTCCTCAGCTGCCCTAACTCATAGCAATTAATAAAATTAATAGGCATCGGTAGTTTAGGACATTGCAGAGTGTTTTAATTTGGTCAGTATCTTTGAAATCCTGTCACCCATTGACTTTAACTCAGATAAAATAATTATCATGCACTAAGCGAGGCAGTGACCCAAAGGAGTTAAAAGTAGCTGTTTTTTAACTCAAATTAGAGTAAGATTGCTAATGATTGAACTTTGGAAAAATAACTGCTATTTAAATAATTTAGGAATCTCGAGTATTAAAATAATACTCTCTTCTAAATGTAATTTTCCTTTATGTATCCCCGATTCACACTGTTAGATGTACTTATGTCTTATCTCCATGAAATTAAGTTTATCGTTGTTTTCTTAAAAAAATAATTAAAATTAATTTTAATAAAATATGTATATATATATATATATATATGTATATATATATATATATATATATATATATATATATATATATATATATATATATATATATATAAAACAAGTTGATGGAAAAACTATATCAATCCAATGGAAAATCTCTGGCACGACCGAAAACAGGCCGTAAGACATCGTCAGCCATGCTCCAATGAGTAGGTGAGGCAGTTATCACCGAGAAGTGGACCAGTATCACATCCCGTAGGTGTTGCACACTCCTAGAGAATATGCCTCAAAGAATAAATGCTCTCATCAGTGCCAAAGTAATCTTAGCACGCTATTAAGCTTCCTATATTAATATGGGTATCTGTAATTTTCACAGAGCTTTATTTGCTTATATGTTATATGTTTTGACAAATTTTGTATCTTGTAAATGTTTGTTGATTGATTGAGCCATAAATGACTTATTGCCACTTAATCCTTCGTATTTCACCGTTCATATCATATTGATATGCAAATAAAAACATAACGGCCCTGAATTTATCTAATTTTATCAAATTCCCATGGTGTCGGTAAACAATTGGCGTTTGTGTCCGCTCTCGCTTTGGATTGAACCCAACACCTTGATGTTAGGTATCCAACGCTGTATCCACTAGGACAGCGAGAGCGCTTTGGAAAGAAGAATGCAATTTAGAGATTTTCATTCCTCCTTTCCATTTATTATGTATAGTAAAAGATGCAAATTATATACTTAACCTTACTTTTTCAGTATATTATATTAGTTCTTATAGTATTTTGTGCCATTTGTTAAGTATGTCCTTTATGAGGGAGCTCGGAAGACGACCTGAGGCAAAATAGGTTGAATACTCCGTAAAATTCCAAATCCAACTCGATTTTACCGCATTTTATCTTCCGAATATCAAAAACGATGATTATATTTGGACCATTAACACAAAATGCTACAAGAAAAAATGACCTAACCTAATCTCATCTAGGAGTTATTAATTGAGATCGAATCATAATGCCGACTGATTTAGATTCAAAATCGATTCTGCTGCAATTTGGCTTCCGACCGCTCCCAAAGAGTTAATTTGAATGTGAAAACTGAACCTTAACAAGTAAGCAGAGGATAAAGTAAAGCAATAATGCACAAGAAAACTTGCAGCCATGAAATGATCGAGTCAACCGCCACTGATATCTTCAACCGGCAAATCCGGCTACCTTGTTTTTATTTCGCACGACTTTATTTGTGCAGCTAAAACGGCTATGCGACGGAAATGATTTACTCTGAGAACCATAATCGTGGCAGGTAAAAGAATTAGGAATCATACTGTAGTATAAAAGATTTCTTAGACACGATTAGAGTTTCTAGGAACTTTTTTTTCAAGGTGTTAAAATTCATTTCACATCCAACACAAGTCACCACGCAAGAGAAATAAATAAAAGGTGACAAATAACATCTCGGTTGAAAAAAATTCTACAATGTGTCCTCATCATAATAAATGCAAAGAAAAAGTATACACATTAAACGGTAATTATGAAAATAATAACATCGATCTCTCAATATATTATATATACATGGAGTCAAAATACGAGTATATGCTTTGACATAATTAGGTTAATTAAATTTGTTTTTAAGTGATTATAAATGAAGAGGTTTTTAGCTGATATATTGAATAGCAGACATAGCGTAAATAATTATAGTGGAAAGAGAATTCTAGAATCGTCGGCTTTCTACCATCGAACAAGAAAAAATAACAGAAGACCTTACTTGGTTTCAAACGTAAACTCTTCCTCTCCGATAATTAACTTCAATTAACAATTTCATTCCCTTTCTTGGATCCTCTTTATTCTATCCGTAATTGCAATAAACTCATTCGTTTCACTTCCACTACACGCTGCTGATGTCTGATGTAGCATGGCTAACCATAGTGCAGTTACCATCTGAAAAACTTTGTGTATCTCCCACCTCCTCACCCTTAAGAAATGTCATGACTTTGGAAGTAAATGTATCACTACTCTCACTGCTAAAAGAAACTGGTGCTTTCTTTCGGGTGCATCTTGCACCTTTCTAACACTCCAACCCTATTTTTAAATACTCACAGGCATGTATCTATAGATTATCATAATGTGGATGTTTATGATACTATGGAAGATGTTGATATACCTCCCAAATCACTTGGAGGTCAGATAATCTTCTTTACCTTGGTTGCATTTTTGATATATTCGGAATTTTTTTCTCTCTCTACACCTTCTTCCAGGCAGTCATAATCCATCTTCACATGCAAAGGAGGTATTCTGTTGTTTTAATGTACCTTCAGCTGTCATCTAACCTCGACGAAGCAGACTATCATCGGATCATAATCCAGTATCCGAGGCCCTTTCTCCTGCTCAAGGAACTTAATTATAGGCACTTCATTTCGAATATCTACACGGTCACTCCCTTTGGCCAGGTCCTAGCCAACCTGCCCGGAAGCTGAAGATTGAGTCCATAATGTGGAAGAGTTTACACATATCTACCCTAAAACAACTTTATTTTTCTCTTATTTACTGCATCTGCTTTCCCCATGCACTATCGGATTTGTGATAGAAGATGTTTGACGACCTTCATTTAAGCAATCATTTTCCAATTTAGATCTCTTTTGATTTTATGCTACCATCTATTGATTTCGGTATTACTTAAAATTGGAAAGATGGTCCAACTCAGAGGTAATGACAGATCTCTGTCTCAATTTAAGAGGTGAGGTCAGTATATGAGGCCGTTGAGTTTTTCTTGAGCATCAGCAAGCTGTAGAATACAATGTGATTTTAAAATATGCTCCGACTAAAGGTATTTTCATAAAGAGATGTCTTATTTCAAACAATTTTGTAAACTTAATTTATTCTAAGCATCACTACTCGTTAAATTAATTAAAAATTTACTAACTAAAAGTTATGTTAGTCTTCTCGTGAAATATCATGTAACAAACAGATAATGTAATACTCTACATAGGTTTGTAGCGCCCAATGTAAGGTGGATTAGGATCAACAATGAAGCCTCACATATGAGTGTCACATAAAGCCTATGAAGTCTTGAAATTGACACGCAAATAATCATGCACATAAAAATATCTAAAATATGTGCAGCAGTTTTCATAAATAAGAATAACTCTTTTTGTAAATAATATATAACATCTTTGTAAAATAATAATGTTTGGCTTTCGTTCATTTAAATAATAAGAAAAAAGTGAATTGTAGGTCAGATTAGGTTCAACAATCAAGCCTCATAAATGTGTATCATGTGAATCCTATAAAGGCTTGTAAAAGGCAAGCAAAAAAGTATGTGCATACAAATAATCTAAAACATGTATAGCAGTGTTCATAAATAACAATAACTCTTTGTGTAAATTATATGTACATAAGATCTTTGTAACCTAATAATGTAGTCTATAGCTTACGTCTAGGTAAATAATAATATATATTTTGCTTGAGGCGAGAAGAATGAATTCGAGACGTTCACATGGCAGCAAACATGTGCAAATGTACACACATATACACAGTAAAGCGAAGCAAAAGTGGTATTATAGCCAAACGTAGAAAGTGTTGTGTTCCAGTACTAATTGATTTAACTGCTCAAGTTCAGTATTTCTCTCAGGATTGGATGTTATACCTTTCACAAACCCGTGTGAAAAAGATTTAAGAAAAACATATAAAAGCACAGGGTAGATGTAAAACTTGGCAGATTCCTCTCACCTTATTGACGTCTATTCTAGATATCTATATTTAAGCTATACGATATCTCGTGGAACAAACAGCTAGGAGTCCGGGTTATATATGTTACTATGATGGAGGATATTTTAAAGGGAAGAAGATAAAAGGATTATTGAGAGAAAATAATATCAGAATAAATAATTTCATTCACCAAACAAAGCGAGTCTTGTAGCGCGTACAAAGAACAATAAAAAGAAGACTTCTCATATATTTTACCTTTAGTAATACATGGATATCAGATATCGCAATTCTCAATTATTTTTCAAATGATTATTATAACTCTAGACATAGAATGAGTGGCAACACATGGCGCACATATTTAGAACCTTTAATGGGTTATGCTCTCATATCTCATCTGAGATCATGTAGTGGCTACTGAGAAATATTCACCTCTCTTACTATATTATTATTATTATTACTACCATTATTATTATTATTATCATTACAATTATTATTATTAGTATAGTAATAATAATAATATAGTACAGTTGAAGTTTGATCATAGGTAACGATGTTATCCTAACACTGCTTCGCCTTTAAACAAAATGAATATATAGTCATAAGGGAAAATAAAAAAAAACAATTTAAAAAAAAATTGCCCCAAATTGATAATGTTCAAATATAACAACCGAGAATAGAAAATAGAAAATTTAAAGCATTTTAATTATCGCATGATAAACAAAAACCATAAAAAATACTACGATAGTAAAATGCAAACAACACATTGCTAGCTTTGGAGTAATTATGTATGTTGAAACAAAAAATACTATATAGGTACAATATATAATGAAATAAACTAAAAATATGAACTTTACATCAGAAATCTAATAAAATGTGGGCTTATTCGGAAAGGTTATTATAATGTTTACTCTATGCAAGACCTGGCTCTAAACAATGACCGTGGGTCAGCATGTACAGCCACGCATATATTATTAGACTTCTTTTTTCTCGACCTCACATGGTACATAATGTGGCAGGGGAAAAAGTAAGTGGGCTTATAATTTTTTTACATATAATCGATCATTATTATAAGTATTTAAGTGATCATCTCAAATTGGTGCATGTAACTCGGGAAGGATGGTTACTTGAGAGGCAGATATATTCAACGCGTTAAATTACTGGGTTTTGGCTTCATAGTTGGGAGAGGCTAGGTCTAATTAATTAAGAGTTATTCTATGAGAGTTATGGATTTCGACAGATTCAGTGGGAATAAAGCAACCACTAGGGATTAGAAAAGATGATTCAATTTTAAACACGGAATAATTTCCAAAACAGGTGTATTTGATTTGTGGTGAAACCCAAATGAAACCCAAATGTTGTTACCAATGTTAAATTGAATTAGCTGATCTGATATTACAAGGGAGTATGGATATGTTATTTCGTGGGTAAACAGAGACGAGTGTATATTTGGAGAGGGTTCGTTATTGTTTCCGAAATTTTAGCAAATTTTCTTGGACTGTTATAAGGTCAGTAAAATCTAAAAGTATGTATGCATTTCCTCTTCAGTAGTTTTTCTCGACCTACATTTTCTATTAATACTCGAGGGGAGATGAAGATTTGTTTTCTTCAGCCAGAGTATGGATGTTCTCAATAAAGTGGGTAATCTGGTTCTCAATGATTTAGGGTGGTCCAAAAGTTTAGAAAAACATTCGCAAGGCTTTTGTTCTATATACAAACCAAATAAGATAATTGCGACAAAATTTAGCAAATATCTAGATTAGCAAAGGTTGCGTAATCAAGTCGAATAAGAGGATTTATATAATTCCTCCGAGAAAAGAGACATAAATGAAATAACCACACATTAAAAAGTAATTAGTGAGGCCAAAAAACTAAACAAAGGTTTAAATATTGTTATATATATAATAGACATAGGGTGAATATGAATGTAGGATACAGGTTTTCACCAAATAAATTGAATTCAATCCTAAGGAGGCAGAAAATAGAGATATAAAAATAGAGATAAAAAAATCATCGACAACCTCTTAATTGTTTTGTAATGAAGGTGGAAAATGTCAGTAAGCAAACAAGTAAAAGTGGTTCGAAGTGAACTAACACTTTAAACCGAGAAATTCAATAACATAATTATTAAAACAATGAATCCTTAACTAAACTTTAAGAAAAGCAAATGAACTTAGTTGGAATAGAACGCGTCATAGTCGCTAAAATCCTGAGTAAAAAAAAAAATGGATTCTCGATCAACAACAAACTTTCACTTGTTCGTTGAAATGAAACGGTAGAAATGTAAATATTTCGAATGTAATTAAAAGATTTCATCTAAGCAATAAGGCAAAGATGAGTTTTATGAAGCAGGTGGAAAATGACTGAATGCTAAATAATATGGGAGTGAGATAGGTATGTACCATTGCACCACAACTTTTTAATCTATTCATTGATGAACTATTAAAAAGATTGAAGTGTATCAGAGGAAGAATGAGGATAGGTGATATAAATATCAGTTGTCTAGGATTTGCAGATGATAGAATTTTAACACTAACCCACAAATTTTAACTTTGTCTCTGCTACTTGTCATAGCGCGTAAGGTTCCTAGATTATGCAACTAAGCTATATGGCTCAGTTTGTCACCTTGAATCAATTAATGATATAATTATTACGAGTTTGAGAAGATTGAGACGTTTCTGGCCAAAGGTTTGCAATAGGGGCACCCTACGCGTATTTGGCATTATGTACATCCTTTTACAGACCCAGGCAAAATATGTATTACTATAAATTTCTTCAAAATTTTGAGACTCTTTTTCTTGGGCTTGTACGTAGATGTAGGATCCTCTCGTGGTAGGAACCAGCAGAAGTCACCTATCATGTTTTCGTTGAAGCAGCCTTGATACCAGCTTTCCATCATTGCCATATCTCGATGGAATCTTTCCTCATGTTCGTCACTAATATCACCCATATTAGATGGAAAGAAATCTAAATGCGAATGGAAGAAATGTATCTTAAGTCACACCCGACACCCCATTCGTTGATAAGCCTTTAGCATGTTGTCCGCTAGTTCTTCATAGTTTTCAGCCTTATGATTACCAAGGAAGTTCTGCACTATATGGATAAATAAATCCCATGCTGCCAACTCAAGTGAAGTTAGTTTATTTCTGAACTCCCTGTCACGTATCAATTTTCTGATCTCTGGCCCTACAAAAATGCCAGCTTTAAGTTTAGCATCCGTTTTCTTTGCACCAAATTTCTCTTTGATATACTGTACTCAATCAGAATCATGGGCCATTGGTTTAACAAAATTCGTGATAAGGCGGAGTTTGATATGAAGTGGGTGGAGCTAGATTTTTCGTGGATTCACGGGAGTCATGTGCTTCACATTGTATCGGCCAACTATGTGTTCTTCTCTTTCGGGCCACCTTTTGACAATATAATGATTCCTGTCGTCACAGCTGCTCCATAGGCATAATAAGCACATATTCTTTGTTTATCCTAGCTGCAGTCAGAGAAGTAAAGAAATTACCTTTAGATCACCACAGATATTCCACTTATGATACGAGTAATGAACACCTTCCAAAATAAATATCATTGATTCATATATCTCTATCATCCCAACAATAAGTGGGACAGGAATTGAAGGGTTTTTGTTACCATTGTGTAGCAACACAGCTTTGAGGCTAGCAGTGTTTGCATCGATGAATAGGCTCCATTCATCAGGTAAATGCTCGTTTCCTAGCTGATTCATGATGCCTTTAACATTAGTACAGAAACAAGCACCATATTCTTCTTTATTAAAGGCAGCTAACGCCTTATGGCTTTTACGGAAAGTTAATATTTTTACACCGTCCTCTAGAAGATTCCATTGCTGTAGTCTGGAGCACAACAGTTCTCCGTTTTCTTTTGACAATGACAAATCCCTCACCAAATCATTCAATCTTTCTTAATTTATCAACTGGATTATATTTTCCTTAGAATCATCTTCAGTCGGAAAATTGTGTTGGAAGAGATGCATATGAGTTTTAAATTTATCTGTGTTTGAGCGTAGAATAAACTATGTAGGTTTCCTACACACAAAAACATATATATATATATATTAATTAGAAGATATCACATTAGCGTGATGTAAATCATTGAAAGGATAATAGTAAACCACAATATTTGGATCAAGATTTATTTATAACCACAGAACTAGTTTCGGCAAAGTAAGAATTGACATTTTCAACTAAGTAATGAAAAACTCCAAGCAAAGAGCCCAAGATATATAAGGTTAACAAAATACTAAACAAAATAAAAACACAAGAAACAATCTGGAAAACAAAAGTATTTGGGTGGACTCAGGGGAAGTTACTAATCTCCGAGAAAAATTGCTTCCGGGAGTTTATAATACGATTGGCAACTTTATTCGATAAAAATTTGTTCAATTTGTAGTTATAAGCTATCTAAATGACTGGCTGGAATTTGATCAAATGTGGTGTGTATAATCTAGCACGCACATATAATCCACTAATTTCCCCTTATTTCTAAAATTAAAAATATTGACATCGGTGGGAAAAAACTGTTAAGCTTTGGCGTAGATAGTTTGTTCACGAAAGTCCCAGGCGATGAAGTGCTTGATGTTTTATCGAGAATTCTTCCCAATCCAGATATTAACCTACCTTTACCCATCCCTAAAATTATTAAATTATTGCCCTTCTGTGTAACTGATAATGTATTTTCAACTGAAGATAAGTTTTTCCTCCAGAAATATGGGGGAAAAACTTTCCCACATCCTATGCAATCATTTTCTGGAAAACTATGAAACGACCCTCTTGCCTAAAATCCGTTCCAAACCTTCAGTTCTCAGTCTATCGAAAACCTACAAATTAAAATGCTTACATACATTTCTTCTCATTACATGACAAATCCGTTAAGATATTTGTTTTTTCTTCCTCTTTTCTCCGAGCCTACAGAAGATGCAACCCAATCTTCCTTCAAGATGAAATTAACCACTATATCTTTAATTTCATGGAACTAAAATGGCCAATTCACTTCATAAACAGATGCCATTCGAAAACACGAAAAAACCTCTATGCCATCTCTGCATCGCGAAGGAACGAATAAAAAGATGTATTAGTTTCCCATATGCTTCTTCTTTGGCCCCATTTAAATCGTATGCGAATGGAAATTACATAAATATCACATTCTAATATTCTAATACCATACATAAATCCTTCCTTAGACTGCGTCCAATCAATCACGACGCTGGCGTAGACCGTATAGCATGCTATAATTGCAATTTTGCATACATCGGGGAGTCGGGGCACTTTAATAAGAGTATAAAAGAACATCAAGCCGATATAAGAAGAGGTTCAAGTTCTTCAAGTCTCTTTACACACATGCAAAATTACGACCATAGAATCAATTTCAATCAAGCAAAAATTATTTGTAAATCAAACAATTATATTGAGAGAAAAATTGCAGAAACTATCATCATTAACAAAGTCGATAATTTCAATTCAACCGAAGAACAATACAAATTCAACAAATATATATCGAATAAAACCGCCAATCGTATTTATAAACCAATGAAAGCAATTGCTCTTGGACATTAGTAACCTCCCCTGAGTTCACCCAAATACTTTTGTTTCGAAGATTGTTTCCTGCGTTTTCATTTTGTTTAGTATTTTGTTCGCCGGAAATGTACTGAGTTCTTAACTTACCTTTTTTCATTATTTAGTTTAAAATGGAAATTATAATAGGCCGAAACTAGTTCTATGGTTATAAATAAATTTTGATTCAAAAATTGTGGTTTACTATTATCTTCTCACATATATATAAGCAAATAGAGAATCTGTGGGTGGTAACAACCACCACTGGGCTTTCGCCATATTTATTTTCTGCCTTTCAAATACATTTTGGAGACAGAAAGAAAGATGCAGAAACCTTGTATTGAAGACTATATAACAATATAGTACAAGAGAAAGAGAATTTGACGCGAATGAATAAGGACACAAGAAACAGGAGTTTTTATAGGTAAGAGAAAGGGACATTGGAAGAACGCTAAGATCAAAGAGAACAAAGGGCGGCACAATGAAGGCAATCCTTACCGACATAGCGAACAATATTATCTAGAAACAAGTGAGGTTTATTTTTATATAAAGTAAGAATTTTAAAGGAAAACGGTAACAAACTTAATGATAGCAAGGATATTTATCTTAACAATAATATTATTTAGACTTTGTTTAGTAATGTTGAAATTGATTTAAATAATAGATATCTAAAAAACATAGGAAGTATAACACATATCGTGCATATTTATATACCTTGTTGAATTATACAGAAGACCAAAAATAAACATTTCTTTCCTTTTCAGGAAAAACTAGAATAAAGAAAATATAGAAACGAAATATATTAAATCAAAGAAAACTAATTAATGTATAATGAAAACTACACGCCGATTACTTCTTGCAACATAAACTGTTAAGGAAAGGCGTCACCCTGAATATAAAGATATTACGAGCACCACATTCATTTACACTAGTTGGAACTCAAATATGTTTAAAAGCAAAAATAGAATTATTAAAGTTTCCTTTACCTGAGTAAAAGTCTGCCTCTCAGTATCTATTCAACTGGAGATGGAAAATAGGTTGCTTACATCCAAAGCGAAGTACCCTGTCACACAAATTCGTATGCGAAATTTCACAAATTTGAGTGAAAAATCATGGAAGAGAGTGGACAATATTTTCATGTGGAGAATACATAATTTATGCAGATGGTGATTACTAAGGTTAACAATTCAGCATTTTCAACCTATAATGTGAACCGCATGGCTACCAATATAAAGTGAAGTGAAGTTGAAATGCCCTTTCATTTTAACTATTCGGACAAAGTAGATCCAGTTGTTTCAAGGAATTTTTACTTGCTATATAATAGTGTAGGTTATAGTAGATGTGCGCAGCGAATTGGGCTTACGTATGAACAATTTCTAACAGATAAAAATATTTATTGTATTAGCCTAAATAAGGATAAGACAATTAAAGGCCTTGGTGAATTTTCCAATGCTATACAACAAGGTACATTATTGTTTATATTGCATTAATAGAGCCAGTCTCCATTGTTATATATGCAGAGTTTCAATCTAACATTGATAAGTCAAGGATTGCATTGGTTTATTCTTAAAAATTAAGGGAATAGAAATAGAAAATAAAAATGAATAAAATCTTTATCATCAATCCATTAAGAGTTCAGAGTTATCTTTAGACATTTCCGGTTTGTTTTGTAACTAATTCCTTCATCAGATGAAAAGTGTTACGTAAATCGTATCGAGCGTTTCTAGTAAAATTTGATTCTTATAATTATCAGATGACAGAGGACATCATATTCAGGAGATTTTTAGAATATATAGAAATCAATATTATATGCTAAACTTAACTGCTGAATGGAAATATGCTCTAGATGAGCTTAAACAAAGGTGTATGGGGGAGGAGGAGTTCTTTATGGTGTCAAACAAAAGTTGCGAGTTCATTCTTGTAAATCTTTAATTGGTCCCCGTAGTTGTCATGTCTTCCAAGGATCCTCATATTTAAATGGCATGTATGTGTGAGGGGAGATGGGGGAAGATTCTTTATATCGTGTCAAACAAATCATCGACCTCCTTCCAAATAGTTCACTAACATCAACTAGATGGCAGATTGAAAAATCGAGTCAAGTCTTCTTATGAACTTCTATTCTAATGAGACCTATTAAGTTAAATAGTAGATAAATATATAATTAATATACCAATTAAATAATCATATCACCTTACTAATAATACCAAATGTGTCTTCATATTTATAGTTTCATCATAAGCTATTTGTTATAAATTTTTAAATTTCATTCTTTATATTTGAAGTGTTAACATAAAAATTCACTAATTTTAAGGGGTCATTATGCAAATGTTGTAGTCTTAGACCTAATGTGCGAAGAAGTTGCTGGTGAAAAAATGGAACCTATAAATATTGAGATGGTTCATGTAAAGAGAGCTTGAGCTAGCGCTTTTCTCGCAAGTACGTACGGCTGAGGATGAAAGGGAGAGGGGGGCGGGGCTTAAAGCTCGATGTTCTGGCAATGGTTGTTAAGCTCGCTTCGCTACCATGTTCGCATAAATGAAGAGAAATAACGAGAAAGTAGTTGGGAAACGGTAGAGATGGGTTGGTGGGTGATTCTCTTAAGGTGTCAAAACCATCAACCACTTCACTCTATAAAGTTTACTTGCCTAACCAATCAGCGACTCGGTATTAATGTGACAAAATGGTGGACTCGGTATTTGTGATACAATACTACTAATAGATACTCCGCGTTAGCTCCAACACATTAAGACACTCAACTAACAATCGTTGTCTCTAGTGCCAAACACTCCCCGCAGCCTGGTTCAGAGGATTACAACAATCTGTCCTGATGCTTGCCATGTAGAGAGTGAGAAGAAGAACAAATGCCAGTCCAGTGGCTCTGTCTTTGCAGCCAACCTGGCTCATGTGGTAAAATTAGATTCATTAATCTTTTGCTAAATTTAGAATTAAGGCAATTCTTGATTATATCGGTTTATTTCAATTCATTCTTTTATTTTTTTTTGTTCTTCTTAGTACATCCTCTTTATGGGTTACTGTCCTAAATAATTTTTTTTATTATAAATTCTTCCTAGATAATTACTGCATAATTCTAAGGAAAAATTATGGGAAATTAGTTAAATATGGACAAAATATGCTGCTCAATACCCTATTATAATATACGTAGGAGAAAGAAATATCTTATATTTGCAAAAATAATCCTAGATTCTCGACAAAATAACGAAGGATAAGAAAATTAAGGAACCAAATATAAACAAATGTGGTTTAACAAGTGTCTTCTGATCCTTTTTAACTATTCTTATTAATTAATTGCAAGAGTCGTTAATAAAGGTAAGAATGTAGTGCAAGAAACATTAATTAAATTTTAATGATTTCGAATAATGCAAATAATTTCACAAAATACTATTTATTTAGGTTTAAGGAACATTTTGTTTCCTTAAAAGTTTATCACTTCCGATTAATTCCTTTCGATTAATTGTTGGAATTAAACAAACATTCATAAAGAAAAGGATTACAAAAATTATGAAGAGACAATCCTTCTTCATTTTTTATATTATATTGTATTTTTCAAATTCTACTTTATTAATTTTAAGTGTATGTACCTTCAATAATCTTTCTACTAATTCTACTCAGGGTTATTGTCATTGTACTTTCGCTTCTTCCCTATTTTTTTCTTTCCATTGATGAATTCTTTTTTTTTTCTAGTGAAAATTCATATCTCGTACTTCATCAAAATCAACCATAAACCCTAAATCTCCTAAGGATCTCTCTAACATTAAAAAAATATTGAGTAAATCATATAAAAAATGTAGTATTCCTATATAAAAAAGTTAAACAGTAGATATAAAAGTAATAAAGATATACATTCGAGTCTTCTCAACCGGAATATTCCGCATCGAAGATTTCTCCATGTTAACTTGAACTTGCCGAAATATATGAAATACCGCCTTGCTTGTATCAGGTTCTGAGCAAGAGAATGAAGTTTGTTTTCATGCATATGTATATACTGAACAATATGAAACTTTATTATTCAATTAAATATGGAGAAGGTATCTATATGGAAGGAATTACTATTTAACATGATGTATTTTGGAACGAGGAAAGAAATTTAGGGCAAATAAAAAAATAAAATAAAAACTAGATGCAGACAAAATACTCTACATATTACTAAACATATTACTCTACATATTTAATCCAGAAAGCAGTGCGAATGGATTATGACTTAAATTTACGCCCAAATATATATTTCCTTAATGTTTTCTATCATGAAAACATGATATAATGAAAAGCACATTTCTTTCTCAACAAAGTGGAAGAGTTTTTCTTAGCAATTTTGGAGTTCATTTTTGCGTCATCTCAAAATTTTTACCCAATAACACGTGAAAGATATTATAATTGTCGAAACATGGATGACAGAGAACAGACAAGCGTGAATGCTGAAGAGCTTGTCAGTCAGTGGAGAAGAAGTTTGTTTTTCTATAGAAAATCTTAACTCTACCTAATCTCTCGATTCAAGTGGTTTAATAGTTAACGAATTTATACTAATTTGTTTCTTGTCGGAAGAACAATAACAATCGCCGTTTTTAAAAATCGTAGTAATTTGGCTAATTTGATCATTAGAGTATAAAGATCAGTATAAGGTGTAGTTCCAGAAATATTCAAATTACCCCATTTAACCGCCATTAAAATAAGCGATCTTTGTTTCCCTTCATCATTAAGGTAAATTAGACTAATTCCTAAATTATTAAACGACTAAAATCAATGGGCCTCTCCGTGAGCCTCTCCTAGAGTCTGTGGACGGTTATCCGGCTCACGTTGAGGTCTTGGCGTTGTCGCACTTGTTGTGGACCGATCGTAGGAGAGGACAGATGTTGATTCTTTTAACTTCAATCTCGACACATCTGCACACAATGGAAAAGACGTTTAAATGACACGTGTGAGAAGGGTGGAGGTTTATATTTTAGACCTTACTTCTTCTCTCACACACGTAAACCTCTCAGAAAATCCAAACCATGTGTAACAAAACTTTTGAAAAACCCGGTAATGTCTTAAATATCTGATCAAAGAAGAGATAAAGGAATCTCCCTCAACAATATCTTTAATATCTAAAACCTGTGCAAAGGCCTTCAAAAGGCCAAATGTCTTAGGTCTTATGCATAAGTTTTTTCTTAAACTTGTAATAAACTTTCCTTCGACCCTCAATTCCATCATAATAATACTTAGAATATTTAGAATAAGAAATTTGGCTTCCGTATCATCAAATAGATGGAGACATGCTTAATTGAAATTGTTCAGTGCCGCTAACTAGGAAAGTTCCTGGACCACTAAAGAAATCAGTAAAGGACATGTTAAAGTTGGTTAATTTGGAATTACTAAAGGCAGGAAAGTTTAGGGATGAACTGATTCAAGATTTTAGGATTATATTTAGCCCTTTTAATAATATTAAATCCCCACAAGTAAGACAATAAACAGAAAAAATATTTTTACTTACAAGTGGTAAAAATTGCATTTAACGGCCTTAAATATATGTACATATAACTGCACTGTTCAGTGTCATTGTAAACCTTGTTACGCAACAATATGTAACGCGGGTGGCAACCTATAAAATATTACCGAGTGTTTTGAGCGGATAATGGATATTAAAACAGTGCAGGACTTTATGAAAAAGAGGTTATATTTCAGTGAAAAGGTAATTATTCTTTCGGTAATCGCATATAAAACGTTGTGGTTTGAAATATTAAAACCATGTTCTGTTGTACTCAATAGTGTTACATGAGATAGTTTTGGTGTCAACTAAATATACCTGACACCATTTGATGTATCTCTGATAGTTGATATTGTTTTGTTGTTATTTTTATAAATTAGTCTTATAACCAGAAACTTTAAATACAGTTTGACAAATATTCTTTTATGGGAAGTGAAAAATAAAACCAAATTGAGGCGTTATACTGACTCTTCTCAAAAACCTCATTTTGATCTTTTTACAAAAGAAATTTCTCAGATTCATAATTGAACAGAATTCATTTTGGCCCTAAAGCTTTGTTTCATACAATTTAGGAAACATGCCGGAGATTCAGGGAATTTCAGTATTTCAATTCATTGCCTATTGGACTGGTTAAATCTAAACGACAGAGCTCTTTCGTCATTTTAGAATTTCAATAAGGTTGCAGTATCTAATTTAATTATTTTGCTTGCATAGTTTCATCTAAAGCAGCCTTGTTACAAGTTATTAAATCCAAAATTGTAGTTCTCTACTAAATTGGAATGAACATGAGAGTAAAGAAATATTCTTTTAATACTCATTCTAGCAAAATATTTATTTGTCTTCTAGAAAAGGGTGTGCTGACAAGCTTGAAAGTTGCATCATTAGACTTATTCGCCCTGTTATGTATAATCCAGGTAATATGATTAGGATGATATAATTGGCCATCTTATCAGTTTGCTGAAAAGTAGGATTTTCAGCAAGGTATCTGCTTATAAGCATCCATTTGGCACACCTGAAGGATTAAACTAAGTTAGACTTTATCCGTTATTTTTAAGAAAGTTAGAAATTATTTGCACCTTCATTTTCATTGAAGTTAGATTGCTACAAAAGCAATGATTTCATTTTTATCATCCAGAATACCTCATAATCTTCCTTGTGTATCGAGTACCAATAATGATATAGGAGGACATCATAGAAAAAAACTCAGGCTTTTTATTGTGCAGCGTTTGTTAGTAATAGAAAGCTAAATTATATTATTTTAATCTTGTCATACATGCAGGTACGTATGTATTTAAGCCTATATACGAATAATTCTTCTCTGCTATGAATAATGTAGTCTAATAATAATAGTATAATTACTCAACAAACAGACTTTTTAGATATAATACCCAATATAGAAATGGCTTTTTAAATAGTTTATAACTTTTAAGCAAAATTATATAATTCTTGAATATTATATAGTTTGGATTGTTTATTTGATATAAAATTAAACCTCAGTTTAGTCCGTTTTGAAACACGACACAATAGAATTTGGTATCTGTGATACCAGTACAACCGTTTTATAAATGTAGACACTTTTTTTTTATTTATTTTTTTTATTTTCAGTCTGGGTGTATATTTAGTTGCAAGCCTAACAGATTTACCTTAGATCACTATCATCCCCATTAATGCGTTTGGGATAGTGCCTTATAATGTAAGCGGCAATTATTTGGGCTCTTAAATATTTCACAATATATGGAAAAATATAGACTGAGGTACTCGTCTCTATTTTTTAACTTTTAACTAATTTAAACAAAGATTAATACAAACCTTTACTCGAACACAAAGCAATTATGTTGCTATAAGCTAGATTGAAGTGAAGGACTTTCTAAACTATACTACACACAGATTTTTATCTATTTAAATGATGTTTCAAACATGTCATGATAAAATTTAATTATTTATGAACCTGTAAAAATTTAATATAAACGAACGAGAAGAAATAATTTTTACAAAGGTAAATAAATCAACACGATATTTTAATCCTTCTGCCCATCTGTTGAGACTGAAAATTATCCTTAGGATGAAAATTACTCGAGCTGTAGTTAGCATTTTCTTTTGTGGAATCCAATAAAATGCTTGAAATAGCATTAATGAAACACACGTTGTGTTCTGCTGGGCTAGACTTTTCTATCTGCTGTTGTTTGGTAGCTAAACTTTACTAAACAGCCTCATTTACTTAGTTCGAAATTATTCATTTGTGTATCAAAATCTCTAAAAAAAAGAAAAAGAATTTAATAAAATAGAGGATGGAAATGAGTTCCAAAGACTTTGAAACTTAGCCGAATAAAAATGAACGAAAAATAATGAAAGTTTTCACACTGCCAACCACTTCAAGAGAGTTCATCTGCTAGTTATTTATGATACCGAATTAGTTAAATTATGGTGATACATATTTTTAGTATCTTAGTTTTTTCACAAAAAATATGTTTTTTTTACATAGGAAGATATAGTGAGTATTTAATCAAAATATGATCCATTTGTATCCATGACAATTTGTTAACGATGTTAATGATACTTTCACATTTCTATAAAATTATTTAGGTGAATTTGTCATAAATTCAGTATAACTGCGAGTTATGTCTTCCATATTATCTAAACTATTATTGCAAATGTGAAGTTCACTGTTTGAAACTATGGTAATGATGAAAAGGTCAGCTAAACTTGAAGGACACTGCAAAACTTCTTATCCTAATTCCCAAGTCCTTGTTTTTTATTGTATAATTTTTATAAAAAATCTATTCAATTCTCTCAGTTTCATGATTGAAAATGCTATCATTACCTTTCAAAAATAAATAGAGAAATTTATGGGCAAAAGTAAATTATTAGTACATAAATTATACCACTCGGGTTGATATTATTTTCGAATAATAAGATGACCAATTCCGTCAGTACTTTAGATACAAAAAGAAACCAAACCTTGGGGATCCTAAAATTTTCAAATTGGTACTTCTGGTAAATTCTCTTATTTTAATACATTCAATATTTACTTCTCTGCCTTTGCCCGTACACCTCAACTCACTTTTCTTAAGTAAATCACGAGAAAACTTTTCAGAAAGAAGTTTATGAGTTTGTAAAATACCTTATTCTGGATGAGATGTCAGATAAACGGCTCTCAGTCATGTGAAGTCAGATCGTATATTCTCCCTAACGAGGCATTGTGTCTGTGGCTCAGCGCTTGTCATCGCATCTTGTTGCCGTGCGAAGCTGCTCTGATTCGTATTTGTCGTCATTCAATCGTTGAGATAAAAGATCGCGGGCAGTTAACCAGAGCGTCATTGGCGTTTGTCGATGGGCGAAAAAATTGGTTTGGCGAAGGAGTCGTGACTGTGCATCGATAGGCAACAAATACTAAGAAATATTTACACGTGTGTGTCTCTACATACGATTCTGCCTCCATTTTTAACAGACGCTAATTTTACATTTTTAACTGGTACTATTTTGAGCAGAGTAGAAGAGCAAATAGATATCTTACAAGTTGCAAAACAGTTGCATAAAAATGTCATTAAATAGCCTGTCTTTAAAAATGGCAAATATTTGGCTAGTAATTATAAGTATACTCGATGAATAAGGATGAATCAACGCTGAGGAATTTGTTTGCATACCATATTATGTAAATCTAACATTTGCTTCTTTCCTCTCTATTGGTGTTCAGACGCGCATACAAATGGGAAAATTACAACTTGGAAATCCTCGCACTCTTTCTTCCTATTAATTTATATTACATATATAGTGACATAAAGAATGGTGGGAGAAAGCAAGAGTGTGTTAGAGACAGAAAAAAATTATTTTATTAATAAAAATAAAGAATTTCTTTAAACTATCGTATAATCGAAATTGTTGCCAAAACGTTATTTCATAATGATAAACTTGTTTTTATCACGCCAAATAGTCATTATTCGAAATAAAAAAACACTTACTTGCACTATTCAAATAGGTTTAATTCGCAGAGAGAAAGGCAGAAAGAAAGCCAGAGAGTGGTAAATGCGGGAGTGAGGGAGTTTTGCTCTAACAGCTGCGTGTAACAAATATATTGTTTGCCGTCTGTGGATAAAATAAAAGTAACCTGAAGTAACCTCTTATTAATTTTGCCGTTTTTCTCCTTTTATTATACTTTTAATGAACTACAAAAATGATATAGAACAGATAGAGCTGATAGAATGGTTTTCATATGCAATACTTTGAACAAATCTAAAGACGAAGCATGTAATTTGGCGCATTATAGCTTAATTTTAGGTTGTGCAGGTGAGAAATTACCCACGGCACTTAGTGAATCACGTCCATGAAGAGCTCTACCATGAACTCGGTCATTAAGTGTAAATTTACCTAAAAAAAGAATCAGAGAAAAGTTACGCAAAAAATCCCGTCCCAAAATGGGTTGTGAGGTAGGCCAACCTCCGGCTTCTTCACGTGATTTGCAAACAATTGGATGGGCCTTCGTGCTCTCTCGTATGTTTTGGGTTCAGAAATTGGGAAAGAGAGAGAGAGAAACAAACCTTTGCCCCGCTTAGTCAGATAAGAGCTCTTTTTGCTGCTTTTTTTTTGCACCGAACGTAAACTAGCATAGAAACCCAACTCTTTTCCAAATCAGGATCATGCCAGATTCCCAAATTTTGGGAAAGAATAAAACGCTTTGTTGAGAATCACAACACATCAATTCTAGCAAGTCAAGCCAGAGCCACTTTTTTCACACGCAGAAAAGATTGCAAGTAACGTCTGCCAAAAACTAGACGCTCTCACCTCCCATGGTATGCATGGTAACGGTCGTATGCATTTCACGGTCAAACATTGAAGCTGGCCAATTTACTCCTTTATCCATTATTAAATGACTCTACATCAAAGTATATTTCTTCAATTGAAGTGCAAGATTTATACTGTGAAAAATATAATTATAAATTCATAGCGCGATAAATTAAAAAGAATAAATTTAGTTCATTAAAAGCGATTTAATTGTCAAAACATTTGACAATGAAGTGAAGTACACCTTTAATGTTATTAAATATATCGTATGATTAATTAATATGTGCAGTTAAATTATTTATGTAATAAAGCACAAAATTCCGTCTCTTAGAAAGTAGAGAGAGAGGTGACGCCCCCTTGTCGCGGGAAGAGAGCTTGTGCGTACCCTTGAATTTTCGATTTATGTCGGTGGGGGTACTTATCTTCTAGGCGCGCTGGCAGGTTTTCCCTTGTCGATTTGGTCAGAAATTAGGTTCGAGACTAAGTTCGTCTTTCTTTATCTTACTCTATCCTTCCTCTTTTTTTTTACATTAATCCTATTTCTTCTACTTATATAAAAAGAAAAAAAGCAACAAAAAAACACCTCCTATTCCTATCATGTCACTCTTACCCTTTTTTCATCTATCTACATATAAGGACCTGGTAGCTACCTCATGCGTCAGAAGAGAGGCTTTGGAACTTCTATAAACAACGCCAATCGACGCTCACTGGTTGCGAGAGACTAAGACTTGAGGGGTCTTAGGCGCTGGGGCACGATGAATGGGATGAGGGTAGTGACCCCGTTAACCCCTTTTCTGGCGCATAATTATTGACCATTTCCAGTGACTGTTGACGGGTGCCTCTGGTAGCATTGGTTCGTGGTGACGGCCCTTTGTTCCTATGCTGGTTGCTAGGCCAACAAAAAGCCTTGGGTCGAGTTTCTGGGTGTGGCGGGATATCCATTGAACGCTGCTCCGAGATCTTTGCCGTCGCGAAGGGAACTAGTAGGAGTTTAGTACGTGGCGTGCTTCATTGTTGTTCACCTGGTGACAAATCGGGGACCGTCTGTGCTGCTTGGTTGGAAACCACGGCACGCCGAGGCTTGACGACTCGGTTGGACGAACAGCAGCACATGGAGCGTGCAATCCGAAACGTCTCCGATCGATAGGCGGGAGCGACTCACGCGGGGAGAACTCACCAACCTCCTTTTTTCTATTGATTGGTCGCAAAGTTTTGAAAGAGAGAAAGTGTTCAAAATGACTTGGAAAAAAGGTCCAGCTGCACTCAAATATACATGTGCGCTATGGCAGAAGGATAAGTGGTTTCTTGGACTTCCCGGAAGGATGTTTCTTCGAAATGCCACACGGGAAGTATATGCACCGACTGCATCCTTAAAGGAGAGGTCCGAGAGGCAGTGGCATACTGCAATGAACTCAAGGAACTCTTCACAACCTCTGAAGAAAAATCTATGGCGCTGGAAAGTAAAATACAGACCCTAGAAACGCAGCACGCGCTTCAGATTCCGCATCTTGAGGAAAAAATCCTAGAGCTAGCCTCTAAATAGAGGCCCAGTCAGCTCAAGCTCGAGACGAAAGTCCCACTGACTTGGGTGGTTCCGCCGATGTGACTTCAGCTCAAGGAGGTGAAACTGCATTGGCAGTCCCACTTCAGCCATGCAGAGAAGCAAATGAGAAGAAGAAAAAGGAAAAGAATAAAAAAAATAAAAACTACCTTAATGCAGCTCACTCTAGTGTAGAGGATTCGAGCGTTACTGGTACTCAAGGGAAAGTGGAAAGAGAAGAAGAGAAAAAAGAGACGGAAGAAGAGATAACAAATAAAGACAATAAAAATAAGAAGAAGAAAAAGAGAAATGTAGAGATACAAGAGGAAAGACTAAGTCGCCTGCAGAAAAATGTGTAAGAGTCACCCTTATTGGTGATTCTCAAGCACGAGGCCTGCAGTCCCTGCTAGCGGCCCGCCTCCGCACTAGTGTGAAGGTAAGCTGCCTGCCAGGATGTGGTAACCACCATATCAGAGTAGAGGCTGAAAAATCACAGATTTCTGAGAGCTCAGTCGTTGCTCTGATGGTCAGTGGAAACGACCTCTACCTGAGAGGAGGTAGGGTAGGCCCTACAGATAAAATCCTCACACGGAGATGGGTGCCGTGGACGACTGTGGGCTGAAAAACCGAGAGCGTGGGGTAGTCGGGAAGCTCCCGAGAAGAGGTTCAACACGGACCGCTCACTCGATGAATGTCTCTTTAAACCGGCGCCTGGCAGATTTGTGAACGGCACAGGGGGTCTTTTTTGTGGACCCGTACTGCACCTTTTATGGTAAAAATGATCTCTACCAAAGGGATGGGGTACATATTTCCTTTAAAGGAAAAGCCTTTCTGTCAAGCATCATCCAGGATGTCGTAGAGAGGACCCAAAGGAGTATCTAGCCCAGAGTGAGGGCGGACGTACGCCAGTACTCCCGTGTCACTCCAGGAACGACCTTCTCAGAGGTCCCAAAGAGGGGTGCCTTGCCAACAAACAAGCCGGGAAACGGAAGAGCGTAGGGATTCCTACAGTCGAGGAATCCCTGAAAGTTCTTCTGTTCAATGCGAGGTCAATTAGGAACAAGTTTTCTGAGCTTCGTGGCCTCGTAGCGACGGAAGAAACCTAAATGGTAGCCATAACAGAATCGTGGATAAAATCCTCAAACCGAGACTGTGAAGGCGAATTCACGGTTTCTGGCTACCAACTCTTACACAAAGATAGGCCAGACAGAGAGGGTGGTGGTGTAATGTTGTATGTCAAGGATACAATCAAATCTACGAACTACAACATTATAACCGATCACGAGCTCCTAGGCGTTGACCTAGAGATAGGTCCTGTCAGATACAGGACCCTGCTGCTTTACAGACCCCCTTACCAACCTATTGAGGAGGACAAAGAACTGTAACAGCTGCTGGGTGAGCTTGTTCAAGGCAGAGTGTGCATCGTTATGGGCGACTTCAACAGACAAGTTGACTGGAAAACCAGAGCAGCCTGTGGCAAAAGCGCGCTACTCCTGGAGTTCGCCAACAACGAGTTCCTCACTCAATGGGTCAAAGAACCGACGACAGGAGACAATATCTTCGACTTGGTCTTCACCTCTGAGGATGATATCGTTGAGGATGTCTCTGTAGGCAAAGAGCTCGGTGGCAGTGATCACCAGCTAGTTAGATTTCGCGTCAAGATCCCGAAGGTAAGGTCTGTTGCCAGTCAATCAAGGAAACTTGACTTGAGAAAAGCAGACTTTGCAAGCCTTTGTGCTGGGCTGACTGATGTCAAGCTAGCAGTATGTGAAGAGGTTGAGGATTCGTGGAACAATTTCAAAAATAAGTTGATGAGTCTTCAATCAAGTTGCATCCATTTGACATGCCTCCGTCGGTCTTCTGTTCAAACAAAGTGGTTTAATCGAGAAATCGGCCAACTGCTTAGGTAGAAGAGAAATGCGTACCGGCGATCGAAGATCTCGGGTAACTTTGACGAGTACCGGAGGCTAGCCAGGAGAATGAAGTCCAGCATAAGGGCGGGTAAGCGTAATGAGGAACTCCGAGTGGTAAGACTCTGCAAGGAGAATTTCAAGGAGTTCTTTGGCTATGTAAATAGCCGTAAACCAATCCATCGTAAGATTGGGGCCTTAGTGGACGAGGAGGGTGCATTAACTCAGTCAGATGCAGAAAATGCTAACCTTCTCAATGACTACTTCTCTTCAGTGTTTACTAAAGAGTGTGGTTCCATCCCACAGCCCACGGATTCCTATTCGGGGAAAAAGCTGGAGGCAATGGATTTCACCGAAGGAGAAATAAAGAAAAAGATCGCTTACCTAAAGACGAATAAGTCCCCTGGACCGGACGGATTTCTATCTAAGGTATTGAAGGAAGTGTGCGATCAAGTATCACGACATCTGTGCGCTATCTTTAACATGTCAATCCGGACCGGATGCGTTCCTAAAGACTGGCGTGAGGCGGAGGTGACTCCGATCTTCAAGAAAGGAGACCCCAGCCATCCGTCAAACTACTGACCTAGCAGTCTGACTTCGATAGTGGGTAAACTCATACACAGCATGATGGTGGACAAAATGACGTCGTATTTAGAGTCACACCTGCTACTGAGGAGTTCCGAAGGCAACGGTCATGCCTGACGAACCTTGTGGAATTCTTCCACTCCGTCTTCAGTGAGCACGATCGGGACAAGGCGGTGGATGTGGTGTACTTAGACTTTCAGAAAGCCTTTGATAAGGTACCACACCGCCGCCTTCTTCGGAAAGTGCAAGCGCTGGGCATAGACGGAAAAATAGCCGGCTGGCTCGAGAACTGGCTAAGTGGCAGACGGTAACGGGTGGTGGTAAATGGACAGGCTTCTGAGTGGGTGCCCGTTACTAGCGGGGTGCCTCAAGGTTCTGCCCTGGGACCACTACTATTCATCATCTACGTCAACGACATGGACGGTGACATGGTCCCTAAGATTTCCAAATTTGCCGACGATACCAAGCTTGGTATGAACGTTGCAAAGGATGGAAATACTGCCCACCTGCAGGAAGATCTTGGGATGATTGGGGAGTGGTCGGACATGTAAGAAATGCCTTTTAACGTGGGGAAATGCAAAGTAATGCATATCGGCCACAGAAACCCCCAATCTCAGTATATCCTTAAGGGCACTGCTCTTGAATCGAGTGACACTGAGAAGGACTTGGGTGTAACTATCACTAGCGACCTCAAGTTCTCGAAACAGTGCATCGAGGCAGAAAATAAAGTGCAAAGGATGTTAGGCTACATAAAGCGCCAGTTTGGATACCGTAACAAGAAGATAGTACTTTGTCTGTATAACTCCCTCTTTCGGCCGCACCTGGAGTATGCCGTACAATTTTGAAGTCCTTCGTTTCGAAAGGACATTGCAAGGTTGGAACGCGTACAAGCTAGGGCAACCAAACTGATTCCCTCTATCCGACATAAAAGTTATGAGGATAGACTAAGGGAATTAGATCTGTTCTCGCTGGAAACCCGTAGACTGCGTGGTCAGCTCATCAAAGTTTTCAAAATACTTCGTGGGTTCGACAATGTTGACTACCAGGATATTTTCACACTGAGTGAGGACAGAACGTGCAATCACGGCTTCAAACTTGAACTGAAGCGTTACAACCGCAATCTGTGTGGAAATTCTTTCACTTACAGTATCTGCGGTAAGTGGAACGCACTTCCAGTGGAAGTTGTCAACAGTGAATCTGTTGACCAGTTCAAGTCAAGACTAGACAAAGTCTTGAAAAGTGTCCGTTTAGGGACGCAAAACAATTGAGCAGTCATGTGCCTGCTCGATTGCTAGTCCAAAGGTACCCTCTTTGAATGGACCGTAAGGTCTCTTAGGGTACTCTCTTTCCTTGTAACTCCATGTAACCTTCCAATTAAAAGAATTTAAATTTAACGTCCTCGGAATTCACTCAAAACTGGAGGTGAATCGAAACAAAAACAATAAGTTGCTGTTACCATATTGTCTAGAGCCACTGGGTATAAAAAATTAGTGTTCTGAACTAGGCATATTTGGTCCTTTGCATCGGGTTCTTTTAATACCCCAAAATGAAATGTAGATTCGTGATTAAAAAGATAAAAGACTAGGTAAGATTGAATAAAATGAGAGAAAAAATATTTAGGGTGGTACACATGAATCGATGCATCTTTAATGATAAAGCAAGAGAAGTCAATTCTGGAAATACAAATTGATGAAGATATTTAAGACAGTGTCATTTTGTAAACGATCCAGGCTCAAACTCGAACAATGAAGCCGAAATTCGGACGACACTTCTGCCTGTGATTTGAAAATTGTAGCCACAAGTCTAATTTTTGTTTGCAATGAAGTGCGAATGTGTTGCGGAAATCAAAGATTTGTTGAGTGGAAGAACGTTAGGAACGGAGGGGAAGATCGACTGTCATTTTAGTTTCACTTGAATAAAAGTTAGAAACCACCCCTCTTATTTTTACTCATCTGATTTTTATGACCATTTGCATGAACGTCTCATGAAGGATTCTTTTGTTGTTTTGTTTAGGTTTTATAAAAAAAAGTTTCAGGAACTGACCCGAATTACTCACAATCTCAATGTTGTAATCTTTTTATCTTTTATTGAGATTTAGGGAGGCAAGTGGTATGCAATAGCCTATCCAACTTTCAAAAGACACTGCTCCATCATCATTCATCTGTTTGCAGTGCCATATGAACTGCCACTCCCGCATCAGACTCTCCAGCCACACTCAACGCTGTTCGTAACCTGGAGTGATATCTCAGAATGCAGCTCTTCAGGCTTCTTATATTGAGAGATGCCTACTACTACTAGGGAGGAGGAATCACAAATTGTTTTAATAATGCGTTAAATTTAATTAATCTTAATCGCAACACAAAACATTTTTATCATAATATTTTGTTGATTCATGGCTGCATAGAGAGAAAAGGAGTGGAAGAGCGGCGAAATGGGCAGGGAAGGAGTTGAGCTCTATTCAGAAGAGTGAGTACAACCCAATAACTCGGTTGAAAGTCATCAGCTAATTTATTTAGCAATCTACGTTAATATATAATACTTGTACTGAACTGAAATTTGGGTACAAATCACACAAAGCTTCTATGGGAGACTTTAAATAGCAACCATTTATAAACAGTTTAGATAACTCATTTTAAGCCATTAAAGAGTGACGTCAGAATCATTTTAAATTACAGATGTTCATTTTGTCAGTACTTATTTTCATAGTTTAAATTGACTGCGAGGTTCTTGGAACTCCAGCGAACTAATTCAATCCGTAAAAATTATTGACGCTTATACATATGAGCATTCATTCCTTGCCATCCTTTTGATAGTTGATGATATTATTTTCCCCACTCCTTTGTTTTCACAGAGCAATTGAGGTGGACCCACAGTATTTCAGATAAATGTTAATATTTTATTCGTAGCCCAATTTGACCTATTGGAAAATATTGCTGCAACTAAACATCAAATATTACTAATATAGGAGTGGCTTTATCAATGATGTACACTCTTTATCAGCCTTTAAATTTCTCATTTGGGACCTACAAATTGAAGCTAGATCCAAATTAAGGGTGTTTTTACTCGGCTAATCCGTAGCCGGTAACTAAACATTAGACGATTGTTCTACTTATTTTTAGATAGATAAGCAAGTTTCTCATATGAACGTTTTGCTGCTACCATACCAAACCAAAACATGCCCTTTGTCCTTTAAGAGATGTTGGTTTCGATTTGTCCGATTGCAAGATTTTGGGTTAGAATGTGTCTGGTTACATGTTGTTTGATTATGAGCCGCTAGAACCGTCTTGATATCGGCCAAATCCTCATATTATGCCTACGACAGCATTGATGAAAATTTCTTGAATCGCTTCCTTTACACTCAAAATGACCTGGGACTTCTTTGATTCCTTCCTATACCCTCGAAAATGTTACACCTGATATAAGCAGCCACTAGTTGCCAAACTAATAGCATCAAACACTTGCCTTAATTGACTTCAAATCAATAGATAGATGCGCCAGAGATAAGGAATTCGAAATACTCTTCGTTCATTCAGTTTTCATCCCGAATCGATCAAGCCCCCCATTGAATTATCATCGAAGTCTAAAACACACATATTTTAAGACCCCAGGCTCAAATTCTTTCGCTTCATCACGCGCCCCTTTTCGAGTAAGCATCAAGCCCCTATCCAATTAACTTATCTTTTTCAGAAGATATGTGCATCCACGTAAAGCGAATTTACACCGGTAGCTTTCTCATAGCTTTGAGTCGAAAAGAGAGGAGAATGTTTTCCCTTCTATAATGAACCAGCGTAGGTGTGGTAAGAGGTTTTGTTACCCAATGGTGCTACATCTCGTCTTGTAAGTTAGTTTGAGTATAGCTTGCTGCAAGATTCCTTAACTGAGTGTAAGCATGGAAACACATAGCCGAAACAAGATCAAGGTCCAATAATTCAAGAAAACGTCACCAGCGAGGGACTAGCTAAGCGTTTTACAATGGTTCCAAAAAGAGTTTTGTAACACCTAGCAGTAGTAAAGATTTTAAATTGCAAAACCTAAGCAAATATTATGTCTTGAATACCGAACGATACGATATGGTAATTAAATAATATCTATAGCATTTAGAAATTTGCTGATTTAAATTTAACATTGTATAGGAATAACTTAAGAAATGCTTAACTTTCTTCAGGATCTTTAGGTTGAATCGTGCAAAAAGAACCTCAATGCAGCCAGTGACAACCGTTCAAGCCATTCAGGACGCCCCAGAAAGCGTATAGCTGAGCTGGTCGAGAGGGTGAAAGAGTCAGTTCAGCAGAGTCCAAAACGATCTGAAGGCAAGCGAAGTCAGTCGCTTGGTATATCAGGTGAGACTATCAGGAGAGTGCTAGTAATGGATGTAAAGGCCTACCCATACAGAACACAGAGAACGCAGAGCCATACAGCCTCAGAAAAGGAGCAGAGAAAGGCTATGGCAGTCAAGATACTAAAGAAGATTCAGGAGACCCAAAGTTTCCTTAACCTCCTTTGGACCTCAGATGAAGCTTACTTCCATCATGAAGGAAAGGTAACCCTGAAGACAAATGTCTTCTGGAGGACCTCCAGACCAAATGAGGTAGCCACCAAGCCCCTACAACCCCCTAAGTGCACTGTATGGACTGAAATCTCAGCCAGAGGCATCATCGGACCATTCTTCTTCGGAGAATCTGGCGCTACAGTGACAGACAAACAAGGAGCGGTCTGTTGACGTCCTCAAAACCTTCAAGAAGAAGCTTCAGACCCTGTTCCCGTCGCTTGTGGGAAAGTTCCGGTTCCAGCAAGATGGAGTAGGCTCTCACACCTCAAACCTGTCCCGAAATTGGCTGAAAGAGAACTTTGGTGGCCGTGTGATCTTAATCAAGGCTGATTTTGAGTAGGTACCTCACAGCCCAGAACTTAGCCCCCCCAAATTTCTTTCTCTGGTGCTACCTTAAAGACACATTGTACGCAAGGAGACCCATGTCCATTACGGAACTCGAGGAAATCATCAGGGAGGAGATCAGAGCCATTTGTCGGTCGGTTTGTAAGGACGTCATGGACAACTTTGTGCTGCGCCTCAAGAAATTCACATCGCTAAATGGAGGTCATCTCGAACACGTGCTATAAAATAAAGAAGAAATGTCCAAAGACTCTTATGTTTTTATATGATGTTTTTAAACCAAATAAACTAGTTATCACCAAAGTTATATTCAATCCTTGCAGAAAATTAAGAATTGAGGCCTATCGAAAGTTCGGGCCCGTTTTTTGGGGGGTGACCCTGTATTTTGTATGTTCCTCTAATATTCTGCTTCTGATATATATCCATAACACTCAATATCTTTACACTCAACCGGGGTTCCACGGGTGAATTACTGTTAATACATTCAATTATATGTTGCTTTTGTGCAAACTTGCACAAGGAAATTCATAAGAATAAATCTCAATCAACCCTCTCCTCATATTTAGAATGAAGGTTGATGACTATTGCTTTCTTTCTTTTTCCTAATTTTTAATATTCCACCGTTTCTGTATTTTTCTTGTTTTTTTTTATTTTTCTGTTCTTACTTCTGTCTTTTTCGACCAACTAAAATATATTTGTTAATTATTTAAAAAAATATCTATCATAACTGAATGTATTTAGTCTCTACGCTCATAAAGATAGTTAAATGGGGTTAGTTTTGAGATGCTCGGGCGAATTAGTTGTTTAAATACAATCCACAATACCAATATCCTATCATTAGTATGAAAAGTTGTTAGTCTCCTATTATTTTGATTTTTATGTTCTTAATAGAATAGTTTTATACAACATTTGTTTAATTTATTGAAAGTGAAGTCCATATTAATATAGGCTAACAAATCCACCCTTTTTTTAGATCACTTTCCCTCCAATTTTCCATCCTTGGTATGTTCTTGAATTAGTAACCTAATTAAATAATCTTAGACTTAGGAAAAATTCGGAAAATACATTTCATTACTGAATTATATGTATTTTCGCTGCTATTGCACTTGACGGGTGAAGATAACTTTAAGTAGTAGGCATACTCCACACCTCCGTCGAATTGGCCCCGTAAGGGGCGCGGCGATTTGCCATCAAGCCGCCGTGCTGACGGGATCCAGTGCTCCGTCCAGCCCCAGCCTAGCCTCTTCTCCTTCCTTCAAAAAACTTGTATTTCCTCGCTTTTCATACCTCTCCCACAACTTTCTCTGGTCATCCTCTAATTTCACAGGGTAGATGCTGACCTCCTTCTCAAGCCAACCGTCCCGGATCGGGGCTGAGGGGGGGAGGGGACAATGTTCCCTAACCCCTGAGCTCTGGTTCGGGAAAGGTTTTTTTTAACAACCTGCTTCATCCCCACCCATACCTTTCTCACATCCCCTTTCCTCTCCTCTTCACATTCTATCAATTTTACGCCGTGTCCAAGGTGGAGCCGCCATGCCAATGGACTGCCAGGCCACCAGGCTGGAGGGGTGGTCCCGAATGGCGGCGCCTGGCTCTGCCGGGCTTGTAAGCACCTCTCGCAGTACGGGCAACTGCGAGAGGTGATGAGCTATTGCGTCCCGTATTTAAAAAAGGGTCACCATGCCCATGTATGTAAAACAAATAAAAAACCAACCCCCAACTTCCCCTATAACAGCGACGGAGCCGCCCTCGGGCAGCTCCAGCAAAAAAATGGAGGTCCCTTCCCCTGTGCTTGTGCAGGGGACCCTCCATATCTCTTCAAACGGAGAGGAGGCTTACTCCTCTCCTACCCTACACCTACGGGTGAAGGGGAATCCCCCTCCCCCCTTCTATGGAGGTGCTTACGGGCACCTCCTTTTACCAGCGGCAGTCTTTTCTTTTCTTTTCAAGGGGACTGCCACCAAAGCCAGCAGGCAGCCCTTAACCAGCCGCTCCACATCGAAGCGGCTCGGTAGGGCAAACCACCTTAGGGGGGGAGAGGGAAGCCAGGCCCCTTCGGTCGCTTTCCTCAAAAGACCTGCTGGCAAGGATATTAAACCTTGCCGGGGTTAAGGCTTGTGCCTACCCACAAATGACTCTTGACGCTGCCAAGGGGACCTGCGATGTCCTGGGAGGGGATGGCCAACTGGAGGCCCCTCCTGTCATAGACATGGTCCTTGAGGAGACACAGCCTCAGACGGTAGGGCCTTCAATGGAGGGGAATCCGGGCACGGTGCCAAGCACCGAACCCGAGTCCGCCCCTATGCAAGGTCCTCCTCAAACGGCTGAAGGCTCCGAGGCAATACAAAGAGGGGAGGGATCTCCTCCGAGAGGTGCCCCCACGACAACCAGGAACTTCTCCATTTCGGAGAGGGACCTGGCTGAGGCCAGCCCATCTGGCATGGGGGCTTCTGCCGGCAGAGGTGAGAAGTGGGTTCATTTCCCGTACTCCTCTCTAAAAAAGAAAAAGACTAGAAAGACAAAGAAGACTCGGGGCTTCTCTCCATCCGCGGGGGCTGCGGGGACGGATGGGTCTGCTACCACTTTGGTAGGCGACCAAGCCAAGATCGTTACATCCGGCCCCTCTACCCCCCCCCCGTGTGCGGAGCCCCTGACTAAGACCAAGAGTGCACAGGGCGGAGCCTCGATGACATCGGGGCCCCTCATGCAGAGGTTACCTGGCGTTTTCGAGCCCGCTAGCTTCAAACGCTTCCTCGTTATTCGCTCCACTGATGGCACCATGTTGTCCAAGGGCAACATGATCCATCAGAGGAGAGGATTAGCTAGTGCAATTGGTAGAGAGCCGAAGGAGACCCGTTTCTCGGATGGGAGCCTTCTGGCGAATGCGGCGAATCCCGCCGAGGCGGCCAAGATAAGTGCTCTTCGGACACTTCATGGCACCCCGGTGAGTGTGACGCCGCACTCTACCATAAACTTTGTGAAAGGAGTAGTTTATGCGAGGGAACTCGTTGACTACTCCATTGAGGACATCACCCTAGAGCTGGCCGACCATGGGGCAGTCAAGGTCGAACGTGTGATGAGAAAACAGGGAGGGGCCTCGAGACCCACCCCTACACTCTTCGTCACGTTCGACTGTGACAAGCTCCCTGAGTCGGTGCGTGCTGGTTGGTACCGCTACCGCGTGAAGGCATTCGTGCCACTGCCGCGGGGGTGCTATTACTGTCACCGCTTCGGCCATACGAATCGCTCATGTAGACGTGCAAAGTCAGGGTCACCTGAAGTATGTGCAAATTGCTCCAAGGTCGCACACGATAAGTCCAAATCGTGTGTGGCCAAGTGTGTCAATTGCGGAGAGCCGCACCCTGCTTCTTTGAAGCAATGTGGTGCATATCTCCTTAAAAACAAATCCTAGCCGTTCAGGCTCAGGATAGACTTTCATTCCGCGAGGCTAAGGACTTGGTCCTGGCGCACCCGGCTCTGCCTGGGACGTCATCTGCCTCAGTAGTTAGAAAGGCACCCACTGCTCCTGGCTCATCCAGGCCACCGAGCACGGTTGTTTCCGTGCCCATTTGGAGCCCTTCTGCGGGCTCTACCCAACCCGAGCGCTCCCCTGGTAAAGCTAGCGGCAAAAAGGTTCATACCCAGCCCCGGCTAAAACCAGGGCTTCCCCCTCTTACCCAAGCGTGACCGTTTCCCGCAAGGTGAAGCGGCCACGCGCCTCCACCAAGTCGTTAGACTCACAGGAGGCAACACCCCTGAAGATGGTCGCTAGGCCATCTTCCGGGGTTCCTAAGCTGTCCCCCGAAAGGAGGACAGCAACAAAGGAGCTTCGGCTCCTTCGCCCACGCCCCGAGGTGGAGCGAGTGGCTCAGAGACGGTGGTTCCTCGAAAAGAGGGCCCCCCCCGCCTCCGAAGCCGCAACGCCCGCCTAAGGTTTCGAGGCGGAGGGAGGAAAAGACTCGCATGGCGAGCCCAACCTCGCCCAATAAGTCCTCTTTAGCGCCTATAGCGCTTTGTCCGGCCAACAGCGCCCGGGGTTTTGCCCCCGGGAAGCGTACGGCCATTCCCGTGAGGGTCTTCAATTCGAGGAGGGCCTCCACGTCTCCTCCCAGCTAGGCCTGGAGGGCATATTCCTTAAATGGAATTGGGGGGGACTCCGGGCAAACTGGGAGGAGCTGCGCCGTTAGCTATTTTTTTGCAGGAGACCATGCTAGGCGCGTGCCCCCTGCCTGACCTCCCGGGGTATAAGGGTCTTGCGACCCCACCACCCTGGGATGATGCGTGGTTTACACCCGGCATGATGTCTCCGTTCTTCCTTTCTCTTTAAAATACCTCCTTTCAGGCAGTGGCTGTGCAGCTGCACCTGGATAGGAGGTATACTATCATTTCTGCGTACATTCCACCGTCAGCTGACTTCAACGCGGGGGACTTCCGCCGCGTCGTAGCACGGTTGCCGAAGCCCTTTCTTTTGCTTGGAGATCTGAACGGCAGGCATCCTCTCTGGGGAGATTACTCCATAAATCCCAGGGGACAAGTCCTTGCCGATCTGATCGAAGAGCTTGAGATGGGTGTCTTAAACATGGATGAGTTTAAGCATCACTGTCCGAGAACCACTTCATTTTCTTGCCTTAACCTATCTTTGTGCTCTTCGGATGCACAGCCTGAATTTGATTGGGGGTGGTCGATGACCTCCATGGTAGTGATCACTTCCCGATTCAAATATCATTTTCAGCTGCTGCCTGAGAGAACACCTCGGTGGTGCTTGGCGCGGGCGCGGTGGCCTGCATTTCAGGAAATGACTGAATTCTCTATCTTAGTCGAGGAGTTTAGGTCGGTAGATGAGGCCGTTGAGTTCTTCTCCGGCAACCTCATCGCCGTGGGCCTGACTACTATTCCTAGGACGTCTGGCCGTTTTGCACGCCGACCAATTCCATGGTGGTCGGTCGAGTGTGAGACGGCCCTCAAACAGAAGCGTTATGCCTACATGCGCTATAAGCGCCGCCCGAACGATTTCACTGTCGCTGAATTTCGTCGGGCTAGGGCTAGGTTCCGTTATATTTCGAAGCACGCCCGCCGCTCTTCTTGGCGGGCATACGTGTCTTCACTTAACGGGAAGACCCCTTTAGCGGAGGTGTGGAAGCGAGTCAAAAGGATTCAGGGCAAGTTCTCCCAGGACCCCCCTCCCGTTCTCCAGGAGAATGGGACCTCAATCTCGGACCCCGCGTCCGTGGCGGAATCCTTAGCGACCGTTTTCCCCGCATTCTCTAGCGTTGATGCTGCTCTGCCAGCATTCAATGCACGTCGTGATGTCGCGGAAAGGCCACCGGCTGGACTTTACCTCCAGAGGCGGAGAACCCTTCAACGACAAGTTTACTGTGAGTGAGTTCCGTTCCGCTCTCGCTTCGTGCGCGGACACCGCCCATGGTCCGGAAGATGTCCCGTACGCCATGCTTCAACACCTAGGTGAGCGAGGCATGGCCATTCTGTTAGATCTGTTCAACAGGATCTGGGTGGAAGGTCTTCTCCCAGACTCCTGGCGAATCGCTACTGTGCGTCTAACTGTGGTCGGTCGAGTGTGAGACGGCCCTCAAACAGAAGCGTTATGCCTACATGCGCTATAAGCGCCGCCCGAACGATTTCACTGTCGCTGAATTTCGTCGGGCTAGGGCTAGGTTCCGTTATATTTCGAAGCACGCCCGCCGCTCTTCTTGGCGGGCATACGCGTCTTCACTTAACGGGAAGACCCCTTTAGCGGAGGTGTGGAAGCGAGTCAAAAGGATTCAGGGCAAGTTCTCCCAGGACCCCCCTCCCGTTCTCCAGGAGAATGGGACCTCAATCTCGGACCCCGCGTTCGTTGCGGAATCCTTAGCGACCGTTTTCCCCGCATTCTCTAGCGTTGATGCTGCTCTGCCAGCATTCAATGCACGTCGTGATGTCGCGGAAAGGCCACCGGCTGGACTTTACCTCCAGAGGCGGAGAACCCTTCAACGACAAGTTTACTGTGAGTGAGTTCCGTTCCGCTCTCGCTTCGTGCGCGGACACCGCCCATGGTCCGGACGATGTTCCGTACGCCATGCTTCAACACCTAGGTGAGCGAGGCATGGCCTTTCTGTTAGATTTGTTCAACAGGATCTGGGTGGAAGGTCTTCTCCCAGACTCCTGGAGAATCGCTACTGTGCTCGCCTTTCGCAAGACGGGGAGAGATCACACTACTCCGACTGGTTTCCGCCCCATCTCCCTAACGTCTTGCGTGTGCAAGTTGATGGAGAAATTGTTAAATGTTAGATTAGTCTATTTCTTGGACAGCGGAGACCATCTGTCTTCTGCACAGTGCGGCTTCCATAAGTTCCACCTTACGTCGGATGCTCTGCTCCGACTGGAAAATGCCGTCTGCGAGGCTTTCCTTGGTAGACAGCACTACGCCACGGTGTTTTTTGATCTGGAGAAGGCCTATGATACCGCATGGCGATACGGTATCATGGAGACTCTCCACACGATTGGGGCGAGGGGACGCCTCCCAATGTTTATATCCGAATTTTTGCGAGATCTTCGATTCCGCGTACGGGTGGGGGGAGCCCTCTCCGGCCCAAAGGAGCAGGAAGAGGGCGTCCCGCAGGGAAGTGTTCTCAGTGTCACACTCTTTGCCCTGAGCATCAATGGCATCACCTCGGTGCAGCCGGAAGATGTTCTTGCTACGCTCTACGTGGACGACCTTTCGATCTCTTTTGGCGCGGCCCAGATGCCAACTCTGGAGCATCGACTCCAACAGGCATTGAACCGCGTCTCTCGCTATGCCGAAGCGCACAGGTTTCGGTTTTCTTTGGCCAAGACTAAGGTAGTGCACTTCTGCCGCCATCCACGGCTTCACCCTGACCCAGATTTGTTTCGTAATGGGGTGCGACAGGATGTGGTGGAGTCGCACCGTTTCCTTGGTCTTGTATTCGACCGACGCCTCACTTGGGAGGCTCATATTCGCAGCCTTAGCGTCTCTTGTACCCGCGCCATGTACATTCTCCGTTCCGTGACGTTCAGCGCTTTGGGCGCTGATAGGGCTACCGCCTTACTTTTTTATCGATCCTTTGTTCGCTCGAAGCTCGACTACGGATGCGAGTTTTATGCATCCGCAGCCGAGCGTTTATTGCGGAAGGTGGATTCGATCCACCACACCGGCCTTCGCCTTGCGACCGGTGCCTTCCGCACTTTCCCCATTGAGAGCCTGTTGGTCGATGCTGGGGAGATGCCACTCGCTCTGCGCCGCGTGCAGTGTATCACTCGACTGTACGCGTGAGCCCGGCGCCTCCCTCAGTCGCCAACAGCTCTCACTGCATCCGCAGCTGATCTCGATGGTGCCTATGCCGCCGAGAGACGCCAGTCATACCCTGAGCCCTTTGGGTTTAGGGCCAGGAAACTCCTTCGAAAGATAGATATAGCTCTCGGGCCGGTGGCGCCCCTGGTTCTGCCCAGGACGCCACCCTGAAGGGTACCACATTTGACTATTTGTCGCCACGCCTCTGCTCCCAAAGCTTGTACTGCCCTGGGAGTATTGCGTTTGACCTTTTGGGAGCACACATCGTGTCACGCGGTTACCGTGCCATTGTATACGGATGGCTCCAAGTCCCAAGAGGTGGTCGGCTTCCACGCCGTATCCCCTCTGTTTGAAGTCAGCGAGGCTCTACCAGGCGCTGCGTCTGTCTTAACGGCCGAGCTGGTGGCAATACACCACTCGGTTGGGAGATTACGCGACGTGCCCGGTTCGGAGACCGGATTGTGATCTATAGCGACTCACAAAGCGCCCTGAGTGCTCTCGGGGCATTGGAATCTCCGCATCCCCTGGTTTGCGAAATCCGTGACGCCACGGTTTTGGCGAGCCAGGCAGATGTCGAGATTATCTTCTGCTGGGTTCCTGGACATGTAGGAATTGCGGGGAATGAGCGCGCTGATGAGGGCGTCAAAGAGTCCGCGAGGACTCTGCGACCGGACCAACGTTTCGCTTTTCCTCACACTGACTAAATGGCAGGAATACGGGCAGCTCTTCGGACTGCTTGGCAAAGAAGATGGGAGACGGTCGAAGGGAACTTAAAGTTGCGTGCCATTGCATCGCGACTGTTCCCATGGATCTACATTCCAATGCCGCGGTGGCTTCAGGTTGCTTTCTCTCGTCTCCGAATCGGGCACACTCGTGTGATGCCTCGCTATTTGATGTTGCGCTCGCCTGCGCCCTATTGCAACGACTGCGTCGTTCCCCAGACTGTTCGGCACATTCTTTTCGAATGTCCCAGTCTGGGTGATCTTCGCGCACGACACCTGTCCCGGTACCGGGATGGGCGGGGTCGCTACCGCCTGTCCCTTGTACTCGGGATGAGTGCGTGCACATCGACTGGTGGACTTATTGACTTTTTGGGGGAGGCCGGCCTTCTCCCTATTATTTAAGCAGGGTTTGTTTTTTGTTTTGTTTTATTTTTTGCATTTGTTTTTGTTTCTTTCCTTTCCCCCATTTAGGGTGTTTTTTTTTCTTCGTTTAATTTTATTTTAAAGTAGCCTAGAACTAGGCCAGTTTTAATACGGCGACTAATGCCCATGTAGGCAGTCGCCAGATGAGCTCTAATAAAAAAAAAACCCCAAAACCGTCGAATTGATTCTGACTCCTAATAGTTTCTCACGACGGTTATGCGTTAGGCTGGACTAACCGAAGGTGAATAGGTAATCGGGTTAATTAAAGGACAAGGAAAGGACTCGGCAAAGAAAATATAACTTCATTCTTAAATTTGCCTACTAAAAGTGGTAAGGGTAAATGTCTCTAGTTCTTTGCGGTTAATGTGTAGGCTTTCTGTTTTACGCAAAGTATCGAGTCGGAAGGCGGCAGGACTTAGGCGAGTAAAGAAGATTCCGTAATGCTACTAAGTGAATGAATTGAGTTAATGAATTGTCCCTGGGGCGGACTCAGTCATCTCTTTTGTTTGTTCCCTTGGGCGGAGTTTCCAACAGCCTTGTGTACCTTTTGTGCATAGATATTTCCAATAGATTTAGCTTTATTATAAGGAATCGCTTGTTGCAAGTCTCTGTGAAATTTCTATGGTCAGAGCCTGTATTTGTTCAGCTGATGATAAATGCTCCCAATACGCGTATGTTTGTTCGTGTGCGATCCTCTTATTTTTCTAGGTGGTCACCTTTGATATCTTTGTATGTTCGTGGGTCGCCTGCCTCTGATCTGTTCGTACAGTTTAATATATATTAGGTTGAGGAATAAGTTCTTGCCGTTTTTTTTAATGTTGTGTTGACTTAAGTTTTGTTGACGTGATTTGTGCACATATTAAGAAACAATAATAAATAATGAGAGCAAAATTTGCAAAGGTTAGGCTACGTCTCTTAATAGCGTAGACTATTAGGCTTTTGCTTAGGATACATCTTGAAGTTGAGTAATAAGTAATTGCGGTTTATTTCAAAGTTGTATTAATTCAATTTTTGTTCTGTCCCCTCAAATGGAATGTCAAGTCGAAAGAAAGGGCCATTTTTGACATTTGTTGTTATTCATTTTCAAATCTTAATGATGAAGAACGTTCTGGTCACCCCATTAAGTTGGATGAAGATCGATTGAACTACCTTCTTTATGAAAATCCTCGTCAATCGACTAGAGAATTGGCTATACAATTGGCGTGTGATCATAAAACTTGTATTGAATCACCTTCATTCGATGGGGAAAGTTCAAAAGCTCGGTGCATGGGTTCCGCAAGCTTTGAGCGAAAGCAACAAAGTTCAACGCTCCATGATTGCCCAAAGGTTTGCTTGCTCGTCACAAAGCTACTCGTGGATATAAGGACAGATTTCTTCACCACATCATCAGTGGCGACGAAAAGTGGTGTGTTTATGTCAAAATGAACCATCGAAAACAATGGCTTTGCCCCAATAAAAAAACACTTCCGCGATTAAAGCAAGGACTTCATCCACGAAAGACGATGCTGTGTGTATGGTGGGATAGTGAAGGTATCTCTCAAACAACGAGATTATCAATGCAGAACTCTACGTTTAACAAATGTATCGACTCGCCGAAGCTATTCGTGAAAAGCGACCTCATCGACGTTATGGAGTCCTTATGCAACACTACAATGCTCGTCCTCACATTGCCTATATGACAAAAGACGCCATCCAAACGCTTAATTGGGAAATCCTGCCGCATCCTCCATATTCGCCAGACTTGGCTCCATCGGATTTCCATCTGTTCCGATCGCTCTCCAAAAATTTGAGCGGCGTTTCGTTCATTACTGATGTGGAATTAAGAACCTGGTTAGACGAATTCTTCGAATCAAAATCTATAGATTTATAATTGCAGAGGCATAGAAAAACTATTTGAACGTTCGGAAGAAGTCGTAAATAATAACGGAGAATACATTATTGAATAAATTGCATATTGTTATTAATTACAACTTAAGTTTTTCTAAAATTGTTAATGGTAATGAATAAATTCGATAAAACTGCAAGAACTTATTCCTCAGCCTAATATATAGTTTCATTTCCTAATTCTCTTTAGTTTTTTATTTATTACTCTTGGCATATTATTTCCTTAATTTTCACACATATCAATTTTTATAATTTGATAAATCCACCGAGCATCCATTTGTGGAGTTCCTCTTTGGGCCTATTAAGTCCTGAGATTTGGTGCCAGAGGCCTACCTATTTTATAGAACGAGCCCTACACAACTCCCCTGCCAGTAAGGGAGTTACTGAAATAGAACGCATTATAAATACATAGGTAGATACATATTAAATTCATATTTCCTGCAGACCTAATGTCTAACAGCATTTTTCATATTCGTACAGGGCATCGGTATTCGTAAGCACATACATCTGTACTCAACAAACTAGGCCTATTCATTATGCCAGGTTCTGCCAATATAATACATAATAGTATATAATTTATCTTAAAATTGTGTCTCATCTTTTTTTTCGACTGCTATATAAATAGTTCGATACGCCAGAAAGTTATAGAGTAACGAGGCATGTTTATATTTATGCATCTTTCTCTTTACTTATATTATGCTACTGTAATATAATGCCTGAGGCTTGTCAAATTTTAACTTATCATATATACATGCTTAGTATTTAAAAATACTATATACAGATGATTTAAAGGATTCGAAAGAGCGACTCGTCATATTTTATTAAGATAAATTTCATTGTCTAAATGATCTTTATTGCATATGATACAAAGAGAAATATTTTTAATGACATTTGTCTAAATAGCTGCGTTGACAAAAGCGAGGTTTCTCAAACAGGATTCTAGCTCGACGATGAAAATGGTGTATCTCGAAAGAAGTCAAGGAAAGCAGGGTCTATTGATATATTTGGTGAGGAAACGTAAATTGTCTTCAGTAAATAAATCCTATAGCCTCATTATGAATGCAGAGGAAGTGTGTAAAGTCGTACTGTTCAGATTAATTTTTTCCAGTATGAGCAACCAACACAGCATGGAGCATAATAACGTATCTTTCCTTAATGACCGTCCTCCCTAGTACTGTTTCAGGATCTTCAACCATAAAGTTTAGTTACAAACTAACAATATATTTTAGAAAACTGTTTGTATGTTTGCTTTAAAGTCCTCATTAGGCATATTATATAACCAATTTGTGTAATTTTCCTTATCATTCAAGCCGTATAAATTAATGTAGCTTTCGTGGTACACCACTCCATACCATACATTACTCCAATATTATGTGGGGAGTGACTTAATCGCCTACTACAACGCGAACCATTGAAGGACTGTTCACAGGGATTAACAACCGACTAGGAGGTCACACTTGAGGCGTTGGGTTTCAAATCCTTAATAATCAAACAGAGTGCATAAATGGTTTGCGAGATTTACTTGAATAGGCCGAGAGTATCGTTCAAGGTTAGTAAAGGTGAAATAACAAAATATAATTTTATTTACAAACAATCAAATAAGAATTAAAAAATGGCAAAAGGGGATTATTTAAATTGAAGTAGTCTCTAAATAATTATTATGAGGAGGGATTTTCAAATAGAGTTAATTGATTAGCGTTACTAGGCACAGATAAAAAGGAGGAACTTGACAATACTAATAATGAACGGGGTTTCAGTCTTAGATGGTGGTGACTTCGAGGAAGGTCCTTGCGAGGAGGCAAGTGGGGAACGGTCCGATGAGACAAGTGAGGAACGGCCCGAACGAGGCAAGTGAGGCACGATCCGAACCTATCTTCCGATGAAGATAGCCAATCTTCAAAGATGACGTTCGTCGAGAAATGTAGGAATAATCGTAATTCCACTGGAAGGGGAAACATTTTTCCTCAAAGGTAATCGATTGAGATTTTATTTGGTTCGATTAAACGAAGGGAGACTGTTGCACAAATTCAAAGTCTTGCCGTTCACAGAAGCTACCAATGACTGGGGGAGAATCACGGTGGAGAAAGTCTTGCTTGTCGGATGAAGGCTCATGGGACTTCGACGAGACGATGGGGACGATCTTTGGGTGCATGCAGGAATCCTCGATCACCAAGCAAAACCGAGTATTAGTATGGGTGATTATGAAGTTGAAAGGGGAATTTGGAGAAAGGCGCCACAATCTCCAGACATCTTAATCCGGAGGCTGAGTCGATTTATCATTAAATAGCAAGGTGCGAGACACAGCGGCTCTTTTTCGCCTTGTCACCTGCGGGGGAGGAGGCTCGGTCCGATTCCACAGGATTGGGGAATATTTCTCCAATGCGCTCAGGAGTCAAAACTTCTCGAATGTTCCCGAACAGGAGGTAACGACTTTTCATGGCGAAATACAATTCCACGTGGTCTCCAATATAGTGGGGAGGGGGCAGAGCTTGTTCTTTTACAGTAACATTCATCGAAGAAGAAGATATTTGTCATTTGAGTTTACTTTGAGTAAACATTTGTGCCATTTGTTTCATAATTTAAACATTGGGGAATGTTTTTCCTGTGCTTGATTTTTGTAGCACTGAAATTAAACAGTTATAAATTTAAAATTTACTAATTTTCTCACTTTCTCTATTTAACATTGTCTCAGTAACCCCTATTTAGTAAACATTTGTGCCATTTGTTTTCATAATTTAAACATTGGGGAATGTTTTTCCTGTGCTTGATTTTTGTAGCACTGAAATTAAACAGTTATAAATCTAAAATTTACTAATTTTCTCACTTTCTCTATTTAACATTGTCTCAGTAAACACATTTAAGTAAACATTTGTGCCATTTGTTTCATAATTTAAACATTATGGGAATGTTTTTCCTGTGCTTGATTTTTGTAGCACTAAAATTAAACAGTTATAAATTTAAAATTGACTAATTTTCTCACTTTCTCTATTTAACATTGTCTCAGTAAACACATTTGAGTAAACATTTGTGCCATTTGTTTCATAATTTAAACATTGGGGAATGTTTTTCCTGTGCTTGATTTTTGTAGCACTGAAATTAAACAGTTATAAATTTAAAATTTACTAATTTACTCACTTTCTCTATTTAACATTGTCTCAGTAAACACATTTGAGTAAACATTTGTGCCATTTGTTTCATAATTTAAACCTTTTGGAATGTTTTTCCTGTGCTTGATTTTTGTAGCACTGAAATTAAACAGTTATAAATTTAAAATTTACTAATTTTCTCACTTTCTCTATTTAACATTGTCTCAGTAAACACATTTGAGTAAACATTTGTGCCATTTGTTTCATAATTTAAACATTGAGGAATGTTTTTCCTGTGCTTGATTTTTGTAGCACTGAAATTAAACAGTTATAAATTTAAAATTTACTAATTTTCTCACTTTCTCTATTTAACATTGTCTCAGTAAACACATTTGAGTAAACATTTGTGCCATTTGTTTCATAATTTAAACATTGAGGAATGTTTTTCCTGTGCTTGATTTTTGTAGCACCGAAATTAAACAGTTATAAATTTAAAATTGACTAATTTTCTCACTTTCTCTATTTAACATTGTCTCAGTAAACACATTTGAGTAAACATTTGTGCCATTTGTTTCATAATTTAAACATTGGGGAATGTTTTTCCTGTGCTTGATTTTTGTAGCACTGAAATTAAACAGTTATAAATTTAAAATTTACTAATTTTCTCACTTTCTCTATTTAACATTGTCTCAGTAAACACATTTAAGTAAACATTTGTGCCATTTGTTTCATAATTTAAACCTTTTGGAATGTTTTTCCTGTGCTTGATTTTTGTAGCACTGAAATTAAACAGTTATAAATTTAAAATTTACTAATTTTCTCACTTTCTCTATTTAACATTGTCTCAGTAAACACATTTGAGTAAACATTTGTGCCATTTGTTTCATAATTTAAACATTGAGGAATGTTTTTCCTGTGCTTGATTTTTGTAGCACTGAAATTAAACAGTTATAAATTTAAAATTGACTAATTTTCTCACTTTCTCTATTTAACATTGTCTCAGTAAACACATTTGAGTAAACATTTGTGCCATTTGTTTCATAATTTAAACATTGGGGAATGTTTTTCCTGTGCTTGATTTTTGTAGCACTGAAATTAAACAGTTATAAATTTAAAATTTACTAATTTACTCACTTTCTCTATTTAACATTGTCTCAGTAAACACATTTGAGTAAACATTTGTGCCATTTGTTTCATAATTTAAACCTTTTGGAATGTTTTTCCTGTGCTTGATTTTTGTAGCACTGAAATTAAACAGTTATAAATTTAAAATTTACTAATTTTCTCACTTTCTCTATTTAACATTGTCTCAGTAAACACATTTGAGTAAACATTTGTGCCATTTGTTTCATAATTTAAACATTGAGGAATGTTTTTCCTGTGCTTGATTTTTGTAGCACTGAAATTAAACAGTTATAAATTTAAAATTGACTAATTTTCTCACTTTCTCTATTTAACATTGTCTCAGTAAACACATTTGAGTAAACACTTGTGCCATTTGTTTTCATAATTTAAACATTGAGGAATGTTTTTCCTGTGCTTGATTTTTGTAGCACTGAAATTAAACAGTTATAAATCTAAAATTTACTAATTTTCTCACTTTCTCTATTTAACATTGTCTCAGTAAACACATTTGAGTAAACACTTGTGCCATTTGGTTGATAATTTAAACATTGGGGAATGTTTTTCCTGTGCTTGATTTTTGTAGCACTGAAATTAAACAGTTATAAATTTAAAATTGACTAATTTTCTCACTTTCTCTATTTAACATTGTCTCAGTAAACACATTTGAGTAAACACTTGTGCCATTTGGTTGATAATTTAAACATTGGGGAATGTTTTTCCTAGGCTTGATTTTTGTATCACTGAAATTAAATAGTTATAAATTTGAAATTTACTAATTTTCTCACTTTCCCTATTTAACATTGTCTCAGTAAACACATTTCTCACCTATTTTGTCCTGTGATATTAGAATCAATAGCTATGTTTGTCTTTCGGGCGAAATTTCCTGCATTCATGTTTGTAATCTTTAGATTTTGTAAATTTGTAAGAGCCAAAGATTATGCTTTTAATCAATATTAGCCCATATTAAGCTTGTCGAGAATGTATCATCTTGGAAACTGATCCAGCTATATTCATGCGTTCAACGATCAGGTTTCTTTAGTTATCAGTCATTCAATCAATACTGGTGGAGGGCTAACGCTGTAAGAATAATGTGAACTACAAGAGAAGTTCTTATTTTTGATCAAGTATAAATTTGGCCATAGGTTAGTGTGAGGGGATACCCACGAAGGACCACCGTGAGATGAAGCCTACTCGGAAGTACCCCTCTCTTCTTTTAAGTCTACGTGCGCCCAGCGAGAGAATTTTAGAAAGTTCGAGAAAGAATCAGTCCCTCGCATAATCAACCGTAACAGCTGTGATTGCTTTCGGACGCCACTTGTCACCTCCCCCTCCTGTGCGATAACACCTTACGTAGCCATATTGATATGGCTACCTACGGTGATATCCCAATATCACGAGGCATGTTTCATCGTCTGGAATGAAGCGTTATCATGAAATGTGTTAGCTTAGACTGGCGCCAAGGATACCCCTAGGGACCGCGAAGCCTGGAGGCGTTTATCGCATCAGCCACACGGGTATTTAACCCGAAGCTTACTGTCAAAGTATAGGCAAGTGTACGTGAATATACGTACACAGGCTCTAAGGTAGGCCAAGCAAGGAGACAACTGTTATTGTTCTAAGAGTGCGATTTGAATAGATAGCGGCCGCTGCGTGACAAAGGAATATAACAAACACAATGACAAAAGTAGATTTTTAATACACACTAAATAAAGAAAAGGGCACAACAATAAATATGTATATATATAGTAATTAGATAAGCGTGGTTAGGGAATGTTTATAATTGGAGATTGAGGGTGAGGAGTGATTTATTTCCTTTGAAACTCGAGAGTAAAGCGGGTGAAAAGTTAGGGGAGGTCTTGATGACCTTGATTACTCACGAGGGTAGCCAAAAACCTGCAGCGGGTGGGGCTACGTTTCTCGACTTGTGTTTGCCAGATGTGGGCCTCCTTTCCTCAGGCGGTCACCGAATGAACTTCGAAAGGCGGGTAGGGAAAGATGACTTCTTCACACTCGGTTTACGCGAGCTAACGAGCCTTTTGTCTTTAAGAGGTCACCAGAAGAACTTCGGAGACGGCTTCTTCAATCCTTGATCCGAAAGCAGATGAAAAAGGCTGACGTTGCCTCACGAGACTCTTCTCCCTGACCCGAAGATACGGGTGTGATGTCCAGCTCTTCCGTGGTTTGCGACCGTCACTCACACTTCTTGGGAGACAGCTCGTTGAATTTGACCCTTTCGGGTATTTTGCATCTAACCAAATCTGTCTGTCAGCCTAGAGCGGATGCATATATACCCTGAGTTCTTCAAAACAGGGAAAGAGATTAAGAACTTCTTAAACTTCGTTATCGGGCGTGACAACCCGAGCGTCTCCTTGCGGTGAAGTGTCAAAGGCATGGTTTAGCGGGCCAGACGGGAGACCAGCGGTGCGAGCCCTAAAAGCTGTTCACGGTGAAACTACAAAGTAATCTCCTGACCCAAGAGAGGAGGGAGGGAAGATTGAGACGGCCGGGAGGTAGCCTCGGTGTGAATTTCACGGAGACCTGGCAGCAACTCAAAAAAGGGTGAGGTCGGAAGGAGGGGGGGGGGGAGTAACGGCTCGCTTTCTCTCCCTAAGTTTTGTCTTAGGAGGTGGGGAAATAATATTCTCCTAAGGGGATACCTCCACACTCACCATCTCTCGAGCAGATTAAAAGCCTACAATCGACTCAGTCAAACCTCCGTCTGTTTTCCGTGAACCCCTGTAACCCGTCTTATACTTCCTCGAAGATCTCGCCAGTAGATCTACCATCGTTAAGCTTTGGTTCCTGTAGAGAGGAAACCTATCAAGCCCCCCCTTCTTTCCGGAGAGTTGTGTGGCCCTCTCATCTCTACTACCCTTTCAAGATTCCCGTTCTTTCGAGACTGAGACTCCCTGCCGATCTGCAGAATCGTCTCGAGTTGTCATTACGTCTCTCTAGAGCAGAGTAGATCTCATTCTTCATCACAAAGTAATCCAACCTCATCTTGGAGTCTCCTCGTCAGGACTCACCGAAGTATCTTCTTGAAGACCTACGCCGTTGTATTTCACCCTCCACGCCCTACAATTCGCCCGCGCTTGAAGGTAAAGCGATCTTGTATGGTCATCCCCAGATTACCTTGTTAATCTTTACTTAATTCATTTAACTACCATAAGTAATTTGTTCCCCGCTTATAATAATATATATATATATATATGTATATATATATATATATATATATATATATATATATATATATATATAAATTGTCCCCTTTATTATATATATTAAAATTATATTTTAGGGTATTGTCTTTATATATCCTCCGAACTGCAACTTGGAAAACCATTAGTGTTGGCTTCAACTATAATAACATAAGAACATAAGAAAAGAAGGAGACTGCAAAAGACCATTCATGGCCTACACTTGGCAGCTATGTTAGCTTTTTTTCTGTAGCATCAGAATTCTCTATTTTCAACACTTTATAACATGTTTATAACATTAGAAGAAATGATTTATGACTGTTTAAGGGGCGAGGGTCACCCTGCACATAATTACGTTATCTTTTTGCCTAAATATCAAATAAAATATTAATAGGAAGAGAAATCAGAACAATTACAATGAATTATAGCTTAATATTTTTAGCTAAAATGTCATCTATGGCTATTGACCCAACATCTCATGCTGGTATTGGAAAATGAAGATTGAACTTTTTAACTTTCCAAGCTTGCAATCTTTGCAAAATGTAGTTATCAAACTTTATAGGCCATTTAGCTGCCTGAAATCCAGGCCATAGTCACTTACCTGCTCACCATATCGTGCGCTAAAGTATTATTTTAAAATAGAGAATCTAAAATATCAGCCAAATCTGAGCTTAAACAGCGTAAACAGATTGAACATTCCCGGACTTGAGAAGCCAACAGGCCAATTAAGCAATAATTTTCAGACAAAAGTTAGTAGTGTAGCGGAGAATTATTAGTTTAGCGTTCATCGAAGGATTTTTCTATTTAAGTATAATAGAATTATACACTTATGACGTAACCAACGGTGACATCTGAGACAAGATTAGCAGCTCTCAGTCACCTTTTGGACAAGAATTTGGATTTTACCCCTCGCAATACTGAGTTACGTAGATTCCTATCGAGAGCAGACAAAAATGAATTCGTTCCTGGCAGGGAGTCAATCACCAATAGCTGGTAAGTCGAACGCGACAAATAACCAAACCCAACACCACTGTCGCTTCCTCCCCCTCTTTTCGAACCACTCTCCGCAAGGATGTTTATCCTATAGACTGTCACACCTGACACCGAGTTGACCGGTACGCCATCCGGGCTCAGAGCCCCCACTAGCATCAAACTAGATTGCAATTGCCTTAACTTTATTCTTCTAGCCAATTTTAGTTTTGTCTCTATATATGGCAGCCTATTTAGAAGCCAGCGAGCAATTTTTTAGGCAATTTGCCGACATGCTTTCGTCCACTCATCCATCGCTTGTGTTAGGAGAGGGTCTTAGCTACGGCGCAGATGATAGTTTATAATTAACTGTTTTCTTCCTATGCTCATCTGCACGTACTTTAGCCAACGGCGTGACTATATGCTTTTTATATTATTAGGAGACCATTGAAAAACAGGCTAACCTTTGAGAGACCTCTTAGGTTTGACCACGACTTGTTACTGATACATCAGCGATTAAACTAGACTACTCCCTTGCTTGTCATTCCGAGAGCAACTTTCCGAAATACTCCCGGGAAGCTTAATAGTTTACATAACATAGCACTTCAGGTATACTAATAAACTTCTTTGATCAACTCACTTTCCTAATGATGCCCACTCTATTTCCACATTCCTCATGTTAATATCCTTTTCTTATTTTCTCACAACATATTTCCTATCAGATCTAAAACTCCCTCTACCCCTCTAACGCATCACATGATAGTTCCCTCTAAGTTTCCTCGACTGGTATCGTCCCAAATTTCTCTGACCTCATCTTTGTGCAAACTGATAGAGAAATTGATTAAGATTAGAATTAGGTTATTTTTTGGACAGCAGAAGCCACCTGTTTCCTACATAGTGAAGCTTCCGAAAGCTCCACTCCACGTCGGATGCTCAACTGCTGCCGAAATATTCTATCTACGAGGCTTTCTTTCGTAGAAAACATTTGACTACGCTATTCGTTTGGCTAGAGGAAGCTTATGATAACGCATGGTGATACGATATCATGGAATCACTTAACATCATGGGGCGAAAAGAAGCCTCCCAATTTTTATATATAGGTCCTAAAAAGGTATTCGATTCCCCGTACTGGTGGGGTTAGCTCTCTTCGTGGCCAAACTCGACAATGCCTATGCCACTAAGAGACACCCAGTATAAACTAATCCTTTCGGCCTTAGGGCTAGGCAACTCTTTCTAGAGCTCGATTGGCTTTTGGGATACCACCCCGGAAGGAAGAATGATTTCTCGTTAAGATTCTGCTCTCAGTTGGCTTACTGCATTTGATCTATTTGAATCACGGGCCTTGTCACGCTAGAGATGTGTCAGTGTACACAGATGGCCCTAAATCAACTTGTTTGAAATTGGCTAGGCTCTAATGTGCGTTGTGGCTGTTTAGATGTCAAAGTTGGTTGTTATAAACACTTCAGAACGTGAGATTAGGAGTCTTGCCCGGTTCGGTGAAAATATTGTGATTTATAGAGAATCACAGGGCTTTTTAACCTCCACACAACCACGGCTGCTGTGAGGCTAAGGATGTCGAAAGTATCTTAAGCTGGCTTCCTGTACATGTGTGGATAACAATAAACAAGCGCACTGATGAGGACCTCAAACAATAGTGAGGGCTGGGTGGCCTGACTAGCGTTTCTCCCTGCCACACACTAACTGCAAGGCAGCCCTTCTAACAAAGAAGATATAAGACAATCGACGGTAGCATAAGGTTGCATACCATTGTGCCGCAACTGTCACAATGGACCTACTCTCCAATGCTGAGACGGCTTCAGGTCTGAAATAGGTACACTCGTGATTTGCACCTTTATTTGATGTGATGTTCCTCTGTATTATTGTTTACTGGTGGATTTTTGCCCTTCATTATGCTTTTCATTTAATTATTTATTTTTTATTTTAGATTTGGGTGTTGTTTGTTGTCTTTGCTTCACTGTTTTTAAATAATTAGCTGCTCTGTAGGCTAAAGACTTATTATTTTATAGATGCAATATTTTGGTTCCTATTCCCTAGATGGCAGTTTCGCCAGTATAAATAATAAAACATTCCCCTAACCTTTCATCTAAATACTTTTCTCTTGCCACTGTTTCTGCATTGAAATTAACCTCCCTCGTTTCACTTCTCAAAGACCTGTCCCCGTCTTGACTCTTCCATCTTACTTAATATAATAATTGCTCTCTATTTTCCTCTAATCTGCTTTATGTGTATCTTAAATACCACCCTCTAATACGGTGAAGTACCATTTGATTTTGTTAGACGGCTTCTGTTTAACTATCTCCTAGTAACATCAATCTCAACCTCATTGAGCTGATAAGCAAAACCTCACTTCTCACACATACATTAATTTATAAGATTCTTGATGGGCTGCTGACTACCTGGATTTTAGATTACATGTCATGATCCAATATTGATGTGATTTTCTATTCTGGAGTTAAGGCTAATAAACAGCTGAATTTTCTGTCATAGAAAAAATAAATCAGCATCAGCTGCTTACAAATGCGTTCACTGTTTTACATTCGATGTAGTACTTATCAATCTATCTCTAAGTAGCATTTAATGCTAACTAGACTGTTCCTGGTCTGTCTTTATGAAATCCTAGGGGTCTCTAGGATTTCTTCTGACTAGTCTTCCCTTATTTATCATCTCATATACACTGCGTTGATATAAAAATTTATATATCTATCCTGAAGAAACGGCGTTTTCGTGTGCATTATAGCTTGGTTCTTGTTCCACTCATTATTAATATCTACTTTTTATCCCTTGGCATTAATACGCCTTGCTATTTCTATACTGATAACATGCAAATCTTTCTCTTTTACTCACCAATCATATTTCCTGAGACTCTTGTAATATAATCTTTTTTTAATATATTGTAAACTATTGTAAAGTATTGTCTTATATACCTATATGGTATCATTACTGAATGGATGACTCTGGGATAAATTTCTGTACCTCAAGTCTGAAAACCTGAGGTATTAATGGTGGGTACTCTTAATGTCGCTTAATGTAAAATTCTTTCTCCTTTTCTTATTCTCCAGTTTCCCAGTTTCTTCTTCCCAGAGTTAAAAAAAAATCTGCAAAGTCTCTTTCTTATTATTCAGTGATTTTAGCTTTATCCTCGATCACATTAATTTCGAGATTACTATCCACGGTCTTGTTTCGTTCAACTTAGACTAATTATTACTCATTTACACTTGAACCAATACTTCCACATATTTCAACCATTTAAACTTGTCTAAAACTGGATTCAAAATCCCATTAATGGTCCTCCTTCTCACCTATGAGTTCTAAAAAACAGATTCGAGGTATCCGTGACTGGCACGTTGACGCGAGCCGGGTGGATGTCAAGATTATCTTCTGCTGGGTTCCTCGACTTTTGGGAATTGCGGAGAATAAGCGGGCCAATGAAGGCGCCAATGAGTCCGCGCCAGGACTGGACGACCAGTGCAGCCTTTCGCTCTTCCTCAAACTAACTAAATGCCAAGAATTAGGGCAGCTCTCCGGGTTACTTGTCAGAGAAGATAGGAGACAATCGAGCGGATGAAGGTATTTCTGCTGCTATAAAGAGTCAGAGCCCGTCCATTTACCTAGAGAATAAACCATTTGAACCTGGTCACAATCTTAGATCACATCAGAATTTTCCATTTCCAGGAAGCTGGTGCGCAAGATCACCGTGTGTTTCCCTTTCATCCCAGTCCACTGGCACCCTGGATGTAGCCTTTTTGCAGTAAAGATGATGGGTCGGGTCTTTTTACCTTCCTTCTAGGTTATGCTGTCGCTTCGAGTTAAAATATTCTGATAGAAAACTCTCTGAGAGGGGTATGCTAATACTGGGCTAAGAAAACCTCCACTCAGGGTACAACTTTTCCCCCGGCACTCAATTATAGTGCTGGCTAGGGTCTGTCTGACGGCCTACAATGAGAACAAATCGATAAAAAATAAACCAAAACAAGAGAAAGATAGAGGCTCTCCTTTTGGGGAGGCTCCGTAAAGAGTTACGTCGTCTTGCCTCCGAATTTCATAAAGAAAGCAATAGAAAGGGTTTAAACCCCACCATTTACACAGAAAACGAATACTAAGAAGGAGAGTCGGGCTTTGAGGAGGTCAGAACCCTTTATGGGGAAAGTAAGAGACCGCCGATTTCAAGTGATGTAGCATTATGAACTTAAGATCCACTCGAATCTAGTAAAAAAAGAAGGGAAGAGGTTAAAGAAAGACAGGATATTGTTAATGAATTGTCACAACTCTTGTTTCTGTAAAGTCATATTTGAAAAAAAATATATATATATAAGTGAAAATAACATGACACGTGATATATAATAGATATATTTAAAGGCCCAAAGAAATAAAAACTGGTTTCACAACCCAGTTTTCTCCCATTTTCTTTCTTAAACTTTCAATGGTTGATGTAATATTTTCATTAACGTTTTTCCGGGTTGTGAAAACAGTTTGAATTTCTTTGGGCCTTTAAATATATCTATTATATATCACGTGTCATGCGATTTTCAGTTATTTTAAACAAAAAAGTCCGTCTCCTCTCCTACTAGAAAAATTACTTGTCTCGTCTGGATAAAAACCTACACTTCGTTATTCAAAAGGCTTCTTGAATCAACATTTTGGGGGGTTGACGTGTGTTTGCTCAGTCAGAGAGCCTCGTGGTCTTAATAGTAATGAGTGCTTGATAACACAGGTTCGAATATAACTCCTTTTTTCACCTTTATAAAGCGGTTAAAATAGTTTCCCCTATTTTCTCTATTTCTATTTCTCCCATTTTCTTTCTTAAGCTTTCAATGGTTCACGTAATATTTTCCTTAGCGTTTTTCCCGGTTGTGAAACCAGTTTTCATTTCTTTAGGTCTTTAAATATAAATATATACACTCATGGACAAATGTTTTGAGACTATATTTTTTCTTTCAAGAAAAATTAATAGAACTAATCCAAAGTTACACTCTGTTTTAATAGGTTTCTTATATTAATTCTAGAGCGAAATATAAAAAATCTAGAGCCCAAACCAATTTTTTTAATAAATACAGTTAATTGATGCGTGGAGGAAATATTTACAATCATGGACCATGTTTTCACGACTGATTCAATTCGTTTTTCATGCCTAGACCATGTTTGTGATAATATCTTGGATATATATATATATATATATATATATATATATATATATATATATATATACAAAATGATTAGATCTAATCAAAGTTTACTTTGTTTTAGTACGTTTGTATGAGTAGCATAAATTCCGCATTCAGAGATAAAATAATCTATCTAGAACCCAAATGCATTTTTAAAATACATACAGATAATTGATGCGTGGAGGCAATATTACAATTGTTCTTTAGGAGTGTATCAATTCGATTTTTCATGCTTAGACCAAATTTGTGCTGATATCTTGACCAATACTGCCCCATTTTGCCAATCAGACCCTCAAATGCTCGCAATTAGATGGCTCATGTTTATTATTTCCAAATTGATCCTGAACTGTTGGTAAAAGGTGCTGGTGAACTACGTTTTTATACTATTTTGAGTTAAGTGTTCTTGGGCAAACTATTTAGTGTTCCAGTTCCCCTAGATAGGCAAGAGTGACAAACATGGAGAGTGTCCAGAAGACTTCTTTCCAGGAGTGTGAAGCAATAACTCAAAAATTATCTCCATGCCTTTGAGGCGACTTTCTTGCAAATCAACAATGGTAGCATGCTTGTTTATGTATGGAACCATTTCTGGAATTAAACAAGGCTCAAAAATTTATTTCTACCACAAATATTATGAAGATTATAATTACAGATGCTCTATAATTTTACCTGTATTTCTTATAATTTACCCTTTTGTTTAAAGAGCAAATCTCTAACCACAGAAACTTATACAGGGACAAGACCAGAAAGCGTGAATTTTTAAGTAACTAGTAATAATTTAAATATCAGAATAGTTATTCCTATCCCATAGATTTTAAAAACGAAGGGGATATATATATATATATATATAAACTTGGTGTTCAGAGAAATATTGTATGAAGTATATGCAGGAGCGAGCTTTAATCTAAGCAAAGCTCTAAGGAGTCAAACTCCTAAAGGGACAAGACTAGAACGCGATTTTTGATTCAGCAAAGGAAGGCATTTTTTTCTTATTATTCAGGTAGGTCAGGGTCGACAATGTCTTAAATAATAAGAAGTGGGGGCATAATACGGCTACCTGCATCAAAACCCTAACTAGGGGGTACAAATTCTTTAAACACTTTAATTTGTTTAGCCTAGATCCTATAATATCTAATTATATTAAATCACAAATTAAAGTGTTTAAAGAATTTGTACCCCCTAGTTAGGGTTTTGATGCAGGTAGCCGTATTATTTTCCCCACTTCTTACTATTTAAGACATTGTCGGTCCTGACCTACATTATTCCATGAAGAGGTCTTCTATAATAAAAACGAAAGCACTCGGAATCGTTTTTCCATTTTCCTTGTGTGTGTTATTTATCATATACTTATATATACAAGGTGTCCCAGAAAAAAGTTAACCGTAATTTGAATTAGTATAACTCAAGACCTATTGGAGATTTTTGAGTCCTGTAAAACAAAACAAATTTACCAACTATTTATCTGTCGATTCTGGAAATTTCCTTAAATTTCCTTTTATGATATTGATACATTGATGGGTTTAGTGGAGGCTATCAAAATTATGTTATGTTTGCGCAAGGAAGCAAAATAATGAAACTCTGAAGTTTAAAATCAACAAATATATTTAAATCCATTTTTAACAAAAACACCTCTTCATATGTGTATTACAAATTCATTTTTTAATTTTTTAAGTATCGTTTCCTTCCACATGTCCTCCATTTCTTTCCAAGCACAGTTGCGCCTTTGATCGCATTGATTGAACAACTTTTTTGATTAACTTGTAATTTTCCTTAAGTCTATTGACTTCACGTGTGATACTATCTCTTAACTGGTTGATGCTTTGTGGTGGAGTAGAATACACTTTATTCTTTAGATATCCCCATAAGAAATAATCGCACGGTGTTAAGTCAGGGGATCTTGGGAGTCATTCAATTGCATGATTTAGCGCGACCATGCAGTTGTCAAACATTTCTCTTAGTTTTGTTCTTACAGCAAGCTGTCTATGAGCTGGTGCGCCGTCTTGAATCCACCAAAGTCTATTGAATTGATTGCCGTAAATCTGGCGGAGTTCCAGGAAGATCCTTTCTTTGATCATGCTCAGGTAGGAAGCACTATTCAAGTTATTCTCGTAAAACAATGGGCCGACAAGATAGCCATTCCCGCATATTCCGATCCACAGAGACACTTTCTGATCACAAATACGTGTGGCAAAGTTAAATGCTGGAGGGTGGTTCAGCGGCGCATATTGCAAATATTATGGCTATTTACCTTTCCATTCTTGAAAAAGGCTGTCTCGTCACCAATCACAATGTTTTACAAGAAGCGAGCAGGTTTATGGAAAAGCCATTCGACAAACCGTCTACGACGAGGAAAATCAGTTTCAAGAAGCAGGTGTCTTGCATGCATCTTATAGGGATGCTATTTTAAGTCATGTTTAATAATGTGGTTAAATGATGATTTTGACAATTGTAACCCATTCTTTCTGACTGATACATGTGGATTTTGAAGAAGTGTCATCTGAACATTTTCGAAATTTTCTGTTGTTCTTATGGTTCTCATACGACCCAAACAACCTTTATTTAGATTTAAGCATGTTCTTTCATGTTGGTATTTGCGAACATTTTTCCAAATTGTGGGCTTGCTTGGTGGGTGCCTACCTGGAAAAAGTTGTTCAAATGAATCTTGTACTTGTTTAATACTGCCAGTCCTAATAAAGTTTGACTACAAATACGCGTTGATCTTTTGTTAACTGCATGATTAAAAAGGTTCTATGGAAGTAAACTTTTACGCAGAAACGCTTTTATTTGTTTAGTAAGCAATAATGACGAGACCATACCATAGCGTTGCTGAAAACCACTCTAAAATGGCCTAGGCTTTGCTTGAAGAATCGCACACAGTGACCTAGGCTACCTATGCTCCCTATGCTTCTCTTGAAAGTGCACGGTGGCTTGGCCTTCCTAGGCTTCGTTTCATTATTTTACTTCCTTGCGCAAACATATTTTTGATAGCCTCCACTAAACTTATTAGTGTATCAAATACATAAAAGGAAATTTAATGAAATTTATAGAATCGACAGGTAAAATAGTTGATAAATAAAACATTTTTGGCAGGACCCAGAAATCTCCAATATTTTGTGAGTTATACTAATTCAAAGTACGGTTAACTTTTTTCTGGGACACCCGGTCTATATATAAATATATATATATATATATATATATATATATATATATATATATATATATATATATATATATTCCCTTCGTTTTTTTAAATTTATGTGGTACGAATAATTATTCTAATATTTAAATTATTGCTTTTTCATTAAAAATCTATACTTTAAAAAAAAATAAGAAAAAATGCCTTCCTTCGCTGAATCGAAAATCGCGTTCTTCTCTTAAAGTGAAATGTGTCCCGAGGTCAATAGGACTCATTTGTATGCCTAGTATTTCAGTGAGCTCTAAGGAAGGATTTTAGCTTAAACCTCAAAAGTATAGCATATAATTAATATATTAAAGCCTCATCTTGCATTTACTTCATAAAATATTTCTCCTGAGCAGCAAGAATATATATATATATATATATATATATATATATATATATATATATATATATATATATATATATATATATATATATATATATATATATATATATATATATATATATATATATATATATAGATATATATATAGATATATATATGACCCCAGCACTTCTGCTGTTCAGGCTTAGTCTGAGTAGAAATTTAGTAAACTGAACGTTTGTGAAAAGACTAGATGCTCTGTCTCCCCGTCTAATGTCTCCTCTTTTTACACACAGTAATAACTTTAATCACCCGATAGACTTCCCACAGGCCAAACTAATCCACCTATTTAAAGACTTCCGCAAAAGAAAGGTCATTGAATTCACCCTTATAGATGAAATCTCCAACTTTACCATTTCGGTTGGCCAATTTAAATCCCCCGCCTACGTCAAAGAACAAATCTTAAAAGAAATCCTTAATGAACTTAAATTCACCCCTTCTGATTAGGAACTCCAATTGGATCTCTGTAACGTAAACTATATATATATATATATATATATTGTACGCTTGGTGGGACTGCATGTATTCTTAGAGTTCGACTGAGGCTGGCATGACAAACTCCATGCCGAAACTGGTCTCGAGATATTAAATACTACGCTCCTCCACAGTGGTGTGTATTTACATATTTAGAATCCGTCATTGGATTTAACAATTGTTCTGATATATATATATATATATATATATATATATATATATATATATATATATATATATATTCTGATAGTGCTTTATTAATAATAAAAAAGAACAGCATACCATATAAAAATTTGATTATCAGTACTAAGATAGTAGAATATACCGCAATTTGTGCCATGCATATATCAATGGAAACCAGAGATGGCTGCTTGGAACACAAACTTTTAATATCAGGTCTGATTGCTGATAATGATACTCGCATATTGTTCCCAAGAGATAAAAGTTTATTTCTGGATTTATATTTAATTGTTGCCATGACAGAGAATGCCTGCTTACAAATCCGATGGGGAGAAAGGTAAAATTGGATATGTAGCCTTTTTAGCCAAATTTGGATACTCCTCCTATATTCCACGCCAAAACATAGCCAATGATTCGTCAAATCTATCGAATTTGACTCTCAGGATGGAATCAGCACACAGTTCAATAAATTCGTCCTGTTGTATTGCCGTGAAGTCCAGCTCCTCAGCCCTGTCAGCCAGTTCGAAGGGTGATGCAATCCAGTCGAGATTCTCTGTACAAAGGAAAGGGAAATAAAAATCAACTACTTCTCACACCTGGAGAAAGTGATGTTGAATGAGATCTTTGAGACGTCCAATAGTATTATTTCGTGCTGACTTCCATGTATCTAACTTTCTCTGTAAACCTTTCATTTTCTTACTTGATGTAACTATTGCCTCTAGTTTTCCTTGTTTTGAGAGATTTAATTCATTAAGCTTCAAGAAAATATCCACCAAGAATGACAAATTCAAACACCAAGTATGATTTTGAAGCAGACTGAAGCATGCATCTTGTTTCTCCTGTTCATAAAATAGTTCCAGTTCATCTTTGAGTTTAAGAACCACGTTCATAACACGACCTCGGGATAGCCATCTTACATCATTATGCAACACCAGTGATATATTAGCTGCACTAACATCCCTGCATATCTTTTTGACAAACTCTGGATTTTAAGAGCAGGGATTTCATGAAATTCAGCATCTTGACAGTGTAGTCAAAACTTCATTTAGCTCTTCACTACATGTTTTTGCAAACAATGCTTCTTTGTGCAGGAAACAGTGGGTTGTAATAATAGTTCGATTTTCTTTCAGTACTATGGTAATGAACCCCTTTGTACTTCCCTATCATCGATGTCGCACCATAAGGACATATGCTACAACAGTTGCAAAATGTCCTCTCCAGTGGATGTGGTGTGTAGTTCTTTGCAAAACATGAACTGCTCTACAACTCCTTCATCAATGAATCGGCAAAACCCAAGCATTTGATATTTACCAGCATGTCCTTATGGCAATATGCTTAGGTAATTAGCTATAGAAACTAAAATGGAATACGCTACATGTAGATTGGCGCCCAGTCCAGTGCAGCCCTTGGATGTGCAGGGGGTGCTAAGAATCTTACGGTCTCCCAATTCTTTTCTTAAGCCTAAAAATACTATTATGGTCGGAAATTGGAATGTGAGAACGCTGAATCAGGACGGTAAAATTGAGGATCTGGTGAAAGTTTTTCAGAATTATCTAATTGATATATACGCTATAACAGAGACTAAGTTAAACGGAATTGATAACTTGGTGTTAGAGAATGGTTAACGTTTGTTACTATCTGGTCGTCGGGATGGAATGCATTATCAGGGTGTATGTAGTATTGTTATTGGAAAGCAAGGCAAATAAGGCTTAATGCGAATGGGATCCTATAGACGAGCGATTGTTGTACGCACGGTTTAACTCTAATCCTGGTAACATCAGCATGTTTGTGTGCTATGCACCAACCAACAAAGCACCTGACAAAAAGAAAGTTGCTTTTTATGAAAAGTTGCAGGAAGGAATATGTAGAGCTGCTAGGCATGATATTTTGGTTTGTGTTGGAGATTTTAATGCAATATGGGCAAGTCCAATGAAAGTTTTCAGGCATGTATGGGGATGATGGGTGCTGAAAGAGGGAAGAGTGAAAATGGAGTGAGGTTCGGGAGCATTTGTCTGGAAAATGACTTAATCATTGGGGGCACTCTATTTCAACATCTTGGTATATACATGACAACGTGGGAGTCACCGTGTGGAAGATGTAAAAATCAGATTAACCACATTGCTCTTAGTAGGAGGCATAGGAGCTCTTTGCTAGATGACTATGTTAGACGAGGAGCAGATATTGGTAGTGATCATCAACTCAGCATCTCAATAATAAGATTTAAACTTAAAAATATAAGAGAGAATAATTCTGTTGCTCGTAGATATTATACTGACCTGCTCAGAAGAAGAGATGGAAATGAAAGGGAGGAATTCAAAATAGAATGTAAAAATAGATTTTTGGCGCTGGAAGTGCTGGAGGAGAAGAAAGAAATGTGAAAGAGATGTCTGGACAACTAGGTGAGGCTTTGAATAGTGCTGCTAGCGGTACAATTAGAAAAGGTTGTGGAAACTGAAACTCTTATTGTCGTAGAATTTCCCCCCTTTTTGTTCTATTCTAAGAGTACTAAGAGTGTTTAATATATTGATATTATCAGAATATCTTAACAAACAGAGCCGTTACGAAACACGTAAGGATATGTAAGAGAAACGAACATTAATCCCAAAATAAACTTATATTTTATCTTTATCAATTGAATACATAACCTTTATACATTAACTACATCAATACTCTGAATATTATGCTAAACAAGAATTCATTAAATTAGTTTACCCACAAAATTTGGTTAACGTTTTCTCTACACACATCAATAATATAAGAATTAGGCTTACGGACTCATGTGGAGTTTAAAGGCCTCAGAAATGTTATTTACTCTCGACGCGTGCCGCCGGCCAGATGTAGATGAGCGAGATCACACAGTTGTTTTGGCGAGGGTGACAGCTGGGGGGTCCACACGTTCTTCCAGGGGGAGGGGGGTTCTTCAAGGACGAGAACCAATACGGTGCTTTATGCAACACCTAGGCAGTCGTGGTCTCTCTGGCGAGAGTGAGTCGAACTTGGTTCTTAAATCAAGCTAACTTGGAGTGCGGTGTGACCACCGAGTAACGAGCTCGAGGAGAAGCTTTTCTCCTTCGTTACTAATTTCCTTATGGACGAGGACTGAACTCGGAGAGGGTCTTCTTCAAGGGCGAGGATAACGGAGGGGGGTTTCTCTGGCGAGAATAAATTACTTAACGTTCGGTTTGGTAACCCGGAACTAGCTCGAGGATGAGCTTTTTCTTAATTCCAGTCTTCCTCAAGGGCGAGTATAACGGAGGGGGATTTCTCTGACGAGAACAAGTTGAACTTGGTTCCTCACCAAGTTAACTAAGAGTTCGGTGTGGCCACCGAGTAACGGGCTCGAGGAGGGAGCCTCTTTCTTCTTCTTTTCTTAATTCCTCAAGGACGAGGAATACCCCTGGTGTTTAAGGTGCACCAGGATATGAGGAGTCTCTCTGGCGAAGGTAAGTTGAACTTACCAAAGTTAACTTATCGTTGGGTTTGATAACCAGGGACTTAGCTCGAGGATGAGCTTCTTCTTAGCCCCTTAAGGTAGGTAGCCCTGCCTCTCTTGCAGGGTACTTCTTGGTCTGGCGAGCCAAGTACACTACCTCTCCAGTCTCGGTAGCTCGTTTTTGGATCCGATGACTTCGTCACCTAGAGACTGACGTATACTACCACGATTTTCCTCAGAGTTCCTCATTTATACCTCGTCACCCTACTGGGGGAGTGGTAAGGGGCTTGAGGACGGCCCCAGGAGAGTTCTTTTTCCAAACGGTTTTTCACACGAAGTCAAACATCGGCTCCTCGTTAGCCTTCGAGATTGGGAGAAACTCGTCTCCAATTTCTTATTCGACGTGAAACTGGATCTCACTCTCCTGGGGGAGATCTTACATTTTGACCTTTAGGGTCTCTCATGGCACCGAGTTGTGCCACACTGTGGTTAAGCACTGAACCCGCCGATGCCTTCGACGGATGTCTTTGCGGTAACCGCCTTGTGACTGCACCAAGAGTGAACGGGGGGGGGGGAGTGAAAGGACGATTTCCCCTACACTTATCAATAAAAATGATGGGCATAGTTAGAGGTTAGCATATAAAGCAATTAGTGAACTGAAAGCTAGAAGTGGTAAGCGCAACGAAATGACAGTAGGAGATAGAGAAGGTAACCTGTTAACTAAGAGCAATGAAAAAAGGAATAGATGGAAAGAACACTTTGAGACAGTTCTGAACAGACGAGTCCCACCAAAGGAAGATATACTTCCTGCTCGTGAAGATTTGAATATAGATACGGGAGAGATTAGGCTTGAAAAAGTGGTAAAAGCATTAAAAAAATTGAAGAATTCTGAGAAACCAGAAGACGATGGTTTATTTCCTGAAGTAGTTAAATTGAAAAAGGATGGATTGGTATATGTTCTGAGAATGTTATTCAATGAGATATGGGTGCCAGGATAATACTATCAGGGTGGAAGGATGGAGTATTAGTAAAAGTTCCCAAAAAAGGAGATCTGAGTCTGTGTGGTAACTGAAGAGGAATCACTTTGTCACCTATAGCTTTGAAAATTTTCAGTAGAATATTATCGAATAGGTTGGAGCCGGTAGTTGATGACATTCTAAGAGATCAACAGGTTGGGTTTAGGAAGTGGCATGGGTGCAATGATCAAATTTTCATCGTTAAACATTTAATGTAGCCAAAAATGAAATGAAAGTTCCTTTAAGCCTCTGCTTTGTTGATTTTGAAAAGGCATTCGATAGCATTTCGAGAAATACCATGGGTAAGATCATGCGGCATTATAGAATGCCGGAAGAGTTTGTTAGAGTCATTTTGAATATGCACGAGAGCACAACTTGTAAAGTCATGGTTGACAGCGGTGTGACTTATCCATTTCATGGAAAGTCTGAGGTGCTACAGGGTGACATTATGTCACTCTGTATTAGCTATTGACTACATCATAAAAAAGGTGAAAGCATAAACTAATGCTGGTAGAGACTAGGAAGAAAATGAGGAACTTCTAGACGTAGATTATGCTGATGATATAGTTCTTATTTAAAATGGGCCAGAAGAGATACAAAGAGTGCTGGAATGTTTAGTTTGGGAAGGATGAAAGTTTAGTTTAATAATTAATAGCCGAAAAACTAAAATCATAAATATGAATATAGAAAATGCGCAGGATTGGTCGGTTGAAGGAACTGCTATAAAGCAAGTTAATAGGTTCAAATAATTAAGTACTTAATTAGTAAAGAATAGTTCTCTAAATTCGGAATTTGAGGAAAGGATAAGACGAGCCCATCATGCAATGGGAATGCTTAAGGATGTTTGGAATAATAGCAACTTTTCTGTGCATACTAAAATCAAAATTTATAAAGTAATGGTTAGAAGTATTCTTATTGATAGACATGAGTCTTGGTACAGAACTGTGACTAGAAATAAAAAACGATTGGCATTTGAGGCTCTGCGACGAATATTGGAAGTTAAATGGTGAGATAGAGTGTCAAATAGCAGAATCAGAGAAATAACAGGGGTGCAATCTGTCGATGAGTTTGTTAGATTTTCCCGTTGGAAATGGTTAGATCATGTTTATAGGAAGCAGGGTATAGTTTGGGATACACCAGGGTTGGTGGCTCCTGGTAGAAGAATTAGAGGTAGGCCTAGGGAGACTTGGATAAGGACTATGAGGCGGGAAGCAGGAGATGGTTGTTGGGAAGATCTTGACGCATTAACTCAAGATAGAGCGTGCTGTTGTAAGTTTATTGAGGCCATATTTATCCCCGTGGGTGCCACAGGAAATGATTGATTGTTCGTACCTTGAATTTGAGCTTCTTTGCTAAGTATTGTTTCAATAATTATGTTACATGCAGGGATAATAATATCTTTGCCAATTGTATGAGGTTTCATTTTCATTGATATCAGTTCTAATAATTTAAATGAGGCTTAAAGAGCAGTCTAAGCAATCTATACTCTTTTGACTATTTTACTAGCTGCCATTTTCTGGCCTTCTAACAAACAAGAAAAACATTGCACGCCCTTCTGTGATACTCCAGGGTATTTGGTAATGTGGTGCCGCTTCAGCTTGTTAGCTACCATGGCTTCATTGCTTAGTTTATCTCAACATACCACACGCACAGGGCGAGGATTATCTTCATTATTGTTTGATAAAAAAACATGTGCTAAGTAGGAATCATCATATTTCCGGTTCTTTGTAAGAGGGGCTTCTTTCACCTTACTACATTTTGACTCAGATGGACGAGGAACACTTTCCTTTGAGGACGAATCAGAACAAACAGTGACCACTGGAGTGACTATTCGATTTTCATCTTCTTTCTTGCGTTTTCGCTTCCTCAGAACAAACTTATCCCTAGTTATGAACCCTCTTCTACTATACCACAGAGAACTACAATAACAAAAAAACATCCATTATTCTCCCTTCCTCAACTCAAGGCTCAACAAACATTGTGTTTACGCACATAAGATCATACTCGTACATCATTCTGGGAAGACACTGAGGGTGTCATGTGTATGGGTGTTCGGTACGGAGGAAGTGATACATAACATGCACGTGAGGAAAGCAGAGAGCAGCTCAGTACCAATAAACGAAGGATTTTATAAAGCGTAACATTTCGTTTACACGCTCGCAGGCCAAATATGCACTGCCAGGTGTTCGATGTCTCTCTACGGGCGAGCCTGTCTCCCAACCAAGATTCTACAATCTTCGTCAACCTCTCCCACTCCCTTTCTACGAGACATGACGTTACGGCTGAAACGTTTTCGCAACGTTCCATTACATATAGTATTAACGAATTAAAATGTAATATTATTTAAGAAAGACAATAAAAAGTTAACGAAAGTGCCTGTGACGGGTATTGCCTATTATGAAACTTTCAATTGAATACTATAATATACAAAGGAAAATAACTAACTGCTTACAGAATTGCCATGGAATACTGGGACACGAAGCTTAAGCTTATACCAATTGAGAACCCTGCAGTCTGACCACCCCCGCGCCCTCATGTGTGTGTATTTGGGGGAGGGTATGGAAGGCGGAAGTATGCGGCGCCTCGTGATGAGGCTGTGTGTATGTGTGGGATTTCCAGTGTATTCTGCCATCGCGTGACTGACATATGTCTTCCATATCACTTATCAGTTGGAAATTTTTGTTCGAACCATTCTCAAATGGTTGAATATTGATTAGGCACGATTTATGTATACATTTAACAGTATAAAATTATATATATATTCTATTTTTTCCCGAATCTCGCAGTACCCTTTGTTAATCTCGCGACATCCATAAGTGCCACGGCACACTGGTTGAGAATCTCTGGCTTTGAGGCCATTCAGGCAGCTATTAGTGTCACTAAGAATCATAAAGACAGGCGCAGTGCCTAGAAGCGTCCCACCAGATTTAAACAATAGGGGAGGAGTGAAAGCAAACCCCCTCTTATAATTAATAGGTATCACTAACACTGTCTTGGCATCAACATGAAACGACGTGGGCTCGAAGAAATTCAAACGCAGTACCCCTGATGCTGTAGAAGCTTTGGGTCTCGAGGCGTAGTGACAAACATTCAACGGTAGTAGGTACCCTTGCTACGTAAAACTTTCGAAGTAAATTGTTTTCTTGGGCTAAACCATGAAAGTTAAACAAGTGATTGGCGCCTCACGGTAGAAAAGCACCGTGGAGATTGACCTTCAATAGCTTACTCATTTCGCCATCGACACTCATGTATTCAAGGAAGACATTCCAATACTGTATACTTACAATGTATCAGGTCGTTTGTTCCCACTCAATCGCAGCCCTTGTCTGACGCAATTTAAATTAACCAATCAGATTCGAGTTCCTTTGTGACCTTGATCTCTCCCACACTCAAAGATAATCGTATTTTCTTCATTGTGAGAAAAGGTCAGGTACCAAAAGTGATGCTATAATCAATTACACTAGTCAACAATGATTTTGATACTTAGGTATTAGCTTGTAATTTATACTAAATCAAGCATGCTGATTCCCAATCTGTTTTTGATTGCTACTTTTGTATGACAAATATTGCGGGATTCTCAAATAAGCACAAGTCAAAAATTGTATATCCAGATTGTAAGTCAGCTATAAAACCAGTCCCTCATAATATGGAGATGCCAATCCCAGTTCCTCCATCAGCTAGTGAAGTTAAAGAAGATGATTCATCACCTGAAAAGGAGGATGACAATGACGATGAAATGTATGAGGATGATTCTAAAGAAAAGAAGATCCAGTGAATAATTCAAGAAAGATTGAATGAGTTGGTGGGGGGATTTGTCATTTTCAAAGAGAACTCAGAACGGTTTGGCTCCAGACTGCAGCAATGGAATCTTTTACAGCAGTGGTTCTCAATCGTCGGCCACCTGGCCTCTAGGGCGCCATGTAACATTATTAGGGGTCCACACACACATAAAATAAAGAATTGGGCTCCACGGTGATATTTTGGCTGGCCATAGAGCAATTCTACTTCAGAACTGTTATTATTAGTGAGAATGGAGGGAGAGAGAAAGAGAGAGGAAGCGAGAGACAGAGAGAAAGAGAGAGAGAGAGAGAGAGAGAGGAAGAGTAAAAGAGAGAGAGAGAGAGGGGAAAGGTGGAGGAGGGAGGATGGTAACGAACGCATGTTTATGAAGTACTGTTAGATGCCAATTTGTGTTTTCAAATATTAACTTTTGCCATTGATAATTTATGAGCAGTAAAAAAAACAATGAAATTTTATAACACCATTTTTGCCATATATTTTATATATATTATTATCGTTCAAATTATTTATTAGTATCAATTTTTAATTTCTATTAATGATTTTGATCGAAAACATTATTTGGCAAGCTCTCGCCTCCGGGGTCCAACTCATACAGATACACAGTGTGAACTCATGGAGATTTCATGTGAATTTTTTTCAGTTTTAATTGTTCGTAAAACGTGTTTTGATGTTTAATGAGTAAGTTATTATAGTATCATTACTATGTTCTTTAATTCTTAGAGATGGGATTAAACGTATCAAAATAATAGCATTCCTAGGAAGTTCTTCGCAAACTTAATAAGCTTGGAACCCTTCATTCCAATTGATTACAATAATGAACTCCATCAGATTAGATTTGAATCAAAGCGAGGAGTAATTATTGACTCCTGGATTTCCTCAATTATTATATTATACCATTTTATATTATTATATGTTATTTTGTAAAATATTATGGTGTATTATGGTGTAATGTAGCGTATCATAATTATCATATCATCCCGTATCGCATCCTATTGCATCAAATATTATATCCTATATCATAATGATGTTGAGCTATGTCATATCATATTATGTTACTTTACGTTGTGTCATGTTATGACATGTTATGTTATGTTATGTCACAAATATCAACACGTGCGTGTGAAATTAATCTCCAATACACTCCCTCACACACACATACACACACACACACACTAAAACTTAATTCGTGACGTACATTCTGATCCAGAAAAATGGTAAAGGTGCATACACACTGCGCTGATGACACGTGTTAACACGCCATATGACGTGTTAACACGTGTTAGCAAAAAATCTGGAACATGCGTTCTCATAATGAAGTTCACACTGGTCTGATATGTCGTGTAACACGTCAGCTGACGTGTTACGCGACATATCACGTGTTAACACGCATCAGATGAAAATCAAAACTCCCAGATATTCGTCAGAAGGAAATCTGCGTCAGATAGGTGTAGTAGGCACATATTATTGTATAGTGTTTTAATATTATTGTATGTTTTGAAGTATTCTATAGTGTTTCGATATTATTGTATATTTTGAAATTATTCTAGTGTTTCGATTTTATTCAACGGGTACTATTGTATGGTGACAAATTGATAAAATAAAGTAAAAGTGTTTTCGTTATGGAGGAACAGTTAATAGAATATGTTAGAGGATACGATCACTTATTTAATCCACAAAACAAGGATTATAGGGACCTGAAGGCCAGAAGAGAAGCTTGGGAGGAAATCAGCGAACGAATTGGTATTTCAGGTAAATTAACATTATATTTATTTTATTTATTGAATACAATATATAAAGAATACAGTTCGGTAGCAGTTTAAAATAGCTTTTTAAGCAGTAGTATACTAATTTCATTTGCTCGCTTGTTTGTTAAGAATTTTCTATTTTTAAAGGTCACAATAATTCACCGTTGAATTCCTTTCTGGTTAATGTGTATTCCTGCCTTTACGAATAGCGTCCCACTGCCATGGGCATTTTAAAGCTCCTTCTTGTGACAAAATGCTTCTTGAAACTTTCTCGTACTGCAGCAGCTTCTCGCACATGATTTCTTCTGACTGATTGTAGATCTCTTAATGCCTGAATTTCTGTCTCGGATGCCTGAATACCTTCTTCGAAATTCGTATTCCTGGAAACACGAAGCATGTTGTGAAGGCAGCAGGAAGCCAATACAATTGAATCAACTGTTTCTGGTTGAACTTCAAGCGGTTTCAGGAAAACCCTCCACCGCCCAGCAAGAATGCCAAAGGCGTTTTCCACAACTCGCCTTGCTCTCGACAACCTATAATTAAAAATCTTTTCTTCATCTCCATTGATTGAATTTTTAGCGATAGGTCGCATAATGTACGTTTTAAGAGGCAACGCTTCATCTGCTACCATGACAAAGTCACATGGATCACCAGAAGCGTCAAGTTTTTCAGCTTTAGGAAAATTAAGCAGATTTTTGGCACATTTTTTACCAAAATTAGACCTTTCAAATGTTCCACCATCACTATTCCTTCCAAAAGCTCCTACATCAATCATAATAAATTTATAATTGGCATCTACCAACGCCAGCAAGACAATGGAATGATTTCCTTTATAGTTGTGGTAAGAGGATCCCCTATTGTAAGGGCATCGCATTTGAATGTGTTTACCATCCATTGCTCCTAAGCAATGTGGAAACCTCCATATCTCTTCAAAATCTTTCGCAATTTCTTTCCACTTTATTTGTTCTGGCTCTGGAATATGAATAGATTTAAGTGATTCCCAAATAGCTTGGCAACATTCTTTCACTATTTGTCCAGCCGTACTGAAGCCCATTCGAAAGGAGAATCCAAGTGATCTGTATGAATTTCCTGTCGCCAAATACCTGAAAAAGATAAAATAAAAAAATGAAGCTTCCTTTCTTATAACAATAATTATCATAATAATAAAATATGAATATTTTTAATTTCGTTATTAATCATAAAGTTATCTTTTGCAGCTGACGCATGCAAAGACACATCGACAAAACTTCGGAATGCTTATACAAATGCCAGAAAGAGAAGGAACACAAAATCTGGTCAAGCAGCTAAGAATGTTCCTAAGTGGAAATATGAAGACCAAATGTCATTTTTGATCCCAACATTGGAACCACGAAGGTATGTATGATAAATCATTTAAACACACTAATTTCACGTGAAATTTAATCATTCTTTTAATGTCCTTTGCTGCAGTGGTTGGAGGAAAGCCCCAAAGTTGAAAACAATTTGTGCTTTTACATACTTTTATTAATTGTTTTTTTTATTTTTCAATTGTTTCAGTACCCATGGCAATGTGGAACCACTTTGTCCAAGTGATGATGATGTGTCTAATGCGGTCATCAATGAAACTACTGAAGAGGACTTAAACAGAAGCCAAGTAGACAAAAATGCAACATCAGAGAAGGGTGCCGATGACAATGGTAATCAAGAAACTACAATTGAAGATCGTACATCAACTCCCAAACCAAAGTATAGGAAAAGGCAGACGGTGGATTCATCCATGAGTGAAATAGTAAACATCATGAAGAATAACAGCCGTATGCGGGTCCAAACTCTTCAACTTTCAGAAGGCCACAAAACGGATAGAGACGAAACGGAAATGTTCTTTTCAAGTATTGCCAGCTCTGTTAAAAAACTTAGGGCTATTGAACAAGCCAGAATAAAGATGGAAATAAGCAATATGGTGTTCAAGGCCCAGATTCGGGAGATGTAGCAGCAAAAACTTTATCAAAACACTGCATCTGGCCCCTTTCATCCACCCGTAGTACCAATCCCATCACCCTCTCCCACATCCTCCATTACATCCTTTTGTGAATCAAACCCCAATTGCTATTCTACCTCGAGTACAGCACCTTCTACCCCTTTACCCGAAATGGAACATTCTACATGTCCTACAGGAATGGCCACACCATATTTTTCTATGTAATATCTTACATATTTATGTGGTTCATGTACCTAATTAGCTGAAAATAAAATTAAGACATCATTGTGCAAGTTTTACTCACCTCAAGCATACAGCAAGTCTCTCTTCTGCTGGTATACATTTCCTTAGTTGAGTGTTGGATTTTGTAATTGCTGGTTTTATAATGTGTAAAACTCTTGTAGAACTCTTCTTTTGTCATCCTAAAGTACATAACAAAACGATCTTCCTCTGACAGTAGTTGAGGAAATAGGTGATGAAACTCACCTAAACTTTCCCTTTTGGCGTTTATAACATTTGTTTGAGTTTTTTTTCCAGAAGTAACAAGCGCTATAGCTATTGCTACTAACTGCTCCTCTTCTTCATCGAGTTCATTTAACATATTATGATTCATTTTTAATATCTGCAACACAAAATTAGAGGATAAAAAAGAAAGAACGTGCTCACTCCACAAAAAATCAAATCTTTCTGACGTAACATGCATCAGATAAATGAAAACGTTGTTGTGTTATATGATGCAATCTGTTGCTTTGTGTTAACACGTCATATGGCGTGTTAACACGTGTCATCAGCGCAGTGTGTATGCACCTTAATAGTGCCCAATATATTGTACTTGAAGTACCACAAAGTTAAATATGTTAACTTGGATGCTCAGTTAAATTACTCATGATTATTGGCCTCTTCACGCCATATAATTGCAATGGTTTATCTTAAAATGTCTTCTCTCTCCATCTCCCTCTCCCTCTCTCTCTTTCTCTCTCTCTTTCTTTCTCTTCTTTCTTTCTTGTATATATATATATATATATATATATATATATATATATATATATATATATATATATATATATATACCGTACTTTAAGCAACAAGTGACCAAATTATTATACCTATTTCACCTTAAAATATCAAGGTCACTTACTTCTCTCTGTATTTGTTGCAAATTTATCTTTTGGTTTTGTTAACAAATTACATATAATTCTTAAATATAAACTGTAATATACGCTATAACAGCTTCTGATATATTTTTACAGATAATCCATGGCGGCGCTAACAAAGAAGAAATGCCGACAGTATTCTGTTAGATATTTGTCTTACGGATTGATTCCATCACCACAGAATGCAACGAAACCAATCTGCCTCATATGCATGGATGTACTTTCAAATGCAAGTATGAGGCCTTGTAAACTTAAAATACATCTGGAAACCAAGCACAATGAAAAGAGAGTCGAACCAGTATGTCGTAGAATAGACTCATCGACGATATACCATATATAACTATTCGTTGAGGGAATAATTCAATTATATTTCGAGTGCGTGGTTATCTGGTTGACCGATGTTATTTATCTTCAATATGCTTAAGAAGTGGAACTGAGCTCAAGGATAATAATATAGCTATCATTAATAAAATAGAGTTTTAATACTAAAACTATCAACAACACACAAAACGGAAAATGTTTACATAAACAGAGAATGGAAAGGGTCGTGGGAAATATCTGTCTAATCCGAGGATTAAGATTAGGAGAGATTTAAAAAAAGGTAAACAAATAAAAATTAAAGGGATGGGATGGTTCGCTAAACCATTTAAAGCACAGGGTAGGGTTGACGAAAGGTTAAATACTCAAAGGTAATCAAAAGTAATGCTCAGCTTACGTAATTACAAGTTGTTGTGCAGAGGAAGACGACGCGAAGGTATCTTCGGTCCGCTCTCGAGTTCCAGCCGAAGGAGGGGGGGATTAAATTACCCTGACGTGAGTCTTGGGAATGAGAACCGTTTCTTAACGAACGGGCTTGAAAAAAATGGCTGTTCTAACGTTGTCCTCTTCTGAACAACAGAGGGGGTGAGAACCGTCTCTTGTCTACGGGCTCAAAGAACAATGGCTGTTCTAACATTGTTCTCTTTCTGAACAACAGGGGGGAGGGTGAGAACCGTTTCTTGTGAACGGGCTCAAAGAACAATGGCTGTTCTAACGTTGTTCTCTTTCTGAACAACAGGGAGGCCTTGTGGACTTGGCGTCTTGAAGGCTCGAACCTTGCCACTCAAGGGATATTGTCCTCTTCTGGACAAAAATAGTGGATCTCGAGGTAGAGGGCCCCTGGTGCACAAGGTGAGACCGGATCAGGGGGATGTCTCGCGAAGATAATCTGGATCTGATCTGCTCTAATCGGTAAAGTTTCCATATAAATAGTCGAGCTATCCTCTTGGCGTAGGGGACAATGGAGTGGAGGCTTCGAAGGAATGCCCAGCCGCGCCTGAGAACATACCTTATCTGCCCATAAGCCTAACTCAATCTGGCAAGATCGACGCATGGGGCGAAACGGGGGGGGGGGGTGACCTCCTAGGTTAAAAATTGACTCAGGGCGCGATAGGGCGCCTAGCTTCGACGCGAAGATGCACGTGCGTAGCAACGTGTTTCTAAACAACATGTGATAGCGGTTGAAATTAAGCAACCTCACACAGTAGAATACTTTAGAAAACTCCGTGAGGATTTTCAAGAAAGAAAAACAGTGGTTCAAGTGTTTAACAGCCAAGTAAGCAAACTAAATGATGGTTTATTGGCATCTTATGAAATTAGCAAGATAATAGCAAAGGCTGAAAACCTCATAATATTGGTGAAACAGTAATTTTGCCAGCAGTGTCTGTAATAATTTCATCAGTTCTGAAACAAAGTGAAAATGAAATCACTAATTCCATCCCGTTAAGCAACTCATCTGTGTCACGACGCATTGATGAAATGGCAGAGGATGTTGAAAAATAATTAATAGCTAATTTGAAAGTAAAACAGTTTGCTCTTCAGCTTGATGAATGAACATTAAGAGGTAATGAAGTAATTCTACTAACATATGTTAGCTTTATGGATGATCAAGGGCCCAGAGAGGAAATGCTTCTGCCAGAAGTCTTAAGACCGACACAAGAGGTGAAACAATTTTTAATGAAGTTGTTACATATTTCAAGAAAATCAATATTCCACTTAAAAACAGAATGTCATGTGCTATATCTACCAGTCATCCATGACTGGTAGATACAAAGGTTTTATTGCACACTTGAAACAAGCTGTCCCCGGAGTATTTTGTATACACTGTGTGATACACCGTCAACACTTAGTTGCTAAGAAATTGGATGGACGCCTACATGATGCGCTTAGTGTTGTGATAAAAGTGGTTAACCATATTAAATCAAATTCTCTAAGAGACCGCCTCTTTCGTGAATTCTGTAGTCAATTCTTGTAATGCATACTGAGGTGAGATGGTTGTCAAAGGGGAATTGTCTTCATCCTTTTATTGCACTTTGGGATTTTATTGTCTAATTTCTAGCCAACACCCATTTTGGAGAACAACTGCTTGCATCTAAATGTGATGTATTTTACTTATCAGATATATTTGAAAAAATCAATTTACTTAATAAACAGCTCCAAGGGAAAAATTCTCATCTCATATCCAGTAAAGGGGCAATTACTGCTTTTCTGAAAAAGCTACATTTTTACAAGATTAATATCAGACGTCATGCATTTGAACAGTTTCCTTGTTTGGCCTCAATTAGCAGCGATCTGCACGATGATGATCTTGCATTGTATGGTGAATATTTGGAAAATTTATACAAAGATATGAAGCTCGGTTTAGTGACTTACTCATGATGAATATACCATCTTGGGTGACAATTCCTTTCGAAGTTAATATTGCCGATGTAGATATTTCTTTACAGGAAACCCTCATTGAATTACAAAGTGAAGAAATATTGCAGGCAAAATTTAAAGATAGGAAGCATGATATATGGAAAACAAATGAAGCTGCTAAAAAGTATCCACTACCTTGGGATGAAGCACAACTCTACGCCATTGCTTTTCCATCATCTTACCTTGTTGAATCAGGATTTAGTCGTGTTTCTCACTTATTGTCAAAAGCTCGTAATAGACTCGACATTATGCAAAAGGGTGATCTTCGACTATCATTGACATCGATGGAGCCGAATATAAAAAAAACTTGCCGAGCAGCATCAGTCACAGGGATCTCATTGAATAGATCTTTATTTTTTATTTAATTACTCACTGATCTTTTTAAAGGTATTTATGAATTATTTACTAATGTACATAAATGCTCTATAAAACTTAACTATTAAATAATTTATTTGTATTAGTTTAAACTTAAAGTCTTCCTTCAAAATAAGCATAATTATTTACTATTCTTTTACTTATTGATACAATTCCTTTGCTTTTTTATTAGTGAAAACTTTTGGGCTTTGGGGCCAACAAATTTTTTTTAAAGGAAAAGGGTCCATGGGTAAAAAAAGGTTGAGAACCACTGTTCTAGAAGACGGTGCAAAAATATCTACTCTCCGTAAACGCCATGAGGCCTTAGCTGCCTTCTATAAAAAAAAGATGGTGCTTGTTTCTGTACTGATGTTAATGGCCTCATGAATCAGCCTGGAAACCAGCATTTACCTGATAAATGGAGACTATTCATAGATGCAAGCACTGCTAGCCTCAAAGATGTGTTGTTACACAATGGTAACAAAAACCTGTAATTCCTGTCGCACTTATTGTTGGGATGATAGAGATATATGAATCAATGATATTTATTTTAGAAGGTGTTCATTGATCGCATCTTGAGTCGAATATCTGTGGTGATCTAAAGATAATTTCTTTACTCCTTGGAGTGCAGCTAGTATATACAAAGAATAAGTGCTTCTTATGCCTATGGAACAGCCGTGATGACAGGAATAATTATATTGTCAAAAAGTGGCCCGAAAGAGAAGAAAACATAGTTGGCCGATACAATGTAAAGCACATGACTCCCGTACATCCACGGAAAATCTACCTTCCCCCACTTCATATCAAACTCGATTTTATCATGAATTTTGTTACAGTAATGGTCCATGATGCTGATTGATTACAGTATCTCAAAGAGAAATTTGGTGCAAAGAAAACCGATGCTAAACTTAAAGCTGGCATTTTTTTTAGGGCCGGAGATCAGAAAATTGATACGTGACAGGGAGTTTAGAAATAAACTAACTACACTTGAGTTGCCAGCATGGGATTCATTTATCCATATAGTGCAAAACTTCCTTGGTAATCAGGACTGAAAAATATGAAGAACTAGTGGACAACATGCTAAAGGCCTATCAACGAAGTGGGTATCGAATGTGTCTTAAGATGCATTTCTTGCATTCGTATTTAGATTTCTTTCCATCAAATATGGGTGATATTAGTGACGAACATGGCAAAAGGTTCCATCTACCGAGATATCGCAATGAAGGAAAGCAGGTATCGAGGCCGCTTCAACGAAAACATAATGGGTGACTACTGTTGGTTCCTACAAGTGCAAGAGCAAGACTCTCAAACATTTTTTAAGAAATTTATAGTAAGGTGAGTACTACCTCTTTTATATGTAATACATACCTTGTCTGGGTCTGCAAAAGGACATACATAATGCCAAATACGGTGCCCTGATACTAAACCTTTGCCCAGAAAGGTCTCATTTTATCGAACTTGTAATAATTATATCATTAAATGATTCAAGGTGACAAATAGAACCATATAGCCTAGTTTTATAACTTAGGAACCTTATGGCTAGGACAAATCTGAGCACAGATTTGGAATCAGCGCACCGGAATTAGTTATTTAGAACAACATTTCCTCAAGTAACACAGACAAAGTTTAAATTTGTTGGCTAGTGTTATTTGAATGTCCAAGTGTCCAGGTTCTAATTTACATTTTTTATTTGTATTTCCAGTCTCCTCTGTGTTCATACCCCATCTTTATATCTTGCAAACTGCAAATAACATCTCACAATCAATTTACTTAATAAACATCCCTATCAATATTTCAATTTATATTATCATCTGTGTGTTTCTAATCTTCTCCTTTGCTCTCAAATATATCAATCGACTTATTCTTTACAAGCAATATCAGCCCACAATATACCTATATAAATTATTTATATGTACAAATCCCAATTAAACAATATATATATATATATATATATATATATATATATATATATATATATATTATATATATATATATATATATATATGGAGAGGGAGAATAACAAGTGGTACAAGGTTCTTTATTATTGACGTTTCACTCCTCTGGAGCTTTCTCAGAATAACAAGAACTATGACAAGAAATGAAATGAAAGGAAAGGGAAAGTGGGAGAAAGAGATGTAGATCTCCGTGCCACCATCCACCTCCCAACCAGTCCCTCCCCGAGGGACTGGTCGAGGGAGTGGGGCGAGGCCCGGTTCCCCCGAGTTTCTCCAGCGCCATCCCCCCTCAGGGTCTGAAGGCACCGAGAGAAAAGAGCTCCAGAGAGGGTGAGAGAAGGAGGGGAAGAAGAAAGAAGTAAGTATAGGACAGATTGAAATAGTCGGTACTCACCCATGGGAAATGAAAAAGATTTCTAAAGTTAAAAAAAATGAAATCAAGTGCGGGGGTCTAGCTAAATGATACCTAATTGAAATATAATTGTTTGCAAGATTGGTCAGGTGTGGGCCCTGGAGGGATTTCTTCCTTTTTTCTTTAATCGATGCTACCTAATTTATTTCATTTATTAGAATATAACTTAAAATATGTTTGTAGTTAAATGTAATATACTGTTTTCATTACAGTTTTAATTTTGAAATTTTGCCATTTATATTTTTTTAAGTACCTGGAAAAGACTTGGAAAACCTAGGGAATTTTGAAATTTGATATTAGTAGACACCCTGTAGTATCTAAGAATCCCATTGTACACAGCCTTATTAAATAAAATTTAATTGAATATAATCAACATCGGTTATAAATATAAGGTTATTATTTTTTAATTTTCATTAAATAAGTCACGCCGAATCTGTTCCTCAAATATAAATTTAACTTCATACCTCAGAGTACATTGGTCCCAGGGTGCTTTATGCCAAATTTGTGGTGAATATCTTTAAAAATAAAGAAATGAGAACGATTTTGTTTTTTCCTGGCAGCCCGACTATGGAATCGCCCGATTTTGAGCTGCTACCAATCAAGTATTCGTTATCTATGACTGAGTATAGCGAAGGACTTAAACACTCTTCCTGAGCGAGGCCCGAATTAAGCTTGAGTTTTACACCTTAGTAATTCCTCGTGTCTATGAATGCATATCTTTCTATGACATAGTGGCATAAAATTCTTTCCAAATAGTTTGTCATTTCCAGATTTATAATTTTATGTTTTATGCCTTTTTGCCAGACTTTATCGAATGTTTTCGATACGTCCCGGCATACAATGTGCATACTGTATTTTTCTCCTTTCACTTTGCTTATTTTTTCTGTAATCACGCTGAGGGCTATCTCCGTATTCCTGTTCTGTCTGAAGCCGAATTGTTGATTGTTCCAGAAATTGTTTTCTGTGAGATATTCATTTAATCTTTTGTTCAAGATTTTTTCAAACAACTTCCCGATGAAGTCGAGAAGATATAGGTCGGAAGTTTTCGCTCTACAGAAGGTGGTTTTCCCGAATTCGGAATAAATATCATTTTAGCTATCTTTAACTCATCAGGAAAGTATCCCGTGTTTATACAGGCGTTAAACACGTTCCTTATCCCTTTGAGTATATTATCCGGTGCTTCTATATAGTTTTTTTCTGGTGAGGCTCGAATTCTCAGGGGCCTTCTTTTAAAAATTTGAGATGGTATTCTTTAATTCCTCGATTGTGATTTTGGCGTTAAATCCATCGTTCGCATACCGTTTCTCTTCTACGTAGTGATATGGGAAAGTCTTCTTAATCCGTTCATATAGTTCGTCAATTATTTGGTTTTCGTAGTTTTCATTTACCTCTTCGCCGATGTTGAACATTCCTTTCCAGTGTTTCTGAACAATTTTTCGATCTCGCGTTCATCTTCCATTAATTTCCCGTTTCATTCCTTAATATTTATTTTTTTACCATTTTTTTTTATCTTTTTCCGAAATTCTCGGGGCAATAGCTCGTTGTCAATATTTTGAACAGCTTTGTCCCAGTATTCTCTTCGTTTGTCCGTTATTGCGCTTAGTAGTTCTCTCTTCTTGGTTTTCAGCTTGCGAATTTATTCTTTGACGTTCCGTTTGTTATTATGTCCTCGTTTATCGCTTTTATTTCTGCATTCTTAGTTTTCATTCCGTCTGTCCATCTAAAGTATTTAACTGTTTTTATATGTTTCTGGGTATTGCATTATCATCAGCTGTTTGTATTCGCGTCCTTATTTTTACCAGCTCGCCGTCGATTTCTTCTAAAGCAGCAGTATCTTCATTTAGTCTGTTTGGGGCGTAGTCATTCAATTCTTGTTTGTATTTTTCACAGTCTGCTCTATGGCATGACTTCCATTTTTTAGCGGGTATTTGTATCAGATGCTGATTCACCGCCAGTAGTGTTGCTGTGTGGTCGCTGCAGATAACATCTACAAGTTCCAGGTGGTAGTTAAAAGGAATGTTATTTCTGCCTTTGATCTCTCTCCTTGCGGAGGTCTGACTCTTTTACGTTTTACATTTCGTAGTTGGTATTTCCGGTCTTTGGTTGCATAGTATCGAGTCACTAGTCGATTTTGTTTTTTGTTTTTTTGTGTTGGCGTGTGTTTCATTTTAAGTTTTTTTAATTATTCTCGTCTGTGCTGCTCTCTGATTCTGTTACCTCGCTTTCTGTGTCTTCCTCTTGTTCAGATTCGCTTTCTTTTCTTTATGTTTCTTCCAAGAGTTTCATTTTTGTATCTTCTGAAATTATTATGTTAATATATAGCCGATGAATTACTATTTTGCGGGAACTTTGTTGGCTCCAGACCATTTTCCTTGAGCATGGAGTTCGAAGTGGTGGCATATGTTCCTGGTTAGGCGATGTTTAAGACATGTGAGTGTAGAATGCATGTGAGTATTTTTACGTTCAGATTTCCGTCAAGCGTCATTTGAGGGGTTGTTACAGTGTTTTTCGTTGCTGCTGCTGACGCATATGAGGTGTTTCTTGTTCCTTCTTTTCTTTGTTGTGTTTCAGTTTTTTTCTCTTTATTATTTCTTTTCGCTTCGGACATGTCATTGCCATTGTTCTGTGCCTCCCTCTGCAATTAAAACACTTTTTAGTGGAGTTTGTACAGCTCCTACAAGAATGTGGGCCAATGCATTCTGAACATATTTCTCCTTCCTTTCTTGGGCAGTTTGCGGTGATGTAGTCTTCCATTTTTAAAAATCTAAAATAGATTTGTATATTGTGATACTGGACCCTTTGAATGTTACAAGCTGGGATTATCATACTGTATGCGAGGATTCCCTTCTGTAGTGCCTTTGTTGCAATCTCGGTTGACTCGCACACTATTTTGAACACATGTGTTTGTTCCTTAAATTTGATTATGTCGTGTATCTTCATCCAGGCTTGTTGTTCCATTACTTTATGTTTTATTTCATCTAGAGAGTGTTCTTCCACCCATGATTCTACCTAACTTCATACGATGCTTCGGTTGGCAATAATTTGGGGTGGTACTTTAGCTTCTAAGTCAATTTTCCTTAAAGTGATGGTTCCTGCCAATGAAAGTAGCAGTTCGACATCGTTGTTTTCCGCACAGATGACAACAAATCCATTAGCTGTTTCTATGCATTTGGTCACGGCGATTTGTAAATGCTTGAACATAGCGATAAATTTGTGCTATCCTCTGTACTTTCTTGACAATTGTAAATCAAACTCTTATATTCATTTTTACTATGCGCATAGTCTCAAGGTCAAACGTTCTGTTTATACCTCGATGTTTTTACGGGCTTTACGAGTTATTAGTTCTGAATATATGGATTCTGAATTCTCCATTATGTTTGAAATTAACCATAAACTATGTTACCCTTATTGATTTCTTCTAAACTGTCTTTCCTCTGCAAAAAATACGGTCTATAATACAGCTCCTACTATCCTTATTAATGTTAAAACATTTTGGTTTTACCCTTCTCTGTTTGTTTCATTGACCTTCCCCGTCTTTTAAAAAACTTTAACATTACAGTTGCTTTCAAATACGAGTCAACTATAAAAAAAACATTCTAGTTCACAATAATTGTAATAATATTGGGTGAGTCTATTCGGTCGAATGTTTTGTTTGTTCAAGTAAATATTTTGGACAGACAGGAAAGCAATTATCTGTCCGTATTAATCAGCATAAATACAATGTTAAGAGAGCTGTAAATAATAGTGCATTTTTTGTAAAATTAATTTTTCGCTCAAATGACTCAATTAAAAGAAACCCTGTTGAATGTTCATGCATAAGCTAATTTAATAACTTTAACATTTCCCCTGGCCTTTTTAAAATTGATGTTGTTATGAAAAAAATAATTCTTAAAGAAATTAGTTTGACTTATGTTCCTAATTATTTTGGCAATTTTGATTTTTACTGGAACCCGATTTGTCAATTTAATTATTGCATTGATTTTGTATTAACATTATTTTATTTCTCTTCTTCTCTCCTGGATCCCCTCCCCTTCAATCAATTTACTTCTCGTGTCGCTCCTAATCTCCCTCTTTAGACTATCGCTTTATCCGTTAATCGTTTTTACCCGTTTGGCTTTGTTCTTGAATCTTTCTTGCCCCTCGGTTTGACCTTGCTAACCGTTATAGCTGAATCTTAATGTGAATTTACCCATCCCTCTCCTACTTCCTGCTTGTTGATTTCTGGAATAGAGGCGGTCCTGTATCTTTTACTAGCTTATAAAGAGTGTTCCAATAACTTGGACCGATTTTAAATGTGAGTTAAGTTTAAGCGTCCAATGATTTTTTTCTTTTTCTTTCAGATTTAACAACTTCAGTCTTTGGAAATTTCACCATGGAAAGATTAATAATCGAAACGCATTTCGGGCACTTCGCGATTTTTTTGGTCAACATAATCGACCAACCGAGAGTGGAATTGGGAAAATTGTTTGTAAATTCAAACAAACGGGGTCGGTGGCAGATATGTAAACGCCATTGCGTGCTTGTTTACGCCGTTCAGCTGAAAACATGCTGCAGTGGGCGAGAATGTGGCCGAAGATCCAGACACCTCTATTCGTCATCGTGCGCAGAAATTGAACCTCTCCACAACAACGTTACATCGAATTTTGACAAAAGATTTGTCTTTACACGCTTACAAAATTCAATTGACACAAGAACTGAACTGAAGACTGCTGACCATTTAAAGTGCCGTACAGTCGTCAATTGGGTGCACGAGCAAAGACAAGCCGATGATGATTTTTTGCAAAAAATCATCTTTAGTGATGAAGCCCATTTTCATCTTGGTGGATTCGTTTATAAGCAGAATTGTCGCATTTTGGCTGATTAAAATTTCAGGAAGATTGTTGAAAAGCCCCTGCGTCCACAAAAGGTCACTGTTTGGTGTGTATTTTTTGCTAGCGGTTTTATTGGACCGTATTTCTTCGAAAATGATGCCGGGAATTCTGTTACGGTGAGAGGCGAGTGATACCGTGCCATGATAGCCAACTTTGTAGAGCCTGAATTGAATTCTATGGATGTCGAAGATTTGTCGTTTCAATAGGACGGTGCCACAAGCCACAAAGCCAATACAACAATGGCTTTATTGAATGAGAAGTTCCCAGGTCGCATGATCTCTCAAAACAGCGAGGTCAATTGGCCACCACGATCGTGTGACTTGACGCCTTTAGATTTCTTCCTTTGGGCTCATCTCAAAAGTAAGGTCTATGCTAACAAGCCACCAACAATTCAACATCTGAAGGATGAGTTAATAAGGCATATTGGTGAGATCGAGGAGCAACTATGCAGAGACGTCATCAAAAGTTTGACCATCGAGTAGAGGTGTGCCAGCGAAGCCTTGGCGAACATTTAGGTGATATTATTTTTCACTCATAATTGCCATGACTCAATTAACATGATCCAATAGTGAAATTAATAAATTGTCACCAATAACACTGTTTTATTTACTGCTAACTTCAATCTATCTTAATGGAACACTCTTTATATACCCTTATTATATTATTTTCTTGTGTAGCTATCCTTGAGAATTAACTGAATAAAGTTCGAAAGTACTTGGAAGCACCTTTTCATTTTTCCTGTGGGACATTGCATTCATATATATATATATATATATATATATATATATATATATATATATATTCACGCTTTATTTTATTTCCTAGAAATCTTTACCCGGTTTGCTCATCTGAAGCTTTTGTTGTGGCCGCTCGCTCCTTTTTCATTTTCGTATTGTCTCCATTCTAAACGAACCTCGTTTTCGGTGAACACAATACCACCGAATCTTTCTTCAATCTTTCTAAATACAAAGCAGGTTATCTAGGCATACTGATTGACCATTTCTTTATTGCCGCCCCGTCACAATTTCTGCCCGTGAATTAAAAAATTCCAGCTCCTACCGCGTCTTTGCTCTGAGTGGTTTCAGCACTAGGAGCATCCCCCTCCCCTAATTGACTCACGTGATCCGAGATTCACATTCGCTTTAATGTATATTTTAGTCGCGTGCGACTCTAAATCTCTCTATGTCGCTCGGTCCCCGTTTTACTTTTTGTTGTTTTGATAATAATATTTTAACTATTTCCCCGATTCTAACGAAATTTGAAACTCTTATATTGTTTTACATTTAGCCGGGGAATTATTTGGCCAAATTTTCATAACTTTTCGGCCGATTCTAAAGAAATTTAATCCCTTATGTTGTTTTACATTCTCTTTCAAATGATATAATTGGAAAGGACTTTCCAAGGTTAGTTAGAAAATTATTGAATATTTTGAAGGTCTTAAATCACAATAAATTAGAGCACGCGAATTTTGCTCAGCAGACCTTGTTGGCTGAACCACGCTAATAGCCTTTGAATGAAAATGCTAATAGCCTTTGAATGATATAATTGCGAAGTCCATCCCTAGGTTAGCTAAGGAATTATTTTATTTTGGTAATACTATCATAACTATTCGGCCGATTCTATCGAAATATGAAGATATGCCACATAATTATGGATTCACACCACATCACGGAGCCAAATTGCATAATGGACATCACGTAGAATGACCACATAATTATATTTATTCCGGGGGATTTTGTTGCATATGAAAGAAAGGGTGTATGGATGGAATTGATCGAGGATTACTTAGCAAATGAGAGATAGGCCTTTCACGCGTTTCCATGAACATCTCAAATAATTGATCAGGGCGAATGGCGCTCAGTCAGACCTTTTCGACTCTTTCCTCACAGAGATTTTTACGTGTGGGGAGCTCTGACCACACTAGGCCACTCATTATGATATAGGAGCATGTTAACGTTAATCAAGTAGCCAAGGCTGTGGAAACTATATACCTCAATTCATTTATAAACTGGGGCACTGTCTTACATAATCTTGTACATATGCCTAATCTCTCTTTTTGGTTGGTTCGGATACCGACGGAGTCCTCCGAAAACAGGCCGAAACTATAGAACACCTCTTTCTCTTCAACACTTGACGTAGCTGCCGCGTTGGAGAAGATCGAGAAGGAATTATAAAATATGAAATTACTATGTGTAACTTCACGAGTACATAGTTACAAGATTGAGTGGAGAGAAAGACGCCGTTTGTCCCCTCAAAGACGAAAACATGGAGGGTCTTCCAACATAAGATGTGAGGCGCAGCATTTCTTTACTCATTCTTCTTCCGCTTATACTTTTGCACCTAAATTTTCTCACTCTTGATCAAAGAGTTTGTGCTAGTACTATAAAAAATATGGATGTAATGCTTTACATTGTAGACAGCTATGCCATTTTAAAAAGTCAACAAATTCTCACTTTCATCATTTCTTCCTTCCCATTTTCATGCTTCTTCTAATGTTAATTTCCTTCAACCAACTAATTGGTGCTAGTACCTCAAAAAATATGGTATACAAGCAGTAAAATGCTTACAGCCTTGCATATATTTACAACCAGTACCTGCTTCATCTAACATTAATCCACCATTTTCATCTCAACAATCAATTCACTCTTCCCATTCTCAATTTAATGCTTGAACTAATTCAAACTAAAAGCACAGATGATTAACGGGTCTATCACTTCTGCCGTTCTTTTACTTCCTCAGTTGATCCGATATTTTGTATTTAAAACCTAATTTCTGGTTCTTCAAATCTAGTTGACACTGATGCTCAATGTAGTGTTATTCCAGTTACTCTGAACGAAAAGTGGTTCCTCTTTTCATTTTGTTCTTAAAGCGGCTAATTCCTCGGATATAAGGAATTATGGAAGGCGTATCGTGCAGTTGTCTCTCAGCCTCCGAGGCATTTCGATGGACGTTTATTATGGCAGAGTTTTCCGTTCCTATTTTTTGGCTTCAATTTTCTCTCTGTCCAAGAACCTTTGATCAATTCTCGCAATCTCAAGTAGGTCGAGAGCAATACTTCGCTCAAGGTTTCGGGTTCATTTTTCCTTTCTCACAGTTTTTTCCTATCTGTCCGTCCGGTTTCCTTCAACCAATCTTCATTTCCAGTGCCTTCCTAGATATCCTTGGTGTTAGTCTTCTATCTTAAAAAGACGGCTATTAAACACAATATAGTTCACCGAATAGAGACGAGAGGAGTTACTGTATTCTACCGTCCTGTCGTCTAGATCCAGTTAAACTCGCATTGCTGCAGAAATAGTTCACCTCCATAGTGCAATATGGCATACCTCTCTCTTCTACTTTTCCATGGGATAGTCCACTTCATATAGTACCAAAATCCACTCCTGGTAAATAGAGAGCTGCGGGTGACTACAGGTGGCAAAATGCTTCTACCTTCCCAGATAGATATTCACTCCTCGATCTTTCTGATTTCAACTCTGTTTTCTTTGTTTGTTCAATCTTTTCTCGACTCCACCTGGTTTGTGCTTTTAACCAGATCACAATTCACCCAGATGATATTCCAAAGATAGCTATTACCACGTCATTTGGTTTATTTTTTATGCTCTGAATCCCTTATAGTTTTTGTAATGGTGGTCAGACCTTACAATGTTTCAGGGATCAGGTCTGACAGGTTGTCTTTTCTACTTTTGTTACGTAAATGATCTCTTAATACCATTTTCTTCTTTAGAGGAGCATCTATCTCAACATTGTCAGGTTTTTGCTTGACTAGAAAAGTTTAGTATCCCACTCAACACTTCTAAGTCTCTCTTTGGTGCATAAAACTCTCATTAATTGAAAACTATGTTTCTCCTGACATAATTCGTCCTCTAGACAACAAAGTTGCTGTAATTCAGGATTTTTCCCGCTCATCTTCGCTCAAGCAAAATAGTCGGTTCTTTGCTATGCTTAACCTTTACTATATATTTATTCCGACGTTTCTAAAAGCATGCAACCCATCTACACACTCCTCCCAATCATTATGCAGAACTCTCATCTCTCAAAGCTTCCCTCTGCTTGCGAAAACATTCTTTCGCGAAAGTGGTTATGGCCTCCACCGTTTAACTGGCCAATTCTCCCCCAGGTGCCTCTATGAGCTTGACCTGGGATGCGTAAGCTACCCACGGAGGGGCAACTATATAACAAAAGCTTGGTGACTCATTGCAAAATCACTCTTTCTTTTCAAAGTGTTTAACTTCTCCTCAAAAGAGATATAGCACTTTTCCAAGCGAGTTACTCTGGATATATCTCGCCCTCAACCAATTGCAACAATATTTCAAAGGGCATGGATTTACTTTCTTCACTGACGACAAGCAATTAGTTGGGCTATTGACATTCAATACTTTAGTGGCCCTTAAATTGTCGTACCGGATGCGCTTTTATGAATTTCTTCAATATCAGCATCGAATCTCGATTATTGCCTATTGATCTTGCGAGAATTGTGTTGGCTCAGGAACAGGATGAAGAGAGGCAAACACTGCATCTCTTTTGACAACTTGTCATTTGCCAGATCTATTTACCAGAAAGTCCTTCCAATCGCATCCTGCTCGAATTTTCTTTACCTTTCTGTCATCGTTTTCTAATTCCTCTCGCTTACCGTCGGCATATATTTGAGCAAACCCACGCTCTTTTCCCTCCTGGAATGCAAGATACTCGCATGCTCATTGAACACCATTTTGTGTTGCCTGGTATGAACGCCAAAATGGTCAAATGGACCCGCTCATATGTGTGCCCTATAGAACTACTCTGGTTCCTTTGGCACTGCCCCCGTCCCGTTTCAGGGCAATTCACGTAAATGTTTTAGGCCTTCTGCCTTACTCCTGTGCTTGTAACTTTCTGCTTACCATGATCGACCGCTGCACACATTGACAAACGAGTGAAGCAGTTGTATGAAAGTCAAATCACTTTTGAAAAACTGGCAGCTCCAAGAGCTCACACCTCATCTCAGCTGAAACCAAAGGCTTCCTTTCACGCCGCACGTGTAATCTTTTCCTATTTACAAAAACACGCGCGTATCTACTAAGTCGTTAGACTTAACAGAAGGCGAATCTACTAAATGAAGTTGTCAGACCGTCTTCGGGGATTGTAAGGCTGTCCCTGGATGAAAGAGAGTACCAATACAGTCTTGGCTCTTTCGTTTCCGCCCAAAGCCAGTCGGGATGACTCGGAGACACAAACCCTACAAGAGAGGGACTCTAGCCTCCGAAGGCGACTCGCTCGCCAAAGTATCAAAAGCAGAGCAGGGAAATGACTACTTTGTCGAACCCGACATGCTCCTGTAATTTCTTGAAGGCTAGAGGACCATCACCACCTTCAACGATTGGAAAATCTCGGACCTCTGAATCATGGAAGCGTACGGTTCTTCCTATGAGGGTCTTAATGCCGAGGAGGGCCCTTTTTCTCTTTTGAGCTAGGCCTGAAAGGTATATTCCTTGAATCAAATGGCCACCCACAGCTTGGACCCTTTCCTAAGCGTAGTTCTTCTCTAACTAGTTGATTCCCAACGATTTCTTGTTCTGTTTTCGACCAAAATCTCACTTCGGAGGCCCATATTTAAACCTTTATGGCCTCTTGTCCCCGTGCCATGAACATTTTTCGTTCCGTAAAATTCATCAACTGGTCTGCTGATAGTTCTAGCGCTTTGTTATTATAACGATCGTTTGTTTGCCTAAAGGTAGATTAAGGATCCAAGTTTATCGCATCCGCAACCAAGCCTGAACTCTTGAAAAAAGACCTAATCCAGCACCGACATGATCTTCATTTAGAGCTTACTTATCGATTCCGTGGAGACGCCGTTACTCTACGCCGTGGATGGTGCATTAACGCACTTGTATACTTAAGACGGGCGTTGTTTCCCTTAGTCGCCAATGGCTGTCACTGCTTCCCTAGCCAATCTCAATGATGCCCATGAAACCGAGAGAAATCAATCAAATAATAAGCTTTATATTTTTAGGGCTGGAATCTTCATCGAGAGTTTAGTTTAGCTCTTGGACCGGTTGTGCCTCTGGTTTGGCCAAGGACGCCACCATAGAGGCTATCACGTTTGTTTATATTTCACTACGTTCTCTAAAACGAATATTTCGACAGCGCCTAACGTAATGCGTTCGACCATTTAAAAGCAAGCTTCCACGGTGAAATTCCTCTATTTGAATTCAGGAGGCTCTAGGCGGCATTGCGTCAATTTTCACGACCAAGCTAGATGAAATACACCAATAGGGACGGGAGTTAAATTCTCGTGCCTGCTTGGAGACCAAATTGTGACCAATCGCCACTCACAAAGCACTCTGAGTGCTCCTGGGTTAGTGGAATTTCCTCATCTCATGGTTTGCGTTATACGTGACGCCACGTTTCCCACACGTTGGATAAATTAAAAGATTCATCACCTACTAGGTTCCTGGATATGTAATGGTTAAGCCCTCCGCAAACTAACGACATAGCAGGACTTAGGTCAGCCTTCCACGGTTTGCGTTGCAAAGAAGATAAGGGACGGCCTACACGAACTTAAAGTTGTGCGCACTCGCGCTGTAACTGTTCCCTTGGACCTATATCCCACTGCTTCGACGGCTTTTTTTCTCATATTGTCGTCTTGGAAATGAACAAACATGCGTGACACACCGCCTTTGGATGGAAACCTTCCCCGTTTCTTATTGCGACGATATCGTCGTGCCTCAGACTTTTGGGCACATTCTTTTTGAATGTTTCATTCTGCTGTTGGATATTTCTGCAAGTTCTAAGTCTCAGTACCGGACAAATGTGGTCACTAGCGCTGGTCTACAGTGGTTGGGACAGTTTCATATACTCTTGACTCAGAACTGAACTTTTTGGAGGAAGCTGCAACCTCATATTTTTAAAACTTTATTTTATTGCGTGTATGATCTGGCACCAGAAGGAGGGGGGCGCTCCCTCCAATGATGGAGTATTTTTTTTTAATTCCTTCATTTCTTGTGTGTATGTTTGTTTTGGTTATTTTGTTTGTTGGCTGGTTTTGTGTTTTTTTGGGTCGTGGATGCTATATTATTATGTATTTTTTTTAATTTAGCCTAATTATTATGATATTTTGCAGGCTTGTTGCCGTTGAGGGTAGTCATAGGATAAGCTCCTCTAAAAAACTACCTACCCATCCATAGGATTCTCCGCAAACTATCGTCTAAGCTCTTATTCCAATTTCTTCCTTGTCTCTTGACCTTTTTCTTATTAATCACTTTACTTGTTTTGTCTTCTGTAATCATTCCTGCTACAATGAGAGAGAGCCGTTGTTGCTTTTGCTGCAGCCTAGGACTAATCTCATGTCACACTATCAAAAGCATTGGTTAAAATCTCATCATAGTTTTTCTGTACCTTAGTACTTCAGGCTCTATAACTGCTTACGTAATTAATTCCATTTCAGAGACAAATTCATCTTCAGCATCAATTATCTCAATTTACAGATTCTTTTCACCACCAAATAAAAATCTTTTAACATCCTTCTCGACTGCTTTCTCTGCTGTTGCAGCATTTTCCTGCATCCTGCTTCTCATTCTCTCTGCCTTACTTTACATTATTTGCCTTTCCAATACTTTTACATGTATTTTGTCCCCTCAATGTATACTCTATCTTTAAAAAGATCTTCTCGATGCTGTAGGAGCAGTTATTTTGGGTTATATCACATAGCAATCACAGCCTTCTCCTTCAAAACCTGTACATTAACAACCGCATGTCAAAATATCAATTAACTTGTATATGTTTGACAATGAACCTCTCATTTTTCCAAACTTTTCTCCTACCAAAAGAAAAAATTCAGTACTAAATTCCAGACCCGTTAGAGCTTGGACATTGAGAACGAATGCCTCTAAAAGAGCATAAGCTTCACTGCACTGACAAAAATCACACCAGTGTTTATTTCCTTCAGTATCTTTTCCAACTGGTAGTGTTCCGCTTGTCATATTCATTTTGTTTCATGGAGTAGATGCCTTACTTCAGTATATGCTTCATAGTTGGCAGTTCTGACAGCTCACTTCGTTCCCATTGACAACAAAGTTACTTAGATGAGAACTTGATTTAGGCCTTGTTTTGACTTTAGCAATATTATTTACGAGAAGACATCAAACAAAAAACAATAATAATTTTATAATATAAACCTGAAAATAGGTATTGAGATATTTCAGTTAATTATTACAGAAAACTAACAAAATATTTGCTCTATATGAACTTGGTGAAAATTACAGAATCAAAAACTGATACACGAAGCTCAGTAGCAGGTCAAGAGTACCTTAGCAGGGGTGAGAACATTTAGTCTTCGATGCATACTGTCTACGCGGGTGCGACACCTTGAGGAGGAATTTTTACAAATCATTTTTCATATGTTTACATACAACTAATTGATTAAATTTTTTAAAGGTTAATAGAGGATTCATTTAATTTTGTGAATCAGATTGTAAATTCGTAAAAAAAATGTTTAGAAATATTTTTGGAAAATGTGAAGCTATCGATTATCTGTGTAGAGGTATAAGAGTTTAGTATATATATATATATATATATATATATATATATATATATATATATATATATATATATATATGTATATATATATATATATATATATGTATATATATATATATATATATATATATATATATATATATATATATATATATATATATATATATATATCGAGGCCAAGGAAATAATAACAAAAGACATCTGGGTTTAGCTTTGCCCCTCCGATGGCCTCCGGTAACATAGGAGAACGAGCAAAATGGTCAATTTTACGAGACAGATTCCTGGCCTCAGCTCAAAAGGCAGGCCCTTCCAGGGTGTACCTATAAACAATCAATTATATAGTGAAAACTGCCGATCTCGTATTACCCTCTCTCAGAACTACAAGACTCTAAGCCCGGGAGACCAACATGAGGTCTCACCTTGCGTGTCCCCCCTCCACCTCCCCATTACTTCGCGGGAGTAATTTGGGTATATAACAGGCTGACCCAAGAAAACGAGGCTTTTTGTTCGTTCTAACAGAAGAGACCAGAAAGTCACCTGTTTAGGGAAGATTTTTTTGAGTTCGAGAAGAAAACAGAAAAATCACCAGGGGAACGTTTTCTGCAACTTAAAGAGAACTTACAGTCCTTGTACAAAATCAGATTGTACCAAGGAAGCTCGGCGCCGTTCGAGCCCCAAGATTATTGAGTATCAATCAACTTAGTTTGATTCACTCCAAATCTTACTCTATCTGAGTTGGACAAACCCTAACTAGATAAAAAAAAGAAGACAACGATTTCATCTTGTCCGGAAGAAAACGAGGGCAAGGTCGCCCCTACCACCTAAAAATAGAAGGACTTTTCGCTTGAAGTCGCCTCCACCCAATCCAGATCCCTAGTGACGTCACCCGTCAACTCGACGAACGCCATCTATTAAGTAAACAACCAACTACTCGAGCTATGCCTTTCCGGAACAAAATCGCCGAGGATAGTCTAACTGGTCGCGAGTATTTAATCTCCATTACCTTATGTAAGTAGAGAATACTTCTATTGCTTATGTCACCGTGCATAATAATTAGTTTATTGGATGTCTGGCCAAGGACAAAGAAATGAACTTGAAAAATTGTTCCCCCCGTAAAATTCTATCTCGTATCGAGCCTTGAGAGCTCATCCAGTAATCCCATTTTTTTTTAGTGCATTAGATCTGTATTTGTTTTATGTTATTTAGTGAGAGGGTTTATGTTCATTAAAGTCTATTTTTTTTTAGTAAAAGTACTGTTTTAATTATCCTAGAATGAGTTGAAGTAGCAATATTTAATAAAGTTAAGAAAGAAACCCCTTTTATTCATTTCCGAGAATAAAAATAAAGTATAGCACTCTTAGAGAACGATCCTCAAGCGATCACCGAGGCACGAACCTACGCCTCAAGGCAAAGTTTATTTGTTTTTTTTATAAATTAATAAAATAAATAAATATATATATATATATATATATATATATATATATATATATATATAATCTCGGCTAACCCACGACAATCTGTATAAAAGCGAGATGATAGCAAGTAATATTTTGGAAATGTTAAACCTCACTGCAAGCTTTCTTTGGAATTAAATCTATCAAACGGCTCAAAGAGAGGCATTTTTATTACAAAAGTGAGGGCAAGGAAGCCTTGAACACCCAGCCCTTATCAACAACCTAATTTAAATATAAATCATTAACTTCTAATCTCTAAATTTTTGCCTAAATGAGTGGAATTTATTCATCTTGCATTAGGGCATTTATCCTAAATAGCGCAAGTTTTCCTTATAATATTATATAAAATTAGAAATTTTAACCCGAAATTTCCCTGTTCCAACATCCTGAACCACGCGAAAAGTTTAGTAAGGAAAGTTAGGATTTCTCGGTTGTTTGTGAATTAATATTAATGAAACTTTATGCACAGCTAGTATACAAAATGTGGTAACAGTAATGTTACGTCCATCAACTTTTATTTTGATTCCTTGTTTTTGGGGGTGAATCACGCTAATAGCATCTATCATCTTTATGAACAATGAGATGTCGCAGAGGCATCAACAGTGAAGAACGGTCTTTCATCATCAGTGAAAGTGCTTAAAGCACCACTATTCAGGTTTTTTAACAGAATTAGTTTGCAATTTTGACAAAGTTAAACGATTTCTGAAGGACCCTTCGGTATGGAAGAAGCGATATAATTTTGGAATCTACAAGACTGTGAAAGCTAATGATTTGACGAATATTAGCCACCAGATACGTCGCAAATCTTAATAAACAAGCAAAGTCATTTTCCCTGTCGATGGCGACCTTTGACGTACCTGCGAGTTGAGAAAATGGTTAGGACTATTTGGGAGATGAACGTCTCTACGGTTTGCGACGTCAACAGCAGGGACTATGAGTCATCTTGTTGGAGAGTATAATTGTATACAGACTTGTTGTCCCATTCAGGGTGCTTGATGGGGCTGAATTGACCGCAGACGCCTACTGCAATCTCTTGAAGGAGCTCTTGATTTCCTGTATAGATGACATACAGTTGTCATTTCTAAAGACTCTGGTTTTCATGCACGATAACGTTTTATACCATTCTGCAAGAGCACCAAAGCGTTTTTAGGCTCTTTCGTCATACAAGGTGACAAATTGATGATGTGGACGCCATTCTCTTGGATCCCAACCAAATCGAAATTTGTGGTACAACATTAAACAAGATAATTTTGCCAATGGACGTCAGCAAAGACAATCCAACCTGCTACTCTTAAGAAATTGAAAGATTCCATTCAATATAGGGTTTTTAAAGTCAACCATCGAAGTGACGCTCATGTCACACAATAATTCATTATGGAAATCAATGGTGTATTATACAGGGTGCGGCAGAAAGGTTGCACCGATTTCAAAGGTTAATAAAAAAAAACACATGAAGATACAAGAAAAATCATTTTATTTTTATGAAGTACATTAAATGCCATTTATTTTGTGTTTCAGTTAGCAACCCACCATATCCTAGAGTGGAGAGCATCGTGCATTTGTTGTTGAAGAGTTTGTGAAGAATGGTGAATGCGTCGTAACGACGCAACGTTCCTTCCGAAGACACCTTTCGCTTCGTCGCCATGATCCCGTACCGGATAGAAAAACGATTCGTCGGTGGTTTTCCAACTTTAGATAACATCATGACGAGGAAGCGCAAAGTGACTTCGAAAGGAACGTTGCGTCGTTACGACGGATTCACCGTTCTTAACAAACTCTTCTCAAAAAATGTACGATGCTCTCCACTCAATGCTATGCTGGGTTCCTAACTTAAACACAAAATGAATGGCATTTAATGTATTAAATAAAAATAAAAAGTTTTTTCTTGTATCAACATGTGTTTGTTTTTTATTAACCATTGAAATCGGGGCAACATTTCTGCCGCAACCTGTATTTATACTTTTGTTAAATATATGTGCTAGGTATGCTTAATGTCTATAAATATCTTTAGTTTTCTCAAAAATTTAACTAGTTGGGCAATTTTCATTCAAAGGCTATAAGCATGGTTCACCCAACAAGGTCTGCTAACCAAGAGTTGCGTGCACTAACTCCTTCTGATTTATGACCTTAATACATTAAAAATATTCAATTCCCGGGCTAACATTGGGAAGATCTTTGCAATTATATAATTCGAAAGAGAATGTAAAACTACATACGGTTTGAAATTTCGTTAGAATCGGCCTAAAAGTTATGAAGATTTTGCCAAATAATTCCTCGACTAACTTTAAGAGAAATTTGGCACTTATTTTCCTCGAAAGAGAATGTAAAACAACATAAGAGTTTCCAATTTTGTTAGAATAGGCCTAATAGTTATGATGTTATTGCCAAAAATTCCCTTGCTAATCTTGGGAGGACTTCGAAAATTACATCATTCGAAAGAGTATGAAAAACAACATAGAGTTTTTAACTTTCGTTAGAATCGGTCGAACAGTTATCATGTTATTGCCTACCCTAAATAATTCCAAGACTCATTGTGGAGGACATTCGCAATTATATCATTCAAAGGAGAATGTAAAACAGCATAAGGGTTTCAAATTTCGTTAGAATCGGCAGGTTAGTTATGATGTTATTGCAAAATAATTCACCTGCTAAGCTTGGGAGGACTTTAACAATTATATAGTTGAAAAGAGAATGTAAAACAACATAATGGTTTCTAATCTAGTTATAATTGTCCGAATAGTTATGAGATTATGGACAAAACAAAATAAGTCATGGGCTAACCTGGAGAAGACCTTGTGAATTATATCATTTGAAAGGGAATTTATGACAACATGAAAGTTTCAAGTTTCGTTAGAATCGGCAGAATAGTTACAATTTTATTACGAAAACAAAAAAAGCAAAACACGACCGACCGACCAACCTACATATTGAGATATAGAGTTGCCCGCGACTAGAATCGCACGCGACTAAAAAACAACGAATATTAATAAAAATTAAAGGACGATATACATCAAAATAAATACACAACACTTGTGTCCATATTGTGCAGACCAGCTGAGAAATGTTTCATCAAAATTGATTCACAGAGAATCAAGAAATCATAACTTTCCTATCTTTCGAAATTCTTTCGAAGGCCTTTCTCACAGCCAAGTGGTTAACACTTTGCTTTCTGCATTAATGAGATCCATCTTTGAGCTCTTCTCACTATTGAGCCTCTCTGCGGCTCTGGGAATGGTAATCTGGCCAACGTTGAGCCGCTTACGATGTCGGACTTGTGACCCACGCTCAAGAGAGCAGAGATCTCGATTCCTTTCACTTCCATATTGATATACCTGTGCACAATGGAAAAAGACGTTTTAATAAGGCGTTCTGGAATTGTAGAACTCAAAGTTTGTTTAAAAGAACTTATCTAACACACACCAAAACATCTCTAAAGATAAGAAAACAAGTGTAACAGAACTTTGGCATAACCTTGTAAATATATATATATATATATATATATATATATATATATATATATATATATATATATATAGAGAGAGAGAGAGAGAGAGAGAGAGAGAGAGAGAGGGAGAGAGAGAGAGATAGAGATAGAGAGAGAGAGAGAGAGAGAGAGAGAGAGAGAGAGAGAGAGAGAGAGAGAGAGAGAGAGAGAGAGAGAGAGAGAGAGAGAAAGAGAGACAATTAATGCAAACAGGCCTCATTTTGAAGAAGCACCAAATTCACTCCTAAACCACACACTAATAAAATAATTTTATATATTTATGTCAAATCAGAAATACAATTTAATGTGTTTTGAAGCATTTAAGTATAAAATAAACTAAAAGTCGTGTGCTCTCACTTATTTTGCTCTATGACTTTAAAAACTTTTAATAATTCCCGGACTAGCGATGGGAGGACATCAGCAAATTACCCATTCGAAAGAGAATGCAAAACAACTTAAGGCTTTCAAATTTCGTTAGAATCGGCGCAATAGTTATGATATTATTTGCTAAAACAAAATAATTACCATGCTTACCTTGGGAGGACTTGGTCAATTGTATTATTTGAAAAAGAATGTTTAACAATATAGGGATTCAAATTTCGTTAGAATTGTCAGAATAGTTAGGATTTTATTGCCAAAACAAAATCATTCCTGGGCTAACCTTGGGAGGACTTTTGGAATTATATCACTTGGAAGAGGATGTTTTAGCAACATAAGTTTTTCAACTTTTGAAAAGTTAAGCTAGTCAAAAAAACAGGCAGATGAAAACAAGGCGAACAATACCTAAGCCAAGGTTGCCAAAGCTGTTGTTGCGGAGTCTAAGGAAAATCCAACCTGCCTCCATGTTGAGAACGAAAACTCAACAAACATTATGTGTTGCATCTATTATGCCTAAATTGCAAATCTCTCCTCCCAGGGGTGCTTTGCGGAGGAACTTAATAGAATGCTGACGCCTTATGGAATGGAGAACATGTGGCTTCCCGCAAACCCATGGTTGGAGGAGATTCTTTAGGTTAGTCTTAAACCCCAGTGCGAGACTAGTTGCTAGAAGCTCCCCACCCCCAGCAGCGCCCCTGCTCTCTCGAGGGATCCTAGGATCCAGGCTCAGGCAGCAAAGTAGGCAAAAACACGCACTAAGGAGCAGAATGACACACAAATTGCACAACAAACAAACTCAATCACACACACACACAGATGGATAATGAGGTTACGCTGACTGAGAGAGCGAGACCTGAGGGGCGAGCACGCTTGCCCCCCTCACGAAAAACCTTACAGGCTCAGAGACGTCCGAGATTGTCACCTTCTTGTAAGAGGGAATCTAGTCACACTTACCATTCGAGAGAAATTAAATTGAAGGTATTCGCTGCCGAAAGGTCCCCTTTCCATAAGAAGATGGATGTCCTTGATCTATCAGAAGGAGTAATATCCGGAAGATACAAATGGGAATTTACCTCGGACGACTGCAGCGAGAAACAAGTCGAGGAGGCTTTACTCCAAGGCTTCATTAAACTGGCACCCTAAGCATGTATTATTCTAACGGACGGCTAATTCAGAAAAAGAAGTACAGGAAAAACAATCACGCTATCAAACACTCCACAAGGACCTAAGCTCGTAAGAGAACAAGTTCCAAAAACAACACGACCACACACAGGAATATTTAGTGAACAAGTCATTGGAGACATTAAAAATATTACATTTTAACTCAGACGTTTGGATGAACAAAAAAATACTATACGGTAACGTAATACGTCAATGTGACCCAGACGTTATATTTATCTCCGAACATGGGATGAATGACACATACGGGACAAAACTTTTCCCTACAAAGTCTTAACCAAAACTCACAGCGGAGAACGTTTCGATGGATGCACGATATCTGTGAAAAGAGTTCTTGACTTCAGATCAATAAGTGGACTCGATGAGTCATACCTCGCTATTGAGGTCCGTACGGCCGTGGGCCCCTGAGCCTGGCAATAGGGTACCAGACCCAAACGAGAGGGTACTTATCCTTTCACAACTTCCTGCAACTTTGTTGTGACCTCCAAACCGTTCTTTTTCCCGGCGACCTCAATGCGAGGAGTGCTGCCTCAGATTACACGTCGAACAACCCAGCAGGCAGGAAGCTTGAGACACTTATTGAAAGGCAAATTATGACAAGAATTGGACCAAACTAACCCACATACATTACACACAGAGCAGCCACAAAATCAAACATAGTGTTCACTAGCACTGTGTTCCTCTACAACTACTTCATTGAACTAGGCCCTCCTATCCCTAGCGACCACGAGTCTATCCTTATTAAAATCTTAACCTACCCAATTCAAGTCCCTATCTCAGAACTTAAGAGCTACGCTCGATCCAAATGGGAAAATTATAAACGACTCCTCGAAAATTACAACCCTGACGCTTTAATTAATGCCACTCTAGAAAAGATTAACGAGGAGTTGGATATAATTAATGATAATTTAGTAAAAGCCGATAAGGAAGTCATTCTCGAGTTAAATATAAAACTCTTCCTGCCCCTTCAGGAACCCCTAGAATGAAATCCCTCGGGAGAGAATACGGGGAACAGATCAATGAAGTAAACCTCACTGGCCCCAACATTACTACGCACAGACGAACACGACAGATACGCGAGAAATTAATGACTCCTATTAGGGACCAACAGATTGTACTTTGGAACAATTTGATAGACGGACTATATATAGAAAACGACTCACGTACATTCTGGCAGACAGTAAAAAGACTAAGAGGTAGACAGAGACTAAAGGCAAAAAAATTACACGTCACAATACTGGAATTACGGACGCGGAAGAAATCGAAGAGGAATTCAGACTATTCTAGGCATCTATCTTTAAGATATCCCCAGAAGAGAATGATGACTTTGATTTAGACTTTGACGACGGAATAATAAATGATATGAACGACCAGATCCACAGAACCGATCCTCACCATTATGTATTGCAGGAATGGGACATGGAGGGACTCGGTGGTAGAATTACTGCCGAAGAACTCTCAAAAACCTTAAAATCCTTTCGTCAACGAGCAAGAGGGCGTACAGGACTAACAAGGGAGAATTTTATTAGAGCACTGCCTAACACTTTATTGGGGCTCATGAATATCATGAATGCGTGCCTGAACGTGGGTTACTTCTCTGACCACTGGAAGGTAGCAAAAATGATATTCATTGCCAAAGCCGGTAAGATACTGGACAGTCCAGCTAATTTCAGGCCTATATCTCTCTAAGAATTTGCAGGTAAAGTCATGTAGAAAATATTAGCCAACAGGGTTAATACGTTCCCCGAGGATAATAATTCTCACAACAACCAACAACATGGCTTCCGAAGGAAGCAAGAAACGGACACGGCGCTAGCTGTGATCACCGACAAGTTGCCAAAGGTAAAAGCTGTAGGACACGACGTCAAAAAGCCCTTTACAAAGTATGAAGGAGTGGCCTGTAATACAAAATCTTACAATTGGGCCTCAAACCCATACTTAAAACGATTCTATGCGACTACGTATTGGAGAGGAGGGCGTTTCTAAACATTAAAGATTTGAATGGCCCCGAGTTCTAGCTCGAGGCTGGGGTGCCACAAGGCACCATCGACCTTCCAATTTGCGGACGATATAACGATGATCTGTACGACACCTTACATGGTAGAGTACGGCAGTAGAAATTGAAAACATCAACTCTTTTAAGAAAAGATGGAAGATATCTACCAATGCCCAAAAGTTCCGTGTAATTCTAATATTCGTTCGGGGGATGCACGCATCCCATACCGCACGGAATGCACGGTTCTGGGACTCTATATTACAACTCGTGGATATGGGTGGAATGGAGTTAAAACTACATCGGATGCAAGGAGTGACTTGGGAGAACTTTTCAAGTTCCTAAACATAAGTAGCTCCAAAAAACTGAAGATCTATAATGCATACATTCGATCAAAACTCCTGTATCCGCCGGTCCCTATAAACGCGATTTCCAATACCCAAGTCCTTAAACTGCAAAAGGTCTAAAATAAAGCTGTCTAGATTATAACAAGAACCCAAAGCAGAGAGCGGAGAAGGCAGAGTGAGCTCCATGGTGAACTGAGGATAACTCCCAAAAACGTGGAGCTTCACCTGAGAGCAAGCAAGTTCTGGGACAAAGTAAACCGGCACCTCCCTCTCGAGTTTTACTTAAGCACATGGACTTTGATGACATAGGACACGCAAAACCTTTTAAAAGCAGCAGAATAATCATTGACGACGACGTATACCCAAGGTTTACTTAGGTTTTTCACAATACCCAACCAACACAAAGCCAAACAAAATCCCTTTTCACTAAACTAGTCAAGTGCTAATTTTATAATTTTCCCCCAAATTTAGCTTGATTAACTCGCCAAAAATATCAAACACAACAAAAAGTAAACAATATAATGAAAAAAACCCTCAAAATCAGGGTGTAAAAAATCCAGATAAGAACATAAAGACTTCACCAAAAGCAGTAGGGATAAAAAAACTGCTTGCTACAAAGACTTGAATGCCTTTTATATATTTATATATATAACAAAAAATATATTCCAAAAAGTAAAGAAAGCGAGAGATGATCAATCACCATGGACCCGATATATAAATAAACAAGATCGAGAAATACGAACATAAAGACAAGGGAAAACCAAAAAGTTCAATCAATATAGACTTAAACCCCAAAACGAAAACAGAACAAAGAAGAGATAACGACTAAGACGACATAAAATAAACAAATAAAAGGACAAACAATAAAAAGAGGCAAAATATCCATAAAAGTTGTAAAGAGAAATACATCAAAATAAAACTAAACTAACTCAGCACAGACTGAAGCATACCCCAGGACGGGATAGATCCGTGGAGTGGCAGCCTAAATTAAGCTGGGATTAAAAACTGATAGGGATAGGCGTTTGGTAGTTAGACAGCTCAACCGACTCGCCAGCTGAATAAGCCGAGAAAATAATCTGATACAACAGCCTTCTTTATTTACCTTCAACTCCTTCTCTCCCTATTTTCTTTCCGCCTTTATCACCAGTGAGAAAATTTAAGAAGAAAAAGTCTGATAATTAGAAGATGGACTGCACAAACCGGGTCCCTTTGCGCGTCTGGAAGGGCGTGCAAAACCTCGAAAGAATTAATGTATTCAGAGTAATTTATGGTGAACTAGGTGTCATTTTAGGGAGGCTCCTAGATTACTATGGCGAGTCATACTCTAGAATTTTATGAAACTAGTGATAAGGGGTAATCAAATGATCAATATTGGTGAAAATAACATACTTTTGGCAGAAAAGTTGAATTCTGATTGATCTAACCTACATGAATTTGAAGTTGAAATATTGTTAGTTCTGGGTCATTTACTATATTTTATTATTTTAGTTACCCATAAAATATAAAATTTACAGTTTTTTATCATCAATAGAAAGATGTGTCTAAAAAATGTATTAGAGAGATATGAGAAGTAGGAAGCCTGTTAAAAATGACCCTTAATTTAGTTCTGTCTAACTCCAAAATTGCAAGTAGCCAGTACTCATTACTTAGTGGAAGGCAATATTCCAGTAGTGCTGCCAGTTTTGGTAACTATTCTAACTGGTAACTGTTTATAGAGCATTTACATTTTATTTGAATGCTACAAAAGGCCGTGGATCATTTTAGAATAACATATAATTATTTGGTAGAGATTATTTCTTAATCTAATTGCCATCTTTTAATTTGCAGATATACCTGCGATTAGTGTGACAGTGGCAAAATCAAGGCAAGGTACAAATCAAGTTCTTATCTGACTAATTTTGTTGGGACTGGGCAAGAGCTGATGGTGTCTGAGTTACCAACAATAAGAAATATTTTGAGGTACGGCATCTACCTGAGGGAGGAAAGTGAAGATGACCGGAGGAATTATGAAGTGGACCAGCTGGTAAAAGACATGTATCGGAGCTTGATTAATTAGTGGACCAAAGCTAATGCTCTCTTCAAACCGCCTGTTGTAAATCAAAAGATCACAATAATATCAAAGCTTAAGGAGGTGTGGAAGAGGGAGTAAAAGTTTCCCTTGGTAAAGGAAAAATTGAAGTAAAAGAGAGGTTCATTGCAAAACTAGATAAGTTATTTGATATATTGACATGCGAATGTTAAGTTTCCAGTTGTGCGGAAGTAGGTTGTAATGGCTGCAAGAGTGAAGCCCACATTAACTAGGGCACAGGCCTTTATTAAAGGACAAAAGGAGAAGGTTGGAAGTAAAGGTACCTTTCTAATTGGAGTTCCCGATATTCCAGAGCATAATAGACAATTAAGGGCTTCAGAAAGGAAATAAAAAGAAAGGATAGCAGAAAGAAAGAGAAAATGCAAGGAGAAAAGCGCTGTTTTAGCAGAAAAAGCAGCAAGAAAAGAAATCGAGCAATTTTTGGCAGAAGGTGAAGACCTGGAGGCAGGAAATTCTGATGGTGACAACCGTTTGGGTGATGAAGTAACTTTTGAAGCTGTCCAAGAGCCGGAATCTTCCACCAGGAATAGAAAGAATTATGATGAAATTCCACATATTGCTCTTGTTAGTATAAGGTATGGTGTCCGATTGAGACCAACTGCAGCTATAGCAACAACAGCTTTAATAGAAGCTAATGACAGTTATTGAACATGAGTTTGAGAAAAACTTAAGGAAGGATGGAGGAATTTATTGTGTTCTCTTTGATGGACGAATTGATGTGAAAAATATTATGATGGAGGCAGAGTGTGATAGAACGAGTTCAGAGCTGCATTCATTTCAACTTCTATCACATTTTATTTAAAACCATGAGGCTACCCACGTGCATCTTCGATTCGAGGCTTGGAGTCTTATCAACAGCTACCGGACGCCAATGTTTAAACAAGGAGGTTATCATCCCCCCCGTTCGCCCCCATACGCCAACCTCGCCAGATCGAGTTAGGCGCTTATGGGCAGATAAGGCATTGTTCCCCGGCTCGGCTGTGCGTTCCCTCGAAGCTTCCACCCCATTCTCCCCCACACCAAGGAGATGTCCTGGCTATTTATATGGAAACTTTACCACTAAGATCAGATTGGAGATCCAGATTTTCGTCGCGAAACATCACCACGACCCTCTCTCCCTTTGTGCGCCAAGGGACCTCGACCTCGAGATTCACCATCACTTGTCCAGAAGGAGGACAATATTCCTTGAGTGCCAAAGGTTCGAGCCTTTAGTGACGCCAAGTCCCCAAGGCATCATCCCCCCTGTTGTTCAAGGAGAACAGCATTAGAACAGCCATTGTTCGTTTTGAGCCCTTCGCCAAGAAACGGTTCTCATCCCCCCCCTGTTGTTCAAGGAGAACAGCATTAGAACAGCCATTGTTCGTTTTGAGCCATTCGCCAAGAAACGGTTCTCATCCCCCCCCTGTTGTTCAAGGAGAACAGCATTAGAACAGCCATTGTTCGTTTTGAGCCCTTCGCCAAGAAACGGTTCTCATCCCCCCCCCTGTTGTTCAAGGAGAACAGCATTAGAACAGCCATTGTTCGTTTTGAGCCCTTCGCCAAGAAACGGTTCTCATCCCCCCCTGTTGTTCAAGGAGAACAACATTAGAACAGCCATTGTTCGTTTTGAGCCCTTCGCCAAGAAACGGTTCTCACCCCCCCCTGTTGTTCAAAGGAGAACAACATTAGAACAGCCATTGTTCTTGAGCCCGTAGACAAGAGACGGTTCTCATTCCCCCCCCTTTGTTCAGAAGAGAACAAAGTAGAACAGCCATTGTTCTTCAAGCCGTTCGTCGAGTAACGGTTCTCCTTTCCAAGACGCCACGTCAGGATCCTTTTATCCCCCCCCTTCGGCTGGAACTCGCCAGCGGACCGAATATTCCTTCAAGTACCTTCCACTGCACCCTAATGAAGTTACGTAAGCCAAGCGTCACCTTTTGAGTATTGATCCCTTATTTGTCAATTCTATCCTGTGCTTTAAATGGTTTATCGAACCATCCCATCTCTTTAACTCCATATTTGTTTTACCTTTTTTTGATCCCTTAAATCCTTGGATTAGCCCGAGTCTCCATGACCCTTTCCATTCTGTTTGTCAATATTTTCCGTTTTTGTGTTTGCTGATAGTTATTATTAATAAAACTCTATTTTATTAATGATAGCAATATTATTATCCTTGAGCTCAGTTCCACTTCTTAAGCATTTTGAAGATACATAATATCGGCCGCCAGACAGTAAAAACGCACTCTAGAGATAATTAAGGAAGTTCCCTCAACGAATAGTGATATATGGTATATCGTCGGGAGTCATTCTACGACACAGAGGGAAGTGAAAAATTGTTTCTAGCAACAACCAAAGAGAAGCATTACACTGCCATCAGTGAGCTTGGGAACAATTACATCTTCCACTTTGTCCCAGAAAAAGCTAAAAAAGAAGAATCACATGCAGAGAAGATCGCTAAGGCTATGTTTGAATGGCTGAGCAAAAGAGGTTTGGATAAAAGCTTAATGGCCATTGAGTAATTGCAAATGCTGGAGTTATGTGAAAAATGGAGTTCCATTTGGGCAGAAAGCTTGTTTCGTTTGTCTGTAGACTGTACACTGGGGAACTCCCTCTCCGTCATCTAATTATCAACCTCGATGGCCCAAAACTATCTGACAACAGATATTCCGGACCAATAGGAAAGCACCTTCACTCTGTTACAGACTTGGATATCAACCCAAATTTCACTCAAATATCTTTAGGTCCTACTCTTTACCAATATACCAACACTACGGCTATTGAATTGTATTGACAATCAGAGATGGAGTGCTTCCTACAGCGGTTTGTCTATTGGAAATAGGACCAGTAAACCACAGTCCCTGGCTGACCACAGCTAACGGACTTCTTCGGCTGTAGGTGTCAACGCATGAGCTCAAAGGACAAGCCTTTAAGAATCTACGACTGATTGTTGAGTTCATCATTGGCGTATATTATCCATGTTGGTTTAACGGTAAGTAACCAGAATGAAAAGGATGTTGACAAACTTCTACCTGAAAAAGCATCGGATGAATTGGAGAAAATTGGGCTGGAAGCCAAAGTACCACTTCAAATACAAGCTCAAAAGGCTGTATCCTGTCAACAAATAGACTCCTGGATTCGGGAGCACCAGGCAGAAGAGATAATTATAATTAAATTCATAAACTGGAGCAATAACCTAGAATACACATACGTATTCAAAATAATATTCCGTGCAACGAACATGGCGAGGAAAGCCAAACAGACTGGCCTACCCGCATTCAACTTAAAAATCACCTCCATGCAAATTAATACCCATTCGTACCGACGGTCCATTTAGACGGACAGTAAGAAAATCTATTATAACTGATTTAATGATTGTATTTTTAAAAATTTTATTGGATAAATATGTTGATAACATTCCAGATGATAAATTTAGAGAAGAAAAATAGTTACAGTTAGTAACACTGTTCCCCAAACAACATAATAAACAACAAGGCGGAAAGTGACAAATGCGGGACCAAATAGTATGTATATATTTACGTTTTTTATTATATAAGAATTTGCAATTGTTTGTCAATGTTATAAATAACAAAATTCTATTAGTTTAGTTTTATATATTTCATAAAATATCACTATGATATGGGCCTTTTCCTGTATTATTATTGTTTTGAAATTCTGTGTCAGTTATAACGGACGGTCGACACAATATACACGAATTATCGCTATAAAATTATAGCTAGAGAATGCCGTTTTCTAAAAGTTTAGAGCTAACTAACTAAGTTACAGTACATTTAGAAATATAAATATATAATAGTTCAGGAATTATGTAGTAAAAATTAATTAGGAATAATATATATATGTATATAAGGCTGGCCAGAAAGTCCTGATTCACTTAGGAAGCAGAAAGAAAACAACAACATATTATGGAGCAAGACTAACGTAGGCTGGTAGTCAAATGAGTAAGGCTAACCTAACCTTATGTTGCCGTTGCTCCCAAAATTTTGTTTTGATATCTGCTTCCTAAGTGAGTCAGGACTTTCTGGCTCAGCCTTATAAATAGTCTTTCATAGCATGATTATATATTATTTTTTACACAGCTCTCTTACAAGGGCAGCAGCATTGGCCTACTCAGAAGATATAGACGAAGGCGGCTATATTTTTATGGGTCTCCCTATAGATGAACTATCTGATGGAAACAGTGACCATTCAGATGAAGAAGCATCAGGTTCATCTATTCGAGTGGAGCGAGGAATGCTGGAAGCTCCTGCAAAGATCCATCACCCAGGCTGAATTGGTAGTGTTGAAGAGTCAGAAAATGAATTTGAGAGTAAAGAAAACCCATCAAAAAAACAAATGCAAAGAAAATGGTGCAGGAGGTTGCAACAACAAATGAGTATAAATACAGAGTGTACTACATTAGAAGATATATATGAAGAAGCTAGAGCTTGATCCAATCCTATTGATTTTTTTAACCTCTTCTTCACTAAAGATTTTATAAACTTGATTGTTGAACAAACTATTTTATATGCTCTTCAAAATAATAAAATTCTTGATATGAGCAATTCTAAATTATTGGTATTGTTTGGTGGACTATTATTGTCATTTCACAGCCCTCTTCCAAATAAGGGAATTATCAAATCGCATTAGGAGAGACAAGTTTGAGAAAAATTCTGAGGAATATACATTTAGTGGACGACACAACCACCCTCTTTGCTGGTACAAGTGGTAGAGCTTTGATGTTATGGCGGACAGGTATAAATTCCGTCCTTTGTGGCCATTGCATTTGTCGGTAGTGTACGGAATCTGCACGGCTGCCCACAAGCATAAAAAGCATAGATGTTTTGTGTAACCTCCCTGCAGACCTAACAAAATACTTAAGACCTTCAGATCACCACAAAGAAGCCGGTTGTGATCCTGACAATGTATGTTGTTAAGAAGAAGTGACATGGTAGCGTAGGTTTCTTTCAGGGTGACGGAATTCGCAATGGGCAATGATGCTACTTTTTTGCCATTAAAAAGTAGACCTGCTTTCAGACTCCTTGTATAGGAGTTGATAAAGAGCCTCCACAAGATCTGAAAAATCTTGGCAATACACCATGCCATCTGTCTTAGTAAAGTACCGCACAAATTCCTGCTATCGATGCCTATACCATGCAAAGTGTGTGCTGCTTTCCAAAAGATTTTTTTCTGCTAACCTTGAGCCTAGCAATTGTGCAAATTCTTTGGACAGCCCAAGATCTCAAACAAGGTCATCTCGCTCACTTTGTTCAAACAACTGAGGGCTTTTCCCACGGACCCCGGTAGGGTTAAACTCTTCATCCACATCTGAATCTTCACGTTCACTACTTAAAGAGTTACTAGAGCCTCTACGGTGCACATTTTCAGGACATATTGGTACTGGGGCGTCATCACTGCGTCGTACAGGTCGCATAGCTGATGAAATGTTTGGATAGTTAATGTGTTTCAGGCTTTTAGCATTCCTCCCCAGCGGTTTGACCATACAAAAATAGCACTCATCATGGTGATTTTTCGGTTCCCGCCAAACCATTTGTATACCAAATGGCATTGACTTACGTTTCCCTTTAATCCAATTGTGAACCCAGAAATACAGTTCACACAGGCAGAATGAGGAGCCCAGGGCTTGTCCTGATCTCCTAGTTCACTGGCAAAGTAGGCACGATACAGACGTTTAACTGAAGATGTGATAGTGCGCTTTTGTTTTTAGGGTGTATACTTTCTGCATATGTAGCATAACGAGTCAGGATGGTTCTTGCAAGTCCACGGCATCCTTTAATTAATCTGCAACAAAATAAATAAACATAAAACACAGTCAATGATCACACGCGGACATTACACAGTAATAGTTAATACATAGCTACCTATGCACCTAGCTCTATAACACATGCTGTGCAACATAAAAACTAGAACCTCAGGAAAAAAATTAATACAACCACAGTTTTCAGCACGCAAAATTGGTCTGGAAAATGATATTGTCATTTATGTTGCATTTTTGATTCTGTCCACTGTTATTATTAAAACTGTGTTTATTATCATCATTTTAAAAATATGTAGTCACTAGTAACATCATGAATTTTGCGAATGGTACTAATTATTCCAGTTTATATTCTTACAAGCATGTCATATTGAGGATAGGATCTGCCGAGCGTCCGTTATAACTGACAGGTTGTAATTCCGTAACCACTTGATATATTGGAAAAATACTTCTACGCAATATTACTTATTGTACTCTTATTAGTATGTTAAAATTAAAACCATTTGAGAAATAATTCAACTTTCGGTACGAATGGGTTAAGAGTGATGAATTCGTAAGCGTACATACCTGCTTCAATTGCTTTGCGTTAGAAAAACACCTTACTAAAGACTTCCCCCGAAAAGACGAGAAATGGTTTTCTGAATATAGCTTCAAAAATCACACATATTGAGAATGCACCTCATAAGTAAACAAATGCATTAATTGCAACGGAAGCCATCGCACCATGGCAATGGTATGTTCACTTAAGCGTGATATTATAAATAGAAAGAAGAAGGATTGGGCAAGAGAGGAGGAGGAGAAGCAGAACCTCAGAATATAATAGAAATAAAACATCCTGAATCGCTAAACATATTAGCATGGTTTTGCATGCCCACGTTATGAACGTGGCTAAGCCGGGTACTTCCTCGAAGGAGTTTAACTTAATGTTAAAAAACAACAGACTAGAAGATATGTGGTTTCCAGATAACTCCCTTCAGCAGACATCCTTTGCATCCAGTATTATTACCCTTCATCAACAAAACAAGACCAATATCAAAAGAAGAGCACGAGCCAAGAGAAAGCTCCTACGCCCATAACGCATATATCTAGGTAGAATAATTGGAAGTTGAGAACGCCCCTGCAGATAAGAACTTAAAAAGAACCGAACAAACACAGAAGGCAGCAATTCAAGAGGAAGGGATCGTTGAATCGACTTCCAACCCAGATGAGTTGAAGAGAGACAAGAATTCAGCCCAAGATTCTTCGCATCTGAAGAAAGACCTCTTCCGTCCAACAATGATGAACTCATTCAAAGAATAAAGAAGGGGCATTATAAATACGAGTTCGAAGGCACATACCCAGACCGAGAAGTCTACAGAATAGTCACGAGCGGTAATTTGGAAATCTCCCAACAATTACGATACACTATTAAAAAAGAGGATTTTAAAAAAAAGAAGCAGGAGAACTAAATCACCAATCAAAAGGGATACACACAAAATGGAAAAAGATCAAACCTATCAGATAAACCTTCGAAATAATGGCTCAGTTTAGAAAAAAAAAAATTAGTCACAACGTTTCCGGTTGGAATGAGAAAAGATTCTTACTTAGTAATACCTACCTAAAACTAGATCCAGAAATAATCCTATTAAATGAAATAAACATAAACCCAGAAATAAACAAAATTAAAATATTGAACTGCAAGGCAATGGCTTCGGCAGTCATAACCAAACTAAGATGAAATTATTATTCGAATACTCCCAAAAGTCCCCTCCTTAAATTATAGAGTTAGTGATGGTGATGAAGTAAACTAAGATGAAGTTGCAATAACTATCAGAAAAGACTAAGTTTTAAGAAACTTAAAGATCAAGACGAGGCACACTTGGCAGTTAGTGTAATATCAACCACCGGGAATGTAATTATAGCAAAGTGATACCAACCCCCTCAAAGGGACTTTTTGCTCTTTCATAATTTCCTGAAAGTGTTTGTCAAAAAAGACCAGGCAATATTTCAGATGATTTGAATGCCCGTAAGAGAGCTTCAGGATACACAAGATATTTCAACAAGGCGGGTAATAACTCAACACCTTGCTAGAAAGAGGAATATTTGAACGAATTGGACCCGATTTCCCAACCTTCTTTGGGACAAACAATGTCACAAAAAGCGTTCGATAAAGTTTGGAGTGTTGGCCTAAGATACAATATTAGAAGGTTACTGTTACCCTCAACATTAACAAACTGTCTATGTGACTATGTATATAACGGATAGATCAGCCTAAATCTCAATAGAGGGTTTCAACGGACAGAATTTCGAACTCCCAGAGAGGGTCCTTCAAGGAATCTGTATAAGTCAGATACTCTACAGCATATATACTAGAGATCTACACAGCCCAGTTAATGAATTTACCAAATACATACAATTCACAGACGTTATAACAATAATAGCAAACAGCCCATTCAGGCATCCCCAGATGATGGCAAGGATCACGGCAGTCAAAATTGCTAATATTAATGAGTATGGACGTAAATGGAAGATCAAAACAAATTCGGATAAGTTCACCAATATCATAATGGGGAGGCGAATGGCATACAGAATACATGTAGACAACAACAGATATCGTTACGGGAACGAAGAAAAAGTACTTGGTCTTAAAATCTCTCGATACGGATATGGAAAACATGTCAAGGAGAGAATAAGATTAGCGAAGGTGAACTTGAACAAACTATACCAACTTAAAGATCTAAAGTTCAAAAACAAGAAAAAGATATACAACTCAATCTGCAGATCCACACTCCTCTACCTAGCTAATCCGATGAATAGATTTCACCGATCAAATAAAATTAGACTCTAAAGTGTGCAAAATGCGGCAGTATACATCCTTTCAAATAAAAAAAAGAAGAGAATATGAAAGGCTAAGTGACCTGCACCGCGAAATCGAACTTCCGGTCATAAACGTGTCCTTGCCTTAAAGAGCTTGTAAAATATGGGACAAATTAAAAAATTGACTAAGCGAAGAAGAAAAAAGAGTCTTGGATTTTCCGTCAAATTTTAGAGAAACCAACAGAGGTCTTTTTAGGAGCGGTAAACCTAACTCGAGAGAAGATCCGTCCCCAATATACACGAGCAAGTAATATTGTGAAGCAATTGCACAAACTCAAATAAATAATCTGCTATAGACATCGAAAGAAGAAAATTTAAACTAAGAAAGGAAATAGATGTGTAAGAGCCTTCAACAAACGAAGATAAAAAATGTGAAGAACACGAATTAGTTTGAAGAATCGAGGAGATGGCTGGTCACCCAGCAACTATGACTGACAATTAACTTATTCTCTTTCACCACTTTATCTAAATGCCCCCTGTCCACTCTACTCTGACTATATACTTTATCTTCTACCTTTTTCAAGACGTTAGACGTTCATTCCATTACCACTACCACAAAAAAAACACACAAACCAAAGGGAATAGGAAGTAATTGAAGAAACGAAAATAAAAACCACTTATTTCTACCGACGGATTAAACGATCAAATGGACCTGCAACGCTTTATGAACCACCCATTCACGATGGGCAAGACGAACCTAAATATATTACAGATAAATATCAGCGGATAGACAAATAAAAGACAGATGTACGGAAACATTTTAAAAGGATTAGATCCAGACCTTATCTTAATTTCGGATCAAGTAACCAACTTAGAAAATGAAGAAATAAAAATATAGAACTATTACGTCATAGCCGTAGACCCCACGTGGCCAGCACACGATGGAGCTGCTCTACAAATTAAGAAAGGCATCGAATAAAAAACATGAGAAGATCTGGACGAATCTTACATCGCAGTTGAATTAAGAATGGAACTAATGAACATCATAATCACAACAGGATATCAACCACCTAGGAGTATCATGTGTCTATTAACAACTTCATCAATATCTTCAATAGCAGAAACCAGGTACTATTCTTGAGCGACCTTAACGCCCACTGGCAAGTGAGCGGATACAGAACAAAGAACAGTATATAGTAAGACACCTTGAAGCGCTGCTCGCAAGAGTATCTGCCAACGACTAAGGCCAGAGTACCCAGCTTTTGTGACTGGGACCAAAGCCATATAGCCAGATAACCGCCTAAGCAATTATCATCTCCCTTATAACTATTATATGAGGCCGTAAGATATACCATGTACAGTCCACACAGCAACTCTGCTCACCATTAACCAATGATCGATACAAATCAGAGGAAAGGTACGAAAAGCCTTCCAAAGAGCAGACTGGGAAAGATACAAGAGGGAACTAAATTCATACGAACCCAAACCTTTAGAAACAGCAACATTAGAAGATATAGATGCTGAATTAGAAAATATAAGCGCTTGATGCAAGCAGCAAACGAAATAACCATCCTAAAAAACCACTACACGATAATTAAGTCATTCACATGGACACCGAAATGGTACAGAAGCACAGAGGACTAAAGAAAATCTGAGAGAAAATAAGAAGGATCGGATCAACGAGGGAGTCACACACTCAAATGAGAAGGATAGAGAGAACTGAATACGGAAATAATAGAAAAACAAAGGTAACACTGGAATGAAACATTCCAGAAAATTTACAAAGATGTACCCGCAAAGGAATTTTGGAATAAGGTAAACCTAATGAAAGGCAGAGCAGGAGCAAGGAAAATGGAAATAAATGACAACCAAGGAAACGACATTGAAGACGAAGACAAGATAGGACGCATATTCAGGGATCAATGAAAGAGGATATTCAACATAAACGAAGAAGACAATGAAGAATTCGACCTTGATTTTGAACGCAACATCAATAAAGCACTCAGGGAGGAAGCAGATAAAACACACCTTCGCCCATCTGTGGATGCAAAAATCACCGTGAAAGAAGTCAAAACCACGATTTCGCAATTCAAACATAAGGCACTAGAAAGATCAGGACTCACTAAGAAGCGACCAAAAATATACTGCAGGCGATTACTACTGTATTAAACTCTAGCCTTAACACCGGCTACTTTCCGAATGAACTAGAGGTCGCAAAGATGATCTTTAACCCCAAATCGGGTAAACCACCCACTTAAGTGTAGAGTTATAGACCAATCTCTCTACTTGACTTTATCGGGAAGGTTTTAAGAAAATAATAAACCATCGGCTAAGTGAGCACCTAGAGGAAAGCAATCTCCTGAACAAATTTAAATTTGGATTTAGTAAAAAAGGAGCACGGAAATGGCCTTCACGTTCATTATCGAAAAAATTGCCAAAGCAAAGAAGGAAAAGGCTAGCGTTGACATTGTCGGCAGGGAAGTTTCAAAAGCATTCAAAAGAGTTTTGGTTAGGGGAATGCAATTCGAAATACTACAACTACGTATGAACAACAAACTGGAAAGACTAATCTGCAACTACGTGACAAAGCGACGTACATTCATCGACATACGGAACCATCGAGGAAAAGATTTAAAAAAAGAGGCTGGCCTAGCGCAGGGAGAATGCCTGAGTCCTTCCTTATATTCAGTGTATACCTCAGATATCCCACCACTATTTATGGATGGGTGTCTCAATATACAATTTGCAGCCGACGTCACACAAATCGTGGTATGCCCATACAGGATCCCGAACATGAAGGCAAGATTAACGGCAGAGGAAATAAGAAGGATTAATGTATACGAAAGAGAATGGAAAATATGCAAAAACAGAAATAAGTTTAAAATTGGTTCAATCTACAGGAAGAATCTCCGATACATACTTATTGAAGGAGAGAGATACAACTACCTTAATGAAACTAAAGTACTAGGATTAATGATTACCAGGACAGGATACTCCATGTACGTTAAAGAACGAGTTGAAATAGGAAGAATGGGATTAGGTCTACTATACAGGCTCAAATCTCTTAACCGGAGAAACAAGAAGAAAAATTACCAAGCGATCATCTAGTCAGCAATGGTATATCCAGTGACCCCTATGTACACCATTTAAAATAGTAGAATTATTGAACTGCAGAGTATTTAAAACAAGGCAGTATCAGTAATCACTAATGCAATGAATAGAGACAGAAGAAGAGAATGAGACTTACATAGGGAAATGAAAATGAAACCACATAACAAGATAATCGTAATACAGGAACGAGCCAAGAAACTGATTGAGAAACGAAACAGGAAATAAGAGAGGAAATCACGGATTTGATAACCCAAACAAGAGGAAAATTTAGGAGCGGCAGGGCACAACGCCTCTTCCCCACATATACAACAAGGATAGACCAAGAAAATGCTGAAATTTTCACGTAATAACTTGCAAAGTTAAGAGAGAGTAAGTAGCAAATTAATTACTTTTTATCACTCAATAAAATTCTAAAGTATAACAAGATAAAATTGTATGGAGAAAAATTTTACCATTAGTAAAAAAATAAAGAACAATAGCGGTTTGAACGCCTCATAACAGAACAACAATATAACAAATCACAAAACAACAAAGAAGGATAAGTCTGAGGCTCAGGCATCTACTAACTTAAACTAATGAACTTCAAACCTAAGAGTTTACTAAAACGAAAGAGATTAGCATAATCTACATGCATCCTAGTATTAAATTGCAATCCTACTACTTGTTTCCACTTCTCCCTAAACTTTTCTTTTATCTTTCACATCTAAAGGGCTAAACACTGCATAATACGTGGCACAGGAGCACTATAGAAATAAATGAATAGTAAAAGGATACATTACACACCGTGATTCAGAGCCAACGTAAAGCTGTATGTCCATCGAGTAAGTAAGTCAAATTTCAAGTCTACTATACGCCACTTCACCCTTGCTATCTCTACCTTTTACCTTTTACTCTTCATCTCCCTCTCTATCTCCTGGCCTCCTACTCCTCCTCCTTCTTGCTCCTCCGGTAGCCCCGATAAGACTCTGGAGGGGCGGATTAGAGGCCTGGGGGGTGGGTCTCCCCCCCTCCGGTCAGCTTAGTCTTTCATTCATTCATTCCATTTATGTTCATTCACTGAAGATGACATACGACGGTCGAAAGACGTCTCGGAATAAAATGTCTTTGGCAAATGTTATATCTCACCTCAAAGACCCAGTCAAAAAACTTGCAAAAAAAATAAAGAGAATACAAGTTAAAATTAATAACGCTACCATTGCTGTGGGCGGTCAATAAGTTTTGCGAATCTGTAGGGCAAAGCAAAGGAAGGGGTATGGCTGTTCATGGGAGTGTTAGGACAAGTTATGACAAGTCAGAACCTCAGCCGCACGCTCCTGCATCAGCTATTTAAGAAGCAGTTGCTGATCGCAGATCGTCAGTCACAAATTTTTCAACAATGGAGAAGGTTGAGCACCACCCAGTGATAAAATTTTTGACCAAGGAAGGCAAGAATGCAAAAGAGATCCATGAACGCATGGTTGCAGTGTACACCAACACTGCCCCTTCCTATGTAACCATTGCTCGCTGGAATAAGGAGTTCTGCCATAGTCGTAAGTCCCTTGCAGATAACCCCCGTCCAGGACGCCCGTCAGACATGACCAACGAGGACAATGTCACCCGTGTAGAGAGGATGATCCTCGAAAATCGACGGCTAAAGGTCGAAGAAATCGAGCCAGAACTTGGAATATCACATGGAAGTGTTATCAACATCATCCACGACAATTTGGCCATGACCAAGGTCTCTGCCCGTTGGGTCCCTAGAAACCTCACGCTCCATGATCGACTTCAACGTCGTCAAAGTGCACAAGGCCAGAGTTGCACAAGCTGCCCTGCGTGAGTGCGGAATCGAGGAGCTCAACCATCTCCCCTACAGTCCAGATCTGGCCCCTAGCGACTACTTTTTATTCCGGCAGCTCAAGGCTGCACTGCGTGGACGCCGGTCTGGGGACGATGAAGATGTCCAGCTCGCCGTCTACGAGTGGATTGAACAGCAGTCAGGAGATTTCTGGTTGTTGGGAATTCGAAGCCTCAGGGGCAAGTGGCGCAAGTGCATTGAAGTCGAGGGTAGTTATATTGACAAATGATAAAACACTTTTTCTCATATCTAGTTTCTTTATTTTCGAATTTCAAAACTTATTGACCGCCCCTCGTATATATGAAATTCAAGTACTTTTAAGCCTTTATAAAATTAAAAGTTTTCATTAATGTATAAGAGATTAAGGTTAAATTTTGGGGAATATTCCTTATTCAAAGCCATAAGATTCTTGCATTTCATTATATTCGTATGAAAGGGTAGTTAAAGGAAGAGCTGAATCAAAAAAAAAAAAACTTATTATGATACCCAAATTTACATGAACTTTGAGGTGAAATGATTTTAAATAAAACTGAAGCAACACAAATCCCAGTGCTATCGTAAAGGGATTAATGTCTTACAATTGTACAAGCTTTCTTTAGCTTGAGAGGAACCATTAAGTGCAGGGCATTCTTTCTTCACTCCTCTGTATCAACCTCTTTTCTAAAGGGTTGATCTCTTTAACATCATTAAGCCTTTTATTATAATATCTTTGTTATAATTTTCTGTAAAAATCACGTTAATTAGTTTCCAGAGAAGTAAAAGTGAAATTATTTTCCCCATTACCCCTATTAGTATTCTTTCCGTTATTCTATTCACAATCCCTCCAGCCTCAAATTACTTCTCTAATCAGAAAAAAATTGTGAATGAGCATGGCCGCATTCTACTGTACTACATTATTGAAATGATATTGTAATCAGAAAAAATCAACATTTTGCTATTTGGTTATATTAGCGTTCTCTTATGCTGATAGAATATTTTGAATGAATATAGAGAAAAAGTTGTATTTGATCATTGCATTGGAAGAAGCAAGGGAGAATAATAATGTCAATAATATAACATTTAAGCTTGGGAAAAAGAGGAGGATAGTTTTATATGATGAATATGTCCTCGTCTTTTATTTCATGTTGAGCTACAGAACAATAGCGGTTACAATTTTGCCTCCGTGAAGAATAAAATTCCCGATTTTGCTTATTTGAAGAATATTGGTAAAAGGTATCGGACTTAAATTTTAAAAAGACAAGATAATTAATTAAATCTTAGTTATAAAATATATCGTTCAGGAAAGTGAATCACAAATGCATGGAATAAATTTCTATTATGCATCCATTCAACTCTTTTATTTTGGTTTTGTGCTCATTCTAGAAGATTCAACATTGTGGGCATAGAAGCCTGATTCTTTTTGTCTACGAAATTTAGCGAATGGCTGACAGTTTGACGACGTATCCTATGTTTCGTAATTATTGATATGCTTTCCATATGTCGGAGGGAATAATTGATCCATGCCAAGCAACCTTTTCACTTATTTATAACAGTCTTTATCTATGTCACCGCTCGACAATTTTCATGTATCCCACTGCTGGTATCGTCGATGTATTCACAGATTCAAAAACCTATTTTGCTGAATGGGAAGATCTTCGTCTATGCTGTTTAATTTCAGTCATATTATTTTACGACTATCAAAACTCATAAAAAAGATGAGTTTTGAGCACAGACCACTAAAATTTCTAGGAAAAACAGAAAACATAATGTTTGGAAGGATAAATAAAGTTAAAATAGCGTATAAATAATAGAGGGCTTTTCGCCCAAATTAGCAATATTTTAATTGGACCTACCATGTATGTAGGTGTTAAATTGTTTGTATGTTTGTAATGCCCTTGTTCCTTATGGTAAGACAAAATATGTATCCGATTTGTCACACGGAATCTTTGACTTTTTTCTTCCAAATGGAGGAGGGTTTATATTTCTTAATCGCATCAACCGTACAAATTTTGGATTATTTTCCAAAGAGGCTGAAAAGAACAAATATATTTAAATATAAATTTGTATGAGCACGAAGTATTTGCCCAGTAAATATTAGCGGGAAGAAGGTTAGATTGGGCCTATTAATATTAGCTAGAGATTAAAATAGCTTTCCCGGTAATATTTATTAGATTTTATCTATCACATAATCAGAGTTCATGGCTTCTTATCGAAATAGTAAGGTAATAATAACATCAAGCGTTAATAAACTTCATAAATTAAAAAAATAATGGAACAAAAACAATAAATAAAGAATTAAAATAGAAAATGTAAAAATTATGTAAATAACAATATCTATATTATTGTAAATATTTGTGTCCTAAATGACAAAACTCTTCCAAGCATTATAACACAAATTTATAGGTGAATTATACAATTAATAACCTTTGTGTTGGTCGTAGGGTAAGAAATTACTATTGTACTCTGGTAGCAAATAAAAAAAACTCCAGTACACCCTTAGGTGTATATTGGATTTATCTAAAAGGCACATTTCTTCAATATTGTAAAAGTTTCACCTTTGTTTAATCACCCTTAGCTCTCCCGAGTTTGGTGCCAAATGAATATTCATGAAGCCCCGCGTCGATCCATGAAATGATTAGAAATAATATTGCAAGAGCAGCGAATACCAGGTTTTTAAAAAGTATTAACCTTGCCCAATTTCCTATGTATCACCCTTAATATCGAGCCTTGCGACACTTGTCAACTGTTTAATGATGCTGTCTTTCATTAACTCAATGAGAGGAAACCAACAAAGGCACTTATCCAGAATGTGAGCAGTTCCACTTTAGGAAGCTACTACTAGGTTTCTCTCCCATTACAGGCGCTGAAACCCAGCAATCTAAATATTTGACCCTACCAGAGGTAATTAAAATAGCTCTCATTTACAAAATAGGGAGATTAATATTTTGATTTTAAATAATTTTGATTTTAACATGTCACTAAATCAATAAAAATTTCATAACTTGAAAAATTTCGGTGAAATCCAAAGATGAAATTTCACAGAAATTTTGAAAATGTGTGGAAGATAAATACCACAGAGCCTCGCACGTGCAATGGGGGTTGGAGAGTATGAAATCGTAAAGATTTCGGCTGAAACATACAGGCCTAGTACATATCTTACATCTCCTTGTGGCGCGGCAGTTTTAAACAAAAGCAAACATCTATCTAAAACAAATCGTAATTTAAACTTCATTAAATATTTAAGGGCTAGCCATATATGTGTTTTGTAAACTCTTTTTAGATATCAATTGATCTTCTTTTACAATATTGAATAAATAATGATCTTATATCTCAATAAACAACCTATAAAGAATTATAGAAGTATTTAAAACTACTAAAACAATTCGATACTATTCCATATCGTTTAAGGCCGGTTTTATAAATCCTAAAATTTAATTTAATTTTCAATCTCCGAAAGGTAAACAAAGCAAATATAACCGATTTTAATGGTCAGATTAGCAAATTCTTTTAGAACATTGTTTTCTAGTGAAAACACATTTAAATACAAATTCATTCATGAAAAGGGTAGTGCAACCATATTCAATACACACCCCCAAAAAAATACAACGCGAAAAAATACATAGAGGACAAATACAAAGGATTATTAAAAAGTGGCGAGTACACAAACTCGATTATTAACACAATTTACTTTGCAAGGGAGAATCTGTAGCGATCGGCATGTACGTCCAAAATAGGAAACACGCAAGAGTCACTACACACATAAAGTACAGAGAGAGAGAAAAGTAAAGTTAGCGCTGTTTACGAGAATGTCACACATTAGTAAATGGAGCACAGTTATCTCTGTTAGAGTTAGTCGAGACAATCTTAGACAAACATTATAATCAAGGCAGAATCCAGAATAAACCAGATAGCTATGACTATTAATCAAATAGAAACCAGATTAGAAAGCTGTCTCCATGGCAACATGCCACCACCCTCAGAGAATCTTACCCAATAGTCGGAGTACCTTACTTATCAATATATTCGGCAGTAGCCAATCAAAAGTCGAGTTATGTTACTACCGACAAATCAACAGACCGGTACATAAGAGATGTGGCATAGTTGGACGAGGATTATAGGGCGGAGCTTAAATTCAATATATAACTGTGTGAAGCCAAAACAAAGACAATAATTAGATTACTGTTTTATATAGCAATATATCGCGTTATTTATCGTTCAGTCCGATCTCTCGGATTCGCGTAATTCATCTTTTTATATAGTCGTGTACATAACGCAGACATTAAAATGTATCTCTTAAAGGCTTTATTCGTCCGGCCTCCTTTAGGCCTTGCCTACACTTGACCTAGAACTTAATTTATTTCATAACTTAGAACTTAAAAATTAATTAAAGAACTTTGTAAAGTGCAATAAGATCTAGTTCAATAATAATTCTATTTTTGCTTTGGTGCCTTCAATATCCTGACGTTCCTCAATATTCCTGCTTCAAGTCCTTATTAATCGGGAAAACAGCCGTTGCGCATTCTTCTCGTTAATCGCAATTCTCTGCGATTATGTAGCTTCCGAAATACCGGTGTTTTACCCTGGTGGGGTCTATCCCTATCCTTCGGGCCATTTGACCCCTTCGTTAGGGCACACCATTGCAATTAACAAAATATCTCTCGTGGGAAATAAGGAAGGGCATGGCAAACTAATTGCGGCATCTGTATCAACCGGAGTCCTTGTCAACAGATTACGCTATAATTCGGTAATCTATCACCATTACTGGCAACCAGCGTCCCCCTTCCAAGGCTCTTGGGTTGTCCTCACGATTACCTTCAAGATTCCCCCATGATTAGGGAAGACCTTCAAGAGCCTCCCCCATAACTGGTGACCTTACATTAAGAACTGTCCATTTTTATCAACCAGTGCCGTTGTTCCACCAAAAAAAAAACAAGAAGCGGAAGAATATTGAAGAATTGGAGGAAACATAAGGAAGAATAAAGAGAATGGAAGTCAACCAGATGAGGCTCAATTCTACAATTCAATAATCACCAAGGAGGTAACAAAATATTACCAAATATTGGCCTCATTACACCCTGAAACAGTGAACTGCCTGCCTGCAGACATTTTCGAAGATGAAAACTACGAGAGATTGAAGGCTGAAGTGGTAAGTCTATTCGAGAAGACTAAGCCAGAATTATTCGAAAGAATAACAGCCACATCGACTTTCACTGACCGTCCTTCGCGAAATTTGAAGGACTGAGGCGCACAGCTTTGCAGCTTGGAGTAGGTAAGGAACTTGTGAGGCATAAATTTATTCAATCATTGGCTGCCACCATTGCACCGATATTTGCCACTCAAAAGGACCTCTCGTTAACCCAAATCGCTAAACTCACGGAAGAATAAATAATTTTTAACAAAGAACAATGCGTTAATGTGAATAATGTGGAAAATACTTGCGGTCTGGCGGTAATGCGTGAGAGACAATTTTCGATTGCGGAGCGGAGTGGTAATCAAAGTCATGGTGACAAATTAAACCTCACCCCAGTGAACGTGCGTCCTTTTATGAAAGACCAGAGGCCAATAGTGTGTCGTGAAGATCTCTATTGCGGCGACACTGCAAAGTGGTGTAAGCCATGGTGCAAGTGGCCAAAGAAAAAGGAGGATCTACAAATTCAACCCTGATCTAGACAATCGTCGCCGGAAAACTAAGAAGGCGTGTCCTAGCCACTGCGGCAGCGGGCATGCCGGCCGTTTTTGAATTAGCCGCAAAAATTGACAACAAGAGGTACGAATTCCTAATCGACACGGAGGCGAGTGTTTCAATAATCCCAGCCAGCATTGCTAATAACAGCAACATCAAAGAAAGTTGCATAAATCTTTCAAAAGCAGACAGTTTGAAGATTAAAATCCATGGGGAAATGAGTGCGAATTTGGCCATTCTAAGTTTAAGAAGGTCATTTCGATGGTCGATCGTTGTAGCACACCTCACCGCACCTATCTTGTGAATGGATTTCTTAAAGCACTTCGATCTATTCGTGGATTGCGCCCAGAATAAGCTGCTGGATTGAAACACCAAGCTCGCTTCAGTGGTTCAAACTTCCGAGGAACCATCCATAGCGTTGATAAGAACAGACCTCCAAAATGTATCTGAATCATGTCGAAAAATATTGGAAAAATATGGCGCACTGTATGGAACAGCTCTCGCTCAAATGGTACCAGCAATGGACCAATCAGTAGAGCATAATATTAATACCGGCAGTGCCCCACATACATTTGCGTGGCCTAGTCAATTGACGGCAGAAAAGCAGAAAGTAGCAAAGCAAACAATCGAGGACCTCTTAAAAGAAGGAGTAATCCAGCCATCGAAGTCACCGTGGGCCTCACCGATACATTTAATACCCAAGAAGACCCCAAGTGAGTACAGGATGGTCGGGGACTATAGAGCTCTAAATGCCATTACAAAGCCAGACCGATATCAATTGCCACGTATCCAAAATCTGGCAGATCATCTCCATGGAAAAAGGATCTTTTCGAGACTGGACCTCGTAAGGGCATATCATCAGATTCCAATGAGGCCGACTGACGTCAAAAATACGGCAATTACTACCCTCTTTGGTTTGTGGCAATACCTAAAATTACCATTTGGCCTTGGCAATGCGAGCAGTACCTTTCAGAGATCTATGGATAATATATTCCATTGGTTGAGGTTGGTATACATATATATATAGACGATATCCTGATTTTTTCCAATAATTTGGAGGAACACCTGAACCAGATGGAACAAGTAATGCAAATATTATCACAGAAAGGCCTCAGGATTTACCTAGAAAAATGCGAGTTCGCGAAAGAGGAAATCACGTTCCTGGGCCATCAAATCTAGCAAGAAGGCATATGTCCTCCTGCCCCCCAAATAAGGGAAATTCAGGAAATGCCAAAGCCTCTAAAAGACTCTAAAAGACTGCGTCACTACTTGAGAATGTTGGGATACTACAGAAGAATGATGCCCAACTTTGCGGACAAAGCAGCACCGCTAACTGAGTTGTGGCGTGTGTATCACAAATCGAAGAACATCGAGTGGAGCGAAATCGAGGAGAGAGCGTGCGAATTAACAAATAAGGCTTTAGAAGAAGAAATCACACTCCATAACCCTTTCTCTGACGATTTACCGCTGCAATTGGTGACGGACTGCTCCCAAAACGCGGCAGGTGCTGCTTTCCACCAAATGGTGAGCGGCGTGGAAAACCCCATAGCTTTATTTTCAAACAAGTTCTCAGAAACGCAACAGGCGTATTCAACCTACGACCGTGAGCTTCTCGTCGCAATACTTGGTTGTTATGCATTTTAAGCACATAATAGAAGGGCGCAATACGACGCTGTGCATCAACCATAAGCCATTAGTAGCGGCATTTTCGTAACCGTTAAGTGCAAAAACTGACAGGCAGCAGCGTTATTGGACCACCATTTTAGAGTATGTCAACGACATGGCATACATACGCGGCCAAGACAACATAGTTGCAGATTGCATATCAAAGGACGTAAAGTCGGTGCAAATTGACTCCCTTGGACTTCAAGAGCTAGCAGCCACACAAGGACAAGACGACGAAGTAAAAGGTATTATATAAAAAATAAAACCTTTTCCCTTTAATAGAGATATACAATTATGGTGTGAACATACAACACAAGCTCCTAGACCATTTGTACCAAAAGAGTGCAGGAAAACGATATTCGATCAACTGCAGAATATATCGCACTCTGGTGTTCAAGCCTCCCTAAGGTTAATTAAAGCCCGATATTTTTGGCCGAACATAGATAGAGATGTGCGTTCATGGGCTAAGGAATGTATTTCTTGCCAGGCAATTAAAATATTGCGCCATACGAAGTCTCCAATTATACCAATAGAAACACAGTCAGAGAGGTTTGAGACGATACACGTGGACATAGTGGGAGCATTACCGACATGTACGCCACCCGGACAATCTTTCCCCTCACAGTGCCGTTACGTGCTAACTTGCATCGATCGGGCCTCGAGCTGGGTAGAAGCGACCCATATCCAGGACATTAGTACTGCGACGATTGCTTATGCCCTGCTGGAAGGATGGATATCCAGATTTGGTGTCCCGTTATACGTGATTACCGATAGAGGTGCACAATTTGAATTGAATCTGTTCAAAGAATTGTCAGCCCTCGTTGGTTTTCATCGACTGCGAACCACAAGCTACAGACCCTCCACTAACAATATGGCGGAGAGGATCCCTAGGACATATAAAACGGCAAGAATGCCCCGGAAACAGAATTGGTTGATGGCACTTTCTGTAGTGTTGCTAGGCATTCGCGCCCTACCGAATAAGTCAGGATTTTTCCCATTCACAGCGGTAACTGGCACGACGCTACTATGCCCGAAGCCAATGGTATCACTGAGCTCGTCGAAAGAACAATTCAAGTTCGTCAAGGACTTGGCCACGACAATGGCCCAAATAGATTTTAGAGGAATAGCCACGGACAATATTCACTCGGTGCCCAAGCCTTACAAACCACCTTGTCTGATGGAAGCATCACACGTGTGAGTACGAATAGACCGTGATCGAAGACCTCTTGAGGCGGCTTATGCGGGCCCCTTCATGGTTATAGAACGCGCCAGTAAGGTGTTTACACTACAATTCCCGGACGGAAGGATGGACACAGTCTCAATTCGAAAGTTGAAACCGGTACGATTATCCCAGGAAATTGATGACTCTCGGGACGGTGATCAGAGTATCCCGGTGTCCCTGGCCGCCCAGAAGAGGCTGAAACAATACTCTGCTTGGAAAATGGAACCCGCAACTGGAAGCGGAACCGAAACCCCTGATCCTGGCCCTTCGCCTAGAGCAGAGGAGCCGCAAGAGGAACGTACCTCATCGCGAGCGGGAAGAAGGATTAAGGTCGCTAAAGGCAACATATATATTTATTATTGAGAGGCGAATAACAAAGTGTTAAATGAATAATACTAGCCTAAAATTATAAGACAGTGTGCCAATATAAATAAAAAAGTGTACATAAAGTGAGATTATATAAGATTCATTTTGCAAAGTTCGTGATATTCAGAGGCAAAGTCGTCACGAGGTACCAGGATGGGAAGAACTATAAATATGTGATTAAAATAGATAGCTCTAATCTAAAGTAACAAATGAAATAAATAAATTATTGTATAAATATTGTCAAACTTATTGTAAATGTTAATTAGATGTAAAGAGTAATAATCCAGGTTGAATACTACGTATAGCAATTAAGGTAGGAAATAAGAATCCATAACAATTGTTAATCTAAGATAATAACATATTAAAGGTAGAAAACCAAATTTTGTAAAGGTCAAAGTGCAATAGCAGCAGGGAAACGACTCCGTCAACTTAAGGCCGTAAATCTGTAACAACCGGCGTGTATGTCCAAAATAGGGAACACGGGAGTGTCTCTATACACATAAAGTACAGAAAGAGAGAGAAAAGTAAAGTTAGCACCGTTTAAGAGAATGTCACACGGTAGTAAACGGAGCACAGGTATCTCCGTTAGAGTTGGTCATGGCAATCTTAGGCAAACATTATAATCAAGGCAGAATCCAGTATAAACCGGATAGCTATCACTATTAAACAAATAGAAACTAGATTAGGAAGCTGTCTCCATGGCAACATGCCACCGCCCTCAGAAAATTTTACCAAATAGTCTGAGTGCCTTCCTTATCAATATGTTCGGCAGTAGCCAATCAAAAGTCGAATTATGTTAATATCGACAAATCAACAGGCCAGTACATAAGAGGGAGATGTGGCTTAGTTGGACGAGGAACTTGTAAGGGGGAGCTTAAATTGAATATATAACTCTGTGAAGTCAGAACAAAGAGAATAATTAGATTACTGTTTTATATAGCAATATATCGCGTTATATATTGTTCAGTCCGATCTATCGGATTCGCGCAATTCCTCTTTGTATATAGTAATGTACATAACGCAGACATTAAGGTGTAACTCTTAAAGGTTCTATTCGTCCGGCCTCCTTTAGGCCTTGCCTACACTTGACCTAGAACTTAATTTATGTCATAACTTAGAACTTAAAACTTAATTAAAGAAAATTTTTAAAGTGCAATAAGATCTAGTTAAATAATAATTCTATTTTTGCTTTGGTGCCTTCAATATCCTGACGTTCCTCAATATTCCTGCTTCAAGGCCTTATTAATCGGGAAAACAACCGTTGCGCATTCTCCTCGTTAATCGCAATTCTTCGCGATTACATAACTCCAAAAATACCGGTGTTCTACCTTAGTGTGGTCTATCCCCATCCTCCTGGCTATTTGAACCCGTCGCTAGAATAAGACCGCCCCTCGGCTTAGGGCACCCCATAACAATCAACAAAATATATCTCGTGGGAAATAAATAAGGGCAACGCAAACTAACAGCTGCATCTTTATCAACCGGGGTTCTTGCCAAAAGATTAAGCGATAATTCAGTAATCTATCACCATTAGTGGCAACCAGCGTCCCCCTTCCAAGGCTCTTGGGTTGTCCTCACGATTACCTTAAGATTCCCCCATAATCAGGGGTCACCTTCAAGAGCCCCTCTCCCCATAGATCCTCAACCGGATTCCTACTTAGACAGTCTGCAACACAGTTTTCTGTACCTTTCATGTACACTATTCGGAACTGGTATTCCATTAGGAGTCAACTCCAACGCATGAGCCTTCCGTTCTGGCTTTTAAATTTTTTTAAATAAGCCAATGGGGGATGATCGCTTTCGATCACGAGCTCTTTACCTAAAAAATATGTTTTTAATTTCTGCACGCTACACACGATCGCTACAGCCTCAAGTTCTATTACGGCGTAGTTTCTTTCGCGTGACAAGAGCTTTTGGCTTGCGAATGCAATGGGATAACTATTGTCATCTTCGTCATACTGGAGCAAAACGCAACCGATGGCTTCACTACAAGCATCCATTCGTATTCCAAACGGTTTGCTCATGTTCCGGATTCGCAATATGGGAGCGAACGCTAGTCTTTCATTCAGCTGATGGAAATGGGCGGTCGCCTTGGGGTTCCATACGAGGGGATCCGGGAAACGTTTCCTTTAGCAGATAGTTAAGAGGAGACGCTAAAGTGGCGAAATTCGGAACAAAGCGAGTGTAAAAGTTTGTTGATCGCAGAAAAGATCGTAATTTTTTTTCGTACGCGGAAGGGGCATGCCGGCGATGGCCTTCACCTTTTCTTGCTGAGGTATTTAAAGGTACGCTAGGCAAAATGGCACTTGCTGGGGCCTATAGTGAGGCTGTGTTCACGAAGACTATTGAGGAGGGTGCGTAAGGAGTTTAGGTGTTGGTCCCATTTGCGGGTGGCCACGTAAACGTTATCAAATAAAAGGAAATGTTATTTAGCCTATCCAGTATCCGGCGCATCATGTGATTATAGTTACTACAGGCAGTAACTAAACAAGAAGGAAGACGTCTAAGCTGCATAAGGCTTTTTTATGTGAGAAATGCAAGTCTATCTCTGAAATAAACTTATACTCTTCAAATAGATGTAGGGTCTGGTCTATCAAAGGGATAGGCTCAGCGTCGAAAACTGTAACGACGTTCAGTTTTCTGACCACAACAATGGGGGAGCAATGATCCGACGCTGAAGGTTCAATGATCCTTAATTTTAGCCATTTTTTTTACCTCGGCGTTAAAAGTAGGACGCAAGTTACCGGGCAATGGGGAGCGAAGGAAGAGGGTAGTTGTTATCAGACTCGACACATACGGTTTGAATTAAATTAAGAAGCTTAGAGGGATAAGAGGCTTCAATTACTGCCTCTTCGTCAAGGGAAATTATATTATTAATGCAGGTGTGGCAATGGTAGCGCTTAAGCATATATGCATGAAAATATTTGTTTCCTGAGGGGGTCTGTATTATGTAATCCACGGGGCCGCATGCTTCTAAAATTGAGAAGGGGCCTTTCCATTAGGACAAGAGCTTATTTGTCTCCGCGGGTAGGAGCAGCAGCACCTCGTCACTGGGCTTGAATCGCCTTTCTTTATATCTAACGTCAGAATAGGACGCACGAGTGTCCTTCGCTAGACGAGGGTTGAATTGAGTTAATCAAAACTATGGCAGCTCTACGGAAAGCCTTCGAGACAATTGGGGTCTTATGGAAGGGGGCAGGGGGAATTCGTCCTTTTGCTGTTGTCTTTTGCTAAATGTCATACGATATGCAAAACTCGGCAATTTATTTGGCAGCACCCGGCTAAAAGAAATAACGGAAGATTCTCTAGGCTGTTTTATTGTGGCTAACATGACCAGCTAGTAATCCATCGTGGGCGAGTCGGAGGACTTTGGGAACATGTGAACAGGGGATACATAACAGGCGAGTTGGGGTTTTATCCTCAGCCGACTGGAGCGAAAAAGGAGCCAGTCACTAATTAGGTAGGCGACTTTCCTTTGACCATGAGCAGATCCTCGTTCGCCATTTCTCGCTTTTCCCCACTTTCATTCCTTTTGAGATTGCAAAAGTTTCGTTTTGAAGGGCTTCAAATTCTTGGAGAATGTCCTTTAGCGTCTTGGCTCTCGTGATGAGGGGCTGTGCAAGGGGGTTAAGGGAGAGTTGCGGGCTCTGGCCGACCAACACGACGCAGAATTTAATGGGGCCTGCTATCACTTCGGCCTAACCAGTAAAGTATTTACATTGGATTCACCCTCCTCTGGAGGGTGAATCCAAATTTGTGGTAGGTCTGGCTAGGAATTATTCTTCTAGCCTGGCGGAACCTTTGCCCTATAGAAATCAGGATTCATATTAACAGCCTATAATAATTCCGACTTTAGGGTGGAGTAGTCGAGGCTGGCTTCGGCGGGGAGAAAAATAAAAATTTCCTGCAGGTGGGTTTTGAGAAGGGGGAGTAGTCGAGTAACTCCATTTGCTTCAATGTCTCAGTGGTTCATTTCGAAATTTTTCTCAAAATAAGTTAAGTAGCCGCTGAAATCCTCACCTTCCTTAAATACTGGCAACTTTAGTGGTGGGGTTTGGGGGGATTTATTCCTCGAGCTAACAGAAAGGGTTTCCAAATGATTTATGTTAAGCTCACCCTCATGCTGATAAATTCTTTCTCTCTGCTCTCTTTCCCTTCTCTCTTCAGCTTCTCTTTGTTCTTTTTCTCTTTTCTATTCAGCTTCTCTCTGCTCTCTTTTTTCTGCCCTTTCATTTCTTTCATCCTCTTGAATATAAGCAATTAGATCCTTGTCTGACAATCCAAGGATCTCTCCTTGCTGTCGAAAACGCTCAAATGACCACCTCTTGCTGGTGTAAATACGCGTCTGGCTGCTTTGCGCATCCAAGGAAAAGATTATGAGGTTATTACGATCGTACCAAAATCCTAACAGAGATTTTAATTACGCAATGATTGTACGCAATCAATAAAGAAAAGAAAATAAGTAATAATTTAAAAATTGATCCTTATATGACCAGTAATTATAGGCTCGGGGATTAGCATGGGTTTTTAAGGGAGATCGTCACCCCCCAAAAGACACACAACGAAAATAAGCTTGAAAAAAAAGTTTACCACTAAAAAATGATCGATCAAAAGAAAATAAAATAAAGAATTTGTTCCACTATCCTTGGATATCCTTGAACGAACATGGCAAACTGGTTACTGAACAACTCAACTGGGAGAAAACTTGAAAGAAAAAGGGGTCCTTCAATACAAAATAACCTAACTTTACCTGACACCAGAATCTAATATAAGAAAAATGATATATATACATATATATATATATATATATATATATATATATATATATATATATATATATATATATATATATATCGAGGTATGCCTGTGAAGACTGGCTCTGCGCAAGGGCGTATACACAAGCACGTGCAGATAACCGACCCTAGGCCGCCTACGATATGCTTTGGGGCAATTTAGGGCACCACGTCCTTGATTTTTATGCATAGTGCGATTTACGGTTGACTGGGATTTTATCGAATGGCTTGCCAAGTTGCAGTTCAAAGGATATATATAGAACCAGACCCCAAAATATAATTTTAATATATATATATATATATATATATATATATATATATATATATATATATATATATATATATGTATATATATATATACAAAAAGGGGGAACAAATTATGCGATAAAGATAGTTAACTGTTACAATTCATAATATGAGAGTTAAGCTGAAGGAGCAAAATTAACGTTAACAAGAACAAGAGATATTAATTACGATTGAGCGGAAGTCAATTCAAAAGTGATGCGGGTGACGATTGACGGGGTGTAATCAGGGGATTACAAAATCTGATCGCTTTACCTTCAAGCGTGGTGGTGGTCTGAAGGGAAAGGGGGGGGGGGGGCATTAACGGCACTGGTCTTCGAGAAGATACTTCGGGAAGTCTTAACGAAGAGGACTGGTAGATGGGGATTTTGAGTAGTTCTTTTTGAAGAATGAGATTTTATCTTCTCCCGAGTGATGGAATCTCAAACATGGGACTGTTCTGTGGTTCGGCAGGGAGTCTTAGACACGAAGGAACGGGAGTCTTGATGGTGGTCTTAGTTATCCGGGAAGAAGGTAGTTCGATAACTTTCCTCTGAACAGGGACCAAAGCTTCACGAAGGGAGATCTGCTGGTGAGATCTTCACGCCGAGGTACGACCCGAACATAGGTTGCGGATTTCGCGGGTGAATAGACCAAACGGTCTGGAGAGAGGAACTGGCGGACTCTCAATCTTCTTGAGGAATGGCGGACTCAAAGTTAAATTGCTAAGTGGCCCGTCCGATATATAGCTCCATGTCATGGCCGTCCCTAGAGGATTCTCGACGTTAGTCTATGTAAACTTACTTCGAGATAACGAGTCGGATCGGACAGCAAGGTTTGCCTCATGATGTGGTGGTAGAGTTAGTACGGTTATCATCGTGGGGGAATAGACATGCCTTCGAAGTATGAGGTGAGAACTCAGCGTTATCACGGGGAAGGGGGAGCGAGGAGAGTCCGAAAGTAAATACAGCAGAGTCGGGTGAGTCAGCGTGGGACTGCTTCTTTCTCGAAGATTCTAAACTTCCCACGCCAAGGAGCACGTGGATTAAACCGAAGAGGCTGAATCGGGTATTCCGAGGGGAGGGCTTCCTTTCGCACTGGTCCTTTGAGGGCATCCCCTCATATATATATATATATATATATATATATATATATATATATATATATATATATAATTATATATATATATATATATATATATTTATATACATATATATATATATATATATATATATATATATATATATATATATATATATATATATATATATATATATATATATATATATATATATATATATATATATATATATATATATTTATATATATTAGGGTGGTCCTTATTTTTTAAAATATCATTTTCACTGATCTGACCCAGTAAAGTGTTCCCTTTGGTTGAAAAACACCATGTACAAAGTTTATTGATAAGTATTAATATTTAAAGGTGGCTCAATAGATTCGATGTTCCTTCAGATAGGGTACAGAACACAGTTTTTTCACTAGATTGGTTTCTTCCCAACATTTAGTTGCCTGGGTCCTCCACACGGGATTTTCAACAGTATTTATTAGCTGCTCATTGGCAGGGGTTTTGTGATGTCCAATATTACTCATTTTTGCCAAGTAAGGTCCGCTTGCGTATGTCAGAGAACTTTTTGCGTTGTTTAGCAACAACACTAAGAAAAAACTGTAATTGTTCCTTATCCCTTGTGAGATGGCGAGATATATCCTCGACTAAGGCAACAGTACGTTCACCGTAATCATTGGTGACATTCAATGTTCTGATGAAACTGTTTGCAGCGCTGAAACTAGGCTGATGCTTCCAGTAAGCTGCCAGATATTTTCAGGAACTCATTTGGAAGATGCAAGTTCTTGAAATGAATCTTGATTTCTTGGTCGTAAAGTCGACTAAAGTCTTCTCTTCAGCTTGTTTTCCTCCCCCTTCTTTCTCTTTTATTGCTATAACTGTCTTGTCATTGGTGCTATTGTCCAAATCACCATCAAACAATGCCAAAGCGACCAACTCCTCAGAAAGGTCCCATAGTTGGCCTGCTATCTTCTTCACTGTAGCGTTGGATATGTCTGTGTTAATCGTGTGATACATCTGGCATTGCTTCAGCAACTTCAGGTTGTTTCTCGGGGCATTCACTGCAATGCTAGATGTGAAAAGAAGAGGAAGAATTCTTGTAATCCCTGATGCCGCGTGGTATCAGCTTGAACTCCGAGCGAAACATCCAGACTTTGATGGTGTAGGTCACTTTTGCCATCCATTGGGCTTGATGCATGACTCTCGGAACTGCAAATTGGATGCCTCGAGTAGAGACAGCACCAAGGAAGATAATAGCCAGCTTCAGGAGCTAGGATGAGTTATTTTAACAGCGGTCTTCATATCTGGTCTTGCAATATATTGGCATCTTGTTTTGCAGCGCTTGAACAAGAGAACATCAGGAGCAAATGAAATCCCTATGATTCCAAAAAGGCTGCTCCAGCAATTAGCTCCAAGACATTATGGCGATAAGCAAGGTGCATAAGTTCACGACCATGAAACTGCTCAAAAAGAATGCACGTGCCTTTTTGCCCACCAGTATTAGAGCTGATTGTGTCCAAGCACATCCCAGTCTTTCAGAACAGTAAAGATGATCTTAGCTTGCGCTTCTCCTCTCCTCGATGGTAGCTTTGGGACTGCAAGTAGCTGTGTTTATCCATTAACTCTTAGTATCACAGGCAATAGTTCCACAGTCCTTAGGCCAATGAGATCTGTCTAAGCATCCCATACCAGTGCAAAAAGAGTGGGAACTGTGAGTCGAACTTATCTTTGATTATCTTTAAGGTGGATTTACGATGCTACTATCGTTGGTTGCCCTCTGATGCTGTATCGGTTCAGGGATAATGTTTGGATTCCTTGAAATAAAGAATAGCATAAACAGCTTCAAACAAAAGGCGCCGGGAGTCTCAGGACTCAAAAAGAAAAACTCCACAGAAGCGACCAATAACATCTTGGAGGGATTGAAGAACCTATTCAATGCCTGTCTTAATACAGGCTACTACCCTAAAGATCTACAAGTAGCAAAAGTGATTTTTATTTCAAAGCCAGGATTTTCTCCACACATGGTTGAAAACTATAGACCAATATCTCTGCTTGACTTCATCGAGAAAGTATATGAAAAGATTTTAAAGAAGAAACTCGATCAACATCTGGTGGAGAAAGGCCTGTACAACTAGTGCCAATTCGGATTCCGGAAGAACAGGAGCACGCATATGGCGCTCGGTTTAATTATGGAGAAAATAGCCAAGGTCAAAGTCGAAAAGAGGAGTGTGGACATAGTATATAGAGACGTGTCCAAAGCGTTCGACAAAGTAAAGCAAAAAGGCATACAATATAAGATACTCCGGCTCGGTTAAGCAGTCAGCTGAGAAGGTTGCTATGCAACTATGTTGCTGATAGATACGCGTATATAGACATGGGTAATCACCAAGGAGAACTCTGGGCGGTTGCCTAAGTCCGTTAATATACGCTGTATATACAGCGGACATTCCCCCTCCAATGATAGAGGGATGTATGAACATACAATTTGCGGATGATATCACCCAACTTGTGTTGTCTCCATACAGGCACGCTCAATTTCAAGCAAGAGCGACGGCAGAAGAAATTCGAAGAATTAACAAATACGAACACAGATGGAAAATCAGTACGAACAGAGACAAATTTAAAATAATTCCCATATACAGAAGAAAAGTAGCAGACATCAACGTGGACAATGTAAGATATGGATACAGTAACGACTGTAAAGTACTAGGTTTAACAATATCAAAATCCGGTTACACGAAACACGTAGCCGAGAGAATACAGAAAGCAAAAAGAGGACTAGTAATCCTGTATAAATTAAGAAGTTTAGGTCAAGAGAATAAAAAGAAGATTTACAATGCAATTATCCAACCAACACTGATCTATCCAGCAGTCGCAATGTGTACATTGTAAAGAACTAAACTGCTCGAACTACAAAGAAGCCAAAACAAAGCAATGCACCAAATACAAGAAAGACAGAGAAGAGAAGGAAAGAAGAACTACACAGAGAAGCCAATGCCGAGCCCTTAAACAGGATAATCATTTAGAGAGCAAAAGGAGTCATCGACAGGATACATGACGAAATTGGAGACGAACTTTCAACGCAAATAGAACTAGGAATAGACTGGATGCCTCACCGACTCTTCCTAAGCAAGGCGAGGATCGGAAATGAGGACGACGAAGAAGAAGACATCTACACGTAGCAGGAACGATATATCACCAGATGTGACAACAAGTAGAGAGATACGGAAAAGCGATGAAGGAAAAGGTAACAAAAACCCTTGAGGAACAGAAAATGTGAGAGCGAAAGAGATAAAAGATAAAACAAACATGCAAAAATAGACAGTTAGAATACAACATAACATGCGAGAAAAATAAATTTTACTTAAAAAAAAACATTAATAATGGTTTGAACGCCAACTATAATTACTAGGTAACAAAACGGATTGCACAGAAACTTGGATCTCAGGTACTTCTTCTATAACTATAATCCCAACTTCTAACTAACTAAAATGGACAGAGACTAGCTTTAACTCCAAGCATTTTGCGGCGTACCGCCTGCCTCTAACTTCTTTCCCTTCCTCACTTACTCTTGGTTACTGTATTTCTTAACGGGCTCTACAAATATAAGTGGGTGGGTGATCCACATCGTGCTATTAGCACCACGTATTAGATGTAAGGTCAAGACCACCTAGGTCAACTGTTTAATCTTCTACTAAAGGATCTTTCAATAAGGTTCCTCGACTTTTAAATATCAATAAAAAAAGTTGTGTCTGATATATGCACTCAATTTATTTTAAATTTGGAAGTATATTTTATGGCCTTAAGTGTGGAATATGACGTCGTTCAAATATCCTCCGGGGCTTCGCTTGGTGAACTTATTCGGGAGGCCCAATTTTCGATGACTTTGTCGCATAAATCTGGCTGAATTTGCTGGATGGTGTTCATTATGTTGACTTTGAGGACATCAACTGTTTGCGGATTATTTGCATAGACCTGCGATTTAAGGAAGACCCAAAGAAAGTAGTCTAATGGCGTTAAATCACATGATCTCGGTGGCTAGTTGACGTCACCACCGCGCGAGATGCCCCTGCCCTGAAATCGCTGGTGCAAAATGTCCATCGTGGCGTGCGCCGTGTGGCATGTAGCGCCGTCCTGTTGGAAACACATGTCATTAGTATCCATATCAGGCATATAATCCAGTTGAGGCCACAAGAAGTTGCTTATCATTGATCTATAGGTCTCGCCATTGTCGATTATGGCAATCCCATCTTCGTTCTCAAAAAATTTGGACCGATGATTCCGTTAGACGAAAATCCGCACCAACCAGTTACTTTGTTGGGATGCAATTGGTGCTGGTGTATTACAAGTGAATTGTTTTCGTCTCAAATCCGACAGTTTTGCTTGTTCACAAATCCATTCATCCAAAAATGGGCCTTGTCGCCGAAGATGATAGAAATCACGTAATGTGCGGAACGTTTGTCGAACGGAGCATTGATATTGATAATAACATTTGATAATTTGCACACGCTGTTCTACACTATAACCTTCCATCGTAACTTGCCAAGTAGTACTGAACAGTTTAGAGTGAAGTTACCAGATTTCGCTTCAACAATATAGCAAATATCGCTTGACAAAGCTCGAGCGTCCTTGTTGAAATACCCTTTAGTTTCTTGGTATACTATCGCTCCCTTTCTTCTTCCTCTCTCTGTCTTCCTCCTCTTTTCCCTGTTACCCTCTCACCGGTGCCGCAAGGCGAAGGGAGTGGGAAAAGGGGGTGATAGGAGGAGTCCGGGCTATCTCGACCCTTCTCCTCACTTCTGGATCCGACAGTAGGCCAGATGAGAGAAGATGGGGCTGGATAGCTCTGGACGCACTAGCCTTTTACACTCTCTCACGCCTTTTCAACTGTTCTGTTCTCTTCCAACTATTTGTCGCTCCAATGTAGTTCTCTGGCAAAGGAGGCAAAGGAAAATCAAGTTTGAAAACATGCTTCTTTTAACGGCGGTCAACTCGTGGACGCCAAGATGTCTGGAGTATGGTTTCCGGCTGAGATTGCACGTTAATTGCCGGTTTCTTCATTTGAGTGATGACTGATTCGGCCATCCGCAATCTTCTGCGATTTTGGAGCCTCTGGATGAGACTAACAGCTTATCTTCAAGATGACACGATTAGAAAACACGCCCAATCTCATGGTACTACCCTAACCCATGAAAAACTAAATCAGGACACCTCCATCATCCCGAAACTCCAGAATCACAGAAGATTGCGGATGGCCGAAGCCGTCATCATTCAAATCAAGAAACCGGCAATTAACGTGCAACTTCAGCCGGAAACCATACTGCCGATATCTCGGCGTCCCCGAGTTGACCGCAGTTAAAAGAAGCATGTTTTCAAATTTGATCGGAGCGACAAATAGTCAGACAATCTGAGCCTTCCAATTTTATGTTTCTTGTAGCGCTTAGTTTCCCCTTAAAAATTTCCCGCGCCATACTTGGCCAATTTTTGTAATACTTATGTTCGCGTAAAAATACTATATATATAATGTAGCAATTTTTTAATAATTTTATTTGTGTTCATTCCTTGAAGATGACCTAACATGGTCGAAAGAGGTTTAGGAATAAAGAATGTCATTCACGGATGTTTTTTCTCGCCTCGAAGACCCCGTTAAAAAACTTGTAAGATATATTAAGAAAATATAATTTAAAATTAATAACACTGCCACAACTGTTCAATAGAACCTGCATACAACATGGCCTTTTACCTAATTATATATATATATATATATATATATATATATATATATATATATATATATATATATATATATATATATATATATATTTATATATATATATATATATATATATATATATATATATATATATATATATATATATATATATATATATATATATCATGAGCGCTAGAGGATCATGAAATAAATCCAGCATACCGCAAGAAAGAGAAAAACGGAATATATATATTTTTTCTTCGCAAAAATGTTATTTACTATTGCGTACTAGGGTGAGATTTGAACAAGCACACTGAGGCAGCAAGCAACCACTTTGATTTCAATTAAAGCAAGTCTTAAGTCACGCTTCGCTTGGTTGATCGGGACTATAAAAGCGAGAAAAATCAATTGGGAATTCAAAGGACAAATGAAGCATTGATGAAACCTCAAAGTACCCACAACGTGTTTTTAGTATTGAAAACACTACTAGTGGTGTTTTTAGGCATTGTTGTCTTCATTTACGGATCCGGTTAGGCGCGGAATGCACTTATTTGTCGCGTGCGAGTCTACTCCCAGGCGACTCTACATCTCACTAGGTCGGTGGTGGGTCGGTGGTGGGTCGGTGGTGGGTCGGTGGGTCGGTCGGTCGGTCCCCGGTTTCCTTTTTTTTTGTAATAACATTGTAACCATTCGGCCGATTCTAACGAAATTAGAAACCTTTTTGTTTTTTAAAATTCTCTTTCGAATGACATTATTGCCAAAGTCCTTCCAAAGTTAGCCCAGGAATTCTTTTGTTTTGGCAATAACATCATAACTATTTGGCCGATTCTAATGAAATTTGAAACTGTCTTGGTATCATAAGTGTATACCTTAGCAGCTGTGAAGGAAATTAAACTCACGTGGCAGGCGGCCGAAAGATAACCGGCTTTGCGGTGCTAATGAACTGGGACAGTAAGTCTTCCCTGTGTTCAGGGGAGTTTAGAGCGATTAAATTTAGACAAGTGCGTAATTGTTGTCTGAGGAGTTCTAAAAATGCCAAGTTTTATTCAAGGTTATTGAAAGATTAAAACCCAAAATAAAGGTTTAATAACAGCAAAAACAAGATAAATATGGAAAGATATACATAGGAATAAATTGAAATGTATTGTCGGGCTCAAAGGAAATAATAACTCAATGACTAAATAGACAATCAGGGGATAAATGCTTGACTCGGTCAGAAAGGAAAATAATGACAAAAGGGGATGATTTTCGGGACGGAGGATAAAATGTGAAAATGCTTTTACCATGTAAATTTGACTCTTGGTGAGGGGGGGGGGGAGGGAAGTAAAACAAAAATTCGGATTCCTACAGGGTGAGATAATCTTCAAGCACGGCTGAAGTAATCTCAACGACGGGATTGGATTACCTCGGGCACGAGTGAGGTAATCTTCAATACTGGAAAAATTACTACGAAAGGTGAGGCGAGATATTCTTGAACTCGGAGCGAGATGCTCTTGGATGCGGGAATAAATAATCTCGAGCAAGGAGTCGAAGTAATTTTGAAAATGGGCTGAGGTGAGTGGGTCGTACATTTATTCGAATAAATGACCTCTTCACAAATTTGCCTATTGACTGTGGTCAAAATTCACAGCAATTAGTTTAGTCGACGAAACCTTTTAACTTCGAGTTTCAAGTCGAAACGAGGGGTATGTATCCTTGCCAAAAGCGGGCGGTACTCTCTCTCGACTAAGGGGAGACCTCAGATTAAATACCTAGTTGGCTTGCTCGCTAGAAGGCCTCCAGGGCATAGCAGTCCCCAGGGAACAGAGTGGCGCCGTTCTTCGTCTACCAAGACAAGATAAAGCCTTGGGAAGACGTTCATTCAGGCGGCGATGCTCGCCTCAAGCCATGGGGGTTAGCTGGAGACTCGTGTCTGCAGGGGATTAGTAGATCTTCAGGTCACGTGGTTCTCCGTGAAGGCGTCTCAGGTGGAGATCAACCTGCTTAAGCAAAGACAGCTGTGGACAGTCGCGTTGGCTGTCCCCACACGAGAATTTCTTTGTTCCCTCGCTTTTTGGAATCTTGCTTAATGCCACGTGGCCTCTATCAGAAGCCCTTATGTTTTTTTACATTCTCTTTCGAATGATATAATTGCCAGAAGTCCTCTCAAGTTTAGTTAGGGAATTATTTTGTTTTGACAATAACATCATAACTATTTGGCCCATTCTAAAGAAATCTTAAACTCCTATGTTGTTTTAAATCCCCTTTCGAATGGTATAATTGTCAAGGTTCTACCAAGGTTATCCTGGGGATTATTTTGGGGGGGGCAATAATATCATAGCTATTTGGTCGATTCTGAAGAAATTTGAAACCGTTATGTTGTTTTCTATTCTCTTTCGAATAATATAAATAGTAAAGATTACACTGGGGAACAATGTATTTGGTGACCTGACAAAAGTACATTTTCATACCTGATTCGAGCATACTGAATTCAAATCTGAAATCAGATTCTCACAAATGCTACAGATTTTTCTTAATATCAATAAGTAATATTATACAATAATTTTCATTTTATCACGCCTATCATTTTGCCCTAAGGTAATTTTGAATCATCTTTTTGCGTTATTTATAGTAAAGCAGGTTTTTTTGCACAAACATTTTATTGCATATGAGAAAAAACTTGAATTACACATTAGGATTACAAATACTGTAATCAAATAGATGCTAATTAATTAATGACTGTGCCTCAGACTGGAGGACCTCTTCTTGATTTCAATCGGGCAAAGATTTGCGTAGGTTACTCTTTATTTTGTAAGTCTTTTCTGGCTAATCTCTTTTAACCGTCCAGCAGTAGTTCGCCATCATGTGTTTATCCTGGTGACCTTGATAGCGCTCTTCCATCGTCATAAAATCCTGATGGAAGCGTTCCCCTTGTTCGTCGCTCACGGCAACCAGATTCTTTGGGAATCGGTCTCGGTGAGTATTTAGGAAATGCCGCTTCACACTCATGTTGCATCCCAGATCACGATATGCTAAAAGCATAGTAACCAGATCCTCGTAGTTATGCGCTTTTTTGTTTTCCAAGAAGTTACGAACAACGGCAGAAAATGAGAGCCAGGCTGCCTTTTTTTTTTCATTTATGGTGTTCACGAATCTAAAATCATTGCCAGTGCTGAACGCCTTCACATACTGCTCATCAACCCCAGTTTGAGATGAAGTGGAAAACGATCTTCTCTCGACTTACGATTGGCTCATTAACAATGTTTGGCATTCCTGCTTCTAAAGTTTTCTAAACTGGTCAATCTTTTGGGGAACAGTGTTTCTCACGGGCTCGACTGTCATACATACATATATAGCCTAAAAACTTTGTATATATTTTCTGCTGGCCAAGGAGGAAGTTGACCATCTTAAGGTCTAGAAATATCTACCAATTGTGTTTATGGTACTTAAATATATCCATTATCATTCTTATGTCATCGTGAGTTTATCGCAGATGGACAGAGTGACCGAGAGGAACTGCACCAAAGTCATTGCCATTATGCAAAAGGACACACTTGAGACTACGCTTGGAGCTATCCAAAAACAGTCTCCACTCAGCAGGGCTATAGGTGCCAAGTCCCAACTCGGTAAACAGCCTAGGAACACCGTAGCAGTATACAAATTGTTTTCCTCAGAGGCTAAAAGTTCTGCAGCTTTCTTGGAAAGCGCCAAATAACTTATAATGTCATTCAAATCCTCTTGATTGACACATTGAGGAGCTAATGACTGTTCAGCAACTGATGATGAATCTGCAGACTCTGAATCTATTCCGTGGACGTCCATATCAAGAACATGATTTTCATCCTCGGAGGAAGCATATCCACTGAAAGTCGGAACTGGTAAAGACTCAGAATGGGTTGCTGGCCGGATCGTCGAGGGAATGTTGGGGGTAGTCGATCTTGTGCCAATTCTTCTTGCCAATCTCTTTACTATTCACCGGATAGAAATAACAGTCCGATACATGATTCTTTGGCTCTCGCCACACCATGGGGATTCCAAAAGGAAGACCATTTCTCTTTCCTTTCGCCCACTCACGAGGATGTTCCACACAACTATGGCAAACAGCATGTGGGGCCTACTTCTTATCTTGATCACCAAGAGGAACATCAAAATATGCCTTATAAGTGCCGATCACAAAGTTTGATATATTGCGCCTTTGACGAAATAGCATGTTACTGCCACATATGTAGCAGAAGGTGTCTGGATCATTACCGCAATTTCCTCTTGACGAAGCCATCACTCTAACATGAGAACTGAAAAAAGAAACAATAATGTCAATAATTTGCACAATAACACTTATTACTATCTTACTACTATGTACTCTGAAGTATTTGATTTCTACAAGTGCCCTCTCTGTCCCTCTGTAGGGCAGTTTTCAGGGAAACAAGAAAATAGAAATTACAGAATAACTATATCATGTAGGTAAAAATGGATTATATTTTTGAAATCAGCATGAAGAAACGAATTAAATTTTGCAGATAAATTTAAGTCACCAGAAAATTTAAGTAAAATTGTTTTCCTGTTATATTTTTGTTTCTCTTCTTTAAATCCTAGAACCACATAAAAAGCCATTGATCTATTTTCTAAGTCGGCCAACGGAATAAATGCACTCGAATATTTCTCATAATTAAAAGAGAACTTTCCCCCGCGTCTAGGGAGGGCAAGCGAAAGTCAGTGAAATCTACCTGACCTACGATACCCAGTTTGTACGAGGAAAAAAATGGAAAAGAAATCCATGTTATTAAGGTCAAAATTTTGAAATTAAAACACATCTAAGCTCACCATCTCTAACAAATTAAGTTCTGATTTGTTAACATTCACTAATTACCATATATGCACAATAAATTAAATAATATATTTTAAATAAATAGTAAGGAAAAATAAAACAGCGCATCAAAAGCTATAAGTAAAATTGGTAAAGGCGAAAAACCCAATTAAAATGGCTAAATATAAGAAGATTCAAAATTGCAAAAGACATCGTGAAATGTTATAATGTTATCTTTTATTTTGGGTAGACATGTATATTCACAGCCTTTTATTCCATGTTCCCTTTCTTCACCTATTTTTCATTCCGTGCTTTAGTCTTGTTAGTTGTCTTGTAGCATTCTATTCATTCTGTGGTGACTTTATGTGTCAAAGGTATTTTATCCCACCAGTGTACTTATTTTTGTGGGTATCATAGTGCTAAGTTTCATTTAATGATACCTGCTGCCTTCTCTAGTCTACTATTATACGTATTGTATTCATTTACATTTCCTCTTTAAAGGTCAGTTACTGCTCCCGATATCTCCTGGTCACACCACAAGAGTATAATTTGTTATATTTTTAGGTGATTGCCCTATTTTGTCATTTAGTGCATATCTTTGCATTCGTAGTCTCGTTGTTTTAAAACTAAGAATATTTGCCTTAGACCCTCTATCTCTGCTCTTCCCTATTTCATTGTCGCTGTTTTAACCCTTATCAATTCAATTACACTTCGTCCTTTCAATTAAAAGGTATAATTCTCTAGCCTAAGTAAGAACACTACAAAATCTCTTAGGGGAGGGCCCTACCTACGGATACAGTACTTATTAATCCTTTTTCACTTGTGCTCCTTTTTACAGGCTTTCTAATCTGCCCTTCCCTAGAAATCAAACAGTACGACACCATTATTTGTTTGCCTCCCTCACAGCACCAGGTAAAATCTCCCTGCGTAATTCTCTGACTCTCCGACAAGGTTGTTCGTATATGATCTGGTATTTAGATTGTCCCTGGACATCGTCATGTGGTCCTTTCCCATAAACTTATAGACAAACGTTTCTCTCTTGATCCCGATTTTCTTGATTAAGTAACCTCTCATCTGTTCCTATATTAGAGGTAATCCCTTTTTACTAGTTCCATAAAATTATATATCTTTTTGCAAACACAGCATAGTCAAGCGCTTGAAAGGCTGGTGTCAAACATAATTATTGTCACATGTCCTCCTTGAATGGTGCTAAGAGATTTCAGTCTGGCTGCATTGCTGGTCACAGCCCCAAATTATCTTATACATAAAATGCATACATTCTTTGAGCGGCTGATACAGATCAGCATTCCAGTTTGGTACATCTTGATCTGTCCGCAGCCTTTAATAAGTTCGATCAGTCTTTATCTTCCTAAATTTTAGGGGATTGCTTGATCCCCCTTGACTGGGTTTCCTATCACTATCATCTTGCGTGGATTTTTGTTCCGCAAGTTGCAGTCCTTAGTCCATTTTATTTTTAGTATTCTTATCTCACGCTTCGGTTCATCAGATTATTTCTTTGCAGATAATCCTGAATTTGTTTGAAGAGACTATCAAAAATATTGTATCCACGTTCGACATCATTACTGAGTGGCTCTCAGGTAATTTTCTCAAACTCATTCATCACAAAACTGGTGGGCATTTCTTTTATGGGGACATTGGTCCGGCTCGGTAACTTCAACATGAAAAAATTCGCAAACGTAAGTCATGTACTACAATCGCTCGCCTTTTGCTTGAAATGATATAAATCGTTTTTGACTGAGAATATATGGGAAATAAAACAAAAGGGTGATTACATAGTGAATTTCATACAAAGATTGCCAGGTAAACTTGTATTTACCGATTGTTATATATTTATTTTCTTTTGCAGAAAGAAATGGAAAGCAGAGTGATCAAACAGGGAATAATATAGAGAGATATTAACAGAATGAATGAAGGGTTTGTATTAGTAAAGACCAATCAGATCGTCAAGTTCTGCGATATCATTTCTTTTAAATGCTAATTAGTTATTTATGTTGGGAACAGAATTGTAAAACACCAGGGAAAAAGGTTTCTAATAAAGAACGTAAGCTTAATATGAGATTTTAAATGCACTTCTATATGAATGTGTAAATGCTTAATTGAAACAAAGATAAATAATAAGAAAGATTATAAAGAAGGATTTATGGTCAATTTAAGAGTGAAAGAAGAAATGAGAAAAAAAATTAAAGTTGAAATCGATAGCACGCATTTCAAATTTCCTGCCGCATACATACTAACATATATACCTGCTGTAAATTTGTACTTCCTCCCATATTATAAAGTCGCACCTTAATTAAAGGCAAACACAAGACGCCGGGAACTCTTAACTTTCTTGCTTCAGAGAAGGAGTGGGAAAGAAGTACAAAAATCGCGGAGAGAAATGACTAAATATTTACGTAGCCTTCGTATTAGAGAAAATGTCATTTTATAATAATAAAAAGGTGCTTTTGAGACCCCACATAGGTATTTGTGTGAGGAAAAAAATGTAAACGAATGCTAAAAAATATGTAAGATCATAAGAAGAGTTTCATATAACAATGTTATAAAGCATATAAAATGGTTTTGAATGCTTTAAAATAGTTTCCGAGCCTTTCTAAGTAAAATGAAACAGTAGCTGCAGATATATCTCTTTCCTCTTTGATTTTATAAATTCAATATAAATCCTACTTTTAACATGAAATTGGAAGGTAATCCTCTAGATAGAATGTGGAATATCATCATCGTACGATTCCCTAATATTGAATGATGCTCGATGTCCTTTGGCTGTGTTCAGAATTAAGTGGAATTTTATTACCTAAAGTTAGAGCCTCCTGCCAATAGACAATAGGTTAGGGTCGATAAGAAATGCATTAAACTTGCCTATAAGGCTGAGAGATATGTGCAAGCAGTTGCATATTCATTTAAATAATTTATACGTCTTCTTGAACAAAATCGTGGCAAGACATCAAGGAAAGGGGAGAAATTGCACGTTAGTTTATTCGCTAGTCTTGATATATTTTGGCATATAGCTAAGAGAAAGAAAGCATGAATTTTTTACGATTTAAAATAACTCTTATTCTTTCGCGTACAATATAGGCTTTATATAACACGGATTACATTGCAAAATGAGAAATAATATAAGCACTCTTCATTGTCTATCATATGATCAAACCGCAATTGCCAATATTTGGCATATTTAGTAAGGCAACGGGAACACAACTTCCTTGTTACCCATCATTGTATATAGGTTGTGTTGAATTCAATAAACACATAATAGATATATTTCGAAATAGACCATTTTTAATGGATATATATCAGAAGCAGAATATCAGAGGAACATACAAAATACAGGGTCACCCCCCATAAAATGGGCCCAAAATTTCAATAGGCCTCATTTCTTAATTTTCTGCAAGGATGGAAAGAAACTTTGGTGATAACTAGTTTATTGCGGTAAAAAACATCATATCAAACCATGAGAGTCTTTGGCCTTTTCTTCTTTATTCTAGAGAAAGTGTTCGAGATGACCTCCATTTAGCTCTGTGCATTTCTTGAGACGCATCATAAAATTGTCCATGACGTCCTTACAAACCGACCGACTACTGGCTCTCATCCCCTCCCTGATAGCTTCCTTGAGTTCCGTGATGGTCGAGGATCTTCCTGCGTACACTCTATTTTTAAGGTAGCCCCAGGGAAAGAAATCTGAAGGGGGGATCTAAGGTGTGGGCTGGGAGGTGCTTACTCAAAATCAATCTTGAGACTGATCACACGGCCACCAAAGTTCTCTTTCAGGCATTCTCGGGACAGGTTTGAGGTGTGAGAGCTTGATATATCTTGCTAGAACCAGAACTTCCCCATAAGCGATGGCAACAGAGTCTGCAGCTCCCTCTTGAAGGTTTTGAGGATTTCAACATATCGCTCCTTTGTGATTGTCACTGTCGCGCCAGATTCCTCGAAGAAGAATGATTAGATGATGCCTCTGGCTGAGATTGCAGTCTATACCGTGCACATAGGGGTGTATAGGGGCTTGGCGTCTATCTTATTTGGTCTTGAGGTCCCCTAGAAGATATTTGCTTTGAGTTTACCTTTCCTTCAAGATGTAACTGAGCTTCTTCTGAGGTCCAAAGTTGGTTAAGGAAAGTTTGGGTCTCCTGAATCTTCTCCAGTATTTTGACTGCCATAGCCTTTCTTTGCTTCTTCTCTGTATTCTGTATGGGTAGGCCATTACATAAATTACTAGCACTCTCCTGATAGTCTCACGGGAAATATCAAAGGACTGACTTCGCTTGCGCACATAGCGATTTGGACTCTGCTGAACTGACTCTCTGACGCTCTCAACCAGCTCAGCTGTACGCCTCCTGGGGGCATTCTGAATGGCTTGAACGGTTGTCACTGGCCGCATTAAGCTTCTCCACTGTCCCATAGTTCTCTAAGTAGCCCAGCCAGTCGTAAATTCTTCTCTTGAAGGTGGCTTTTTCACATTCGAACTGATGCAAGAAAGTGTCCTGCACCTTTTTGAACGAGCGTGTCTTGTAGTAATGTTTGACGCAATATATTCCTTGCTGGAGCTCCCATTGAGTTCTAGTAGTGTTCACAGGCGTAGCTTCTGTCATGTTTTGCAAAGTAATGGTGATTGTCGTAGAACGGACTCTGGGCGATATACCATATATAACTATTCGTTGAGGGAATTTATTTAATTAGCTTAAGAGTGCGTGGATGTCTAGGCTGGCCGATATTATGTATCTTCGATATGCTTAAGAAGTGGAACTGAGCTCAAGGATAATAATATTGCTATCATTAATAAAATAGAGTTTTATTAATAAAAACTATCAACAACACACAAAACGGAAAATATTGACATAAACAGAGAATTGAAAAGGGTCAAGGGAAATCGAGCTAAACCGGGGATTAAGAGATTTAAAAAGGGAAAACAAATATAAATTAAAGGGATGAGATGGTTCGCTAAACCATTTAAAGCACAGGATAGAGTTGGCAAAAGGGTTAAATACTCAAAGGTAACGTTCGGCTTACGTAATTATACTTGTTGTGCAGAGGAAGGCGACGTGAAGGAATTTTTGGTCCGCTGGCGAGTTTCAGCCTAAGGAGGGGGAATTAAATGATCCTAACGCAGCGTCTTGGGAATGAGAACCGTTTCTTGACGAACGGGCTGAAGAACAATGGCTGTTCTACGTTGTTCTCTTCTGAACAACAGGCGGGGTGAGAACCGTCTCTTGTCTACGGGCTCGAGAACAATGGCTGTTCTAATGTTGTTCTCTTCTGAACAACAAGGGGGAAGGGTAAGAACCATTTCTTGTCAACGGGCTCAAAAGAACGATGGCTGTTCTACGTTGTTCTCTTCAAAATAACGGGAACGGGGGTGGTAAGAACCGTTTCTTGTCAACGGGCTCAAAAGAACAATGGCTGTTCTAACGTTGTTCTCTTTCTGAACAACAGGGGAAGGGTGAGAACCGTTTCTTGGCGAACGAGCTCAAACGAAAAATGGTTGTTGTACGTTGTTCTCTTCTGAACAACAGGGGTGGGGTGATAACCGTTTCTTGTCAACGGGCTCGAAAGTACAATGGCTGTTCTAACTTTGTTCTCTTTCTGAACAACAGGGGAAGCCTTGTGGACTTGGCGTCACGAAGGCTCGAACCTTGGCACTCAAGGGATATTGTCCTTCTTCTGGACAAGTGATGGTGAATCTCGAGGTCGAGGTCCCTTGGCGCACAAGGTGAGAGTGGGTCGTAGTGATGTTTCGCGACGAAAATCTGGATCTCCAATCTGATCTTAGTGGTAAAGTTTCCAAATAAATAGTCTAGACACCCCTTGGCGTGGGGGACAATGAAGTGGGGGATTCGAGGGAATGCACAACCGAGTCTGAGAACAATGCCTTATCTGCCCATAAGCCTAACGCAATCTGGCGAGGTCGGCGCATGGGTCGACGGGGGAAGATAAACCTCCTTGTTTAAACATTGACTCAGGCGGCTGCGATAAGGCGCCAGGCTTCAAAGCTAAGATGCACGTGGGTAGCATCGTGGTTTTAAAAAACATGTGATAGTGGTTGAAATTAAGCGGCCTCAACCCGTTCTATCACACCCCTCCATTCCGGGGGAAGTTGTCACTTCGAAAAAAAAGAGAGAAGGGACAACGATAGAGCTCCGTTGTGGGGAAATCGTTTTCTTGTACCAACCGTACCTTCCTGCACCTAACTAGTATTACCTCAATACATATGATTATTGTGATCTTTTGATTATAAGTGAAAATAACCTTTAATACAAACTTAATAAAAAAAGGGCATGGAACAATGAAATAATATAAAGTTAGTACATATGGGACAAAATAATTTATACGTAATTTAATGGGTACAAATATGTATACATACAAAAAAAAATAGACATTGAGCGTTACAAAATTCAGACATATACATTAACTAATTATCTTACAAGAGAATCTAATTTAAGTCGTACAAGACGGTATATACAAACATGGAGATCCTCTACGCTATTCGGTAATGCATTCCTACTGAGTGCGTCAGCGACCTGGTCATCGGAACCTTTTGTATAATTTATTTTAAATTGATACTCTTGCAAGAGTAAACTCCAGCGCATGATTCGGCCGTTGGAGTGTCTCACATTCCTAATATAGGCGAACGGATGGTGGTCGGTTCCTATCTGAAATTCTTTTCCTATCAAGTACATTTTGAATTTTTCTATAACCCAGATAATTGATAGAGCTTCCTTCTCTATAGTGGCATATCTCTTTTCGCGTGGTAATAATTAACGACTACCATATGCAACTGGACTGGATGACTCGTTCCGTCATCCTCGTATTGAAGGAGTACACCTCCAATGCCCTTGTTGCTCGCGTCGGTCTTAATTCCAAAGGATTTTTCCGGGTTGGGCAACTTCAAAATGGGGGAGGAAATGAGCTTACTCTTGAGCTGATTGAGATGGGAAACAGCGACATCATTCCAACGTAAACGATCGGTAAAATTCTTTCTTAGAAGGAAGGTGAGGGGCGCCGGAAATGCAGCGACATTCGGAACAAATTGCCGATAGTAAGAAGCTGATCCTAGGAACGATCTTAATTGCTTCTTAGTATTCGGGAGGGGTAAGTCGGCGATTGCCTTAATCTTGTCCTCTGAGGGACCTAACTTGCTTTGTCCTATTTTGAAACCCCAGTATTTTATGGTTTCGTGGGCAAACGGCATTTGCTGGGGCCAATGGTGAGGCCATTTTCGCGCAGTCCTTCGAAAAAAGCTAATAGGGTGGTTAAATGGTGACTCCATTCAAATAGTTCTTGTAGCTGACTCTTTTAATGTGGTGTCAGCTGCGCGTCAATATCCAGGTCAGAGGGTTCAAAAGATTCGCCTGGTAGGGAAGGAGGAGGGTAATCGGCATCAGGTTGGATGCACACTGTCTGTATTACATTAAGGGACTCCGCGGGCTAATCTTCCTGAAGCGCCGATCTTTCGTCCAGTGCTACGAACGTATCTCCATGGGCGCGTTGGGGGTACTTTTTTTCTTGGGGTCCACGGACAGTCTACGTGTCCTTGTCTTGGGCCTTATCACCTAAGGGGGTTAGTAATTCACACTCCTTTTGTGCCATCCTAAAGTCCTGGTTAAGGGTCTCCGAGAAATCGGATGGTATCGGGATTCTGATGGGGACGGGCTCCTGGGCTTCTTTCTTAGCTCGGCCTCGAGGAAGGGCGGCCTCGAGGAAGGGCGGCCTGAGACACAGGGTCGGGACTTTATTAGGGGCTCTGTCCTATAAGTACAGAACAGAATTGTATGGGTGCTGAAATGAATTCAGCCCAGCCATCATAATATTGACACTGCGGGTAACATCTAACGACGGGGAATTGGTTCGCCCGCCCAAGGTAGTCATGTACCACCGCAAATGTTTCGTGGTTAGGGTCCACTGGGGGGATGAGTTCGTCGGACACGATGAAACATGTACATCCTGTGTCCCTGACGAGAGTCGACACTGGGCAGCCGTTCACACTGCCCTCCTCAAATTTCAAAGTTCCCGATGAACTTTTATCAAAAATAAAATTTACCTGGTGGCCTGACGGAGGGGGAGAAGTTACTGCTTGGGTCTGCACCACCGGGGGAGCCGGGGTGGCATTTATCTGGTGAACTTGGTGGGCTGGTCCGCTCTTAAGCCTAGAATTTTGGGGGCAATTCCAGTTCATGTGGTTTCTACACCACAGATGAAGCATATGATTGGTCGCTTCGGGAAGAGAGATGGAGGAGAAATTTTAACGGAAGGTTTGGACTCCCGTTGTTGGTTTTGGGGAAAGAAGTTTTGGGGTTTTACGGGACTCGGAAACTTCGTCGGCTTTCCTGTGAAGGGGCGCGAATCCTTCCTTCTTTCCTTGTAGGGGGATTGGTGAGAAGTTCGATTCTCCTTTGGGTATAAATTATGGCTGGCGGCATAGACATCCGCTTCTTCGGTACATTCTTTAAAGGTCTGGCACCGACGATCCTTGACGAACGCGCGGATCTCCGTCGGGAGAGACGCCAAAAATTGATCCTGCAACACGAAGTCTGTTAAGGACTCGTAGTTCGGATCAATCTTTGAGGATACTAACCAAAATTTAAAATTCCTCTAAAGAATGTATCCGAATTGACGGAACGTCTTTCCGGGTTTAATACGACCTCCTCGAAATTCTTGGTGGTAGAAATCGGGAGTCATATTATCGGCGGCCAATAACTCAGCTTTTAAGGTGCTGTAGTTAATTGTACATTCAGATGGTAAAGATATAAAAATTTCGCGCAATTTACAATTTAACAAGGGAAGTAATCTGACTACACCTTCAGCCTCCAGATACATGTTATTGATTTCCAGGATCTTTTCGAAGTGGGCTAAAAATGCTCCCAAATCCTCTCCATCCTTGAAATTAGGGAGCTTTAGTGAAGGATTGGGGGGGGGGGGGCTTCGGAACGTGAACTGGCTGACTGTATTTCTGCTTCAGCACGAGCTAATTCAATCTGATGGTGAAGCTCAGCTTGTCTTTTCCGTTCCTCTCTTTCTCTTTCTTCTCGTTGGATTTCTCTTTTTCTTTCTTCTCGTTTGATTTCTTTTTCTTCTTGTTTGATTTCTCTTTCTCTTTCTTCTCGTTGGATTTCTCTTTTTTTTTCTTCACTTTGGATTTCTCTTTCTTCTCTTTGGATTTCTCTTTCTCTTTCTTCTCTTTGGATTTCTCTTTCTCTTTCTTCTCTTAACTTTTCTCTTTCCGTTCTTTGCTCCTCTTTAACGTACTCAATTAGTTCTTTTCCGGAAAATCCCAAGGACTCTCCTTCCGCTTTAAAGATTTCAAACTGAGTCATGTTTGCACTTGGGGGCGCAATAGTCAAACAACTAAGATTCCTTGCAACAAGAATTATGCCTTCTAGAGAAATTAGCCTACCTAAATATGGGCACTGACCTATTCCTACTTGGTTCCTCGATCTAAATAACCACTGACTAAAAAAACAACAAAAAACAAACAAATTATTATAACAGTTCCTTGAGCTACTCCAGCTTCTTAAGTTTCAAAAAAGGGGATAGCAATCGTTAAAACAAAAGGGAACTACTATACTCTATTATTATAACGAATAACACTATGCTTTATTCGACTGAGACTAGTGTTTGCAAAGATATAGCGTTAAATCTTACACACCTGATACCAAATTTAAATAGTATATATATATATATATATATATATATATATATATATATATATATATATATATATATGTCGTAGAACGGACTCTCGACGATATACCATATATAACTATTCGTTGAGGGAACTTATTTAATTAGCTTTAGAGTGCGTAGATGTCTAGGCTAGCCGAAATTATGTATCTTCGATATGCTTAAGAAGTGGAACTGAGCTCAAGGATAATAATATTGCTATCATTAATAAAATAAAGTTTTATTAATAAAAACTATCAACAACACACAAAACGGAAAATATTGACATAAACAGAGAATTGAAAAGGGTCGTGGGAAATCTAGCTAAACTGGGGATTAAGAGATTTAAAAAGGTAAAACAAATATAAATTAAAGGGTTGAGATGGTTTGCTAAACCATTTAAAGCACAGGATAGAGTTAGCAAAAGGGTTAAATACTCAAAGGTAACGTTCGGCTTACGTAATTATACTTGTTGTGCAGAGGAAGGCGACGTGAAGGAATTTTTGGTCCGCTGGCGAGTTCCAGCCGAAGGGGGGGGGGGGAATTAAATGATCCTGACGTGGCGTCTTGGGAATGAGAACCGTTTCTTGACGAACGGGCTGAAGAACAATGGCTGTTCTACGCTATTCTCTTCTGAACAACAGGGGGGGGCGAGAACCGTCTCTTGTCTACGGGCTCGAGAACAATGGCTGTTCTGATGTTGTTCTCTTCTGAACAACAAGGGGGAAGGGTAAGAACCATTTCTTGTCAACGGGCTCGAAAGAATAATGGCTGTTCTACGTTGTTCTCTTCTCAATAACAGGGGGGGGGGGTGAGAACTATTTCTTGTCAACGGGCTCGAAAGAACAATAGCTGTTCTAAAGTTGTTCTCTTTCTGAACAACAGGGGAAGTGTGAGAACCGTTTCTTGTCAATGGGCTCGAAAGAACAATGGCTGTTCTAACGTTGTTTTCTTTCTGAACAACAGGAAAAGCCTTGTGGACAAAGGCTCGAACCTTGGCACTCAAGGGATATTGTCCTTCTTCTGGACAAGTGATGGTGAATCTCGAGGTCGAGGTCCCTTGGCGCACAAGGTGAGAGTGGGTCGTAGTGATGTTTCGCGACGAAAATCTGGATCTCCAATCTGATCTTAGTGGTAAAGTTTCCAAATAAATAGTCTGGCCATCCTTTGGCGTGGGTGACAATGAAGTGGGGGCTTCGAGGGAATGCACAGCCGAGCCTGAGAACAATGCCTTATCTGCCCATAAGCCTAACTTGATCTGGCAAGGGGGGCGATGGGGCGAACGGGGGAAGATAAACCTCCTTGTTTAAACATTGACTCAGGCGGCTGCGATAAGGCGCCAGGCTTCAAAGCGAAGATGCACGTGGGTAGCATCGTGGTTTTAAATAACATGTGATAGTGGTTGAAATTAAGCGGCCTCAACCTGTTCTATTACAGTGATTATTAGATAAATGAATGAAGGATATATCACAATAAGTGTGTGTAGTCCCGTTTTTCGTGGGTGGCCCTGTACATCCTTGTAATGCGCTGTTCCATACAATGGGTCTTCACAGAGCTTCTGAATTTTAACTAAGAAAAGCCTCGAGAAAACGGTAAATATTTAAGGCAAGCATGAAGGCACCGTCGGATGACAGCGTATAACAGCAAGGAGATCGATTAGCCTTTTTTGAGAAAATATTGAGATCGCACCATCGTCTTGCTTCTTCACCTTCGAAAAGGAATAGAGAGTAAAAATGCAAATCCAGAAGGTTTGACAGGTGCCGACATAGGTACAGTGAGGTAAAGAGTTATAAAGGTGTAGCGGGTCTGATTATTTATCGAATGAGGAGCTAGTGAATTTCATGTATCAGTGGTGTTGCAAAATTCAAAGTGTACCCATGAGAAGAAAACGGAGTTTAAACTTGAGTAACTTGATGTTCTCGAGGCTGGGAAGTATAGGATCAAGCGAAAACAAAACGATCTAAATCAAGACAAGAGCTAAAGAAAGATTTCTTTTGCAATATTAACCTCATAACCTTTGAAATATAATTTACTTTAAAAAGTACCTCCAAGTTTGTTCATATTGTCTTAAAGTGGAAATTAGGAACACCGAATTAAAGAAAAGACCTTATAGTCTTGCAGTGAATTACATCTGAAGGATTACCGAAAATTATCTCCTCAGTCTTCTCTCATTGTTTTTCAGAAAGTTTTCTAAGATTGATACTCTTATTTTACTCGTATGTATGTGATAGAAGAATTCTTCGTGTCTCATAAATCGAAGCCAGGAAAAAGCAGAGATATATCATAAATTTGCGTGGTATTTGCACTCAAAGTTTAATACGCAAGAGCCATTGCAAAAAAAGTACCAAAAAAAATGGCGTATCTTTATAGTAAAAATCGGTGAACCACTGCTACAAAGTTTCAAACTTCAGTGTGACCGATGAGCATGTGACTTTCATAGTGTCGTATAGGCTGTGCCAGACACAAAAACTGAAAATAAAGTTAAGTAATGAAAAAAAGGATACTAAGTAATATCACGAATAACGCCAAAATGGATACATGCCCACAGCACCTTTACCTATGTGAACCACCCCCTAAGTAAAATATAAACTTACAGCCTCTCCTTTTAACACAACCCCGCGCACATCATTGCGCAAGCGCCAACGTTGTGAATCACTGACTTAGATGTTTAATTTTATGGAAATTTGATGGTGTGATTATGTTTAATGTTATATTTGAAATATAAAGTAGACTTTTTAAAACACTCCTCGAATAACACACCTGTCGCGAGTTATACGATTCCAGATTCATTTGAAGAAACAGAAAGTTGGTAAATCAGGCGATATTTAAAAGAATGCTTAATGATTATATAGACAAAACCTAGCAATTGATACTAACAACTGAGATTAGATCCTAAGAACACATTAATGGACAGACCGGCAGAATTCAACAAAATAATACAGTTTGTAAAGCGAGAAAATAAACGGAAGAAAAAAATGTTTTGAAACCCAGATTTACGCTCTAAACAATGAAGTAGGAGATGAATAATTCTGGAATTTCTCGTTAGTCTAGAAGCAGAAGGTGAATGATTAGGGTGGACGATACGATTTTAAGAGATACTGCTATGGGACAGGTGCGGTAAAAAAAAGTTGTTTATTTCGTTTACTTGACCAAATATTTTAGATTGTTTTTATTAATAGATATTGGTAATGCTAACTTTTACTTGTCAAAATCTTCACGGTTCTTTTATCCTTCGAATAAATATACACCATGCTGAAACTGAAGGCATATAAAGCCGCCTAAATATTTTAGCATGTAATTTCTGAGTATATGTGGCTTTAAAGATTGCCCATATTAGATGATGTTTCGTTTCATTCTCGAAGAAAATTTGTGTATCCTAAATGTATAAAATTTATCATCAAAATTTGGTTTTCTTTATATGATGTGTTTCATTGGAAACTGCTGCAATTATTTAAAATATTAATTTTGCGATTTTGTTTTTCTGATTTTTCAAAGTCATGAAATTTAATGCGTTTTTTTTTACGCTTTGGTAGAAAATTGCTAGATATTCAAAACAACGTAATAATTAAGAGCGTCCTATATTTCTAATTTTTATATTTAGCAGGTATACTCATACACAACAGCCAAAACCAGGAAATCGTTAATTTATTTGTATCATAAGTTACAAATAATTATGAATAAAATTTATTCTTGTTTTTCAGAGTTATGCAGTCATAAGGACTATTTGCGTTTACTTGAGAATAAGTTATATGAGATATTTGCATTTATTTTCAAAAGCTAAATTATATTATCGATACATAGCCCCAAAATTAAGATATAGAGAAGTCATAGCAATCTGTCAATCGTCACCTCATGAACTTTGTAACGAAACGAACAACGCGCCCGCCTATCGCTCTTTGTTCACTTTTCCAATTTGTCTTGACCTTTCAATATTTAATGGTTCGATGCTGATCCAAGGTTCTCTTGCAGTTAATCATCCTCTTGCATATTTTATTACCTTTATTGCATATCTCACCCTTTCTTTTTCCATCTCAACTAACCCCAGGAAAACATTAGTCGCCAGTAAACGCTAATTGAACATTTAAGATGTATTAATATAATATGCTTTGGGACAGGATTATCGTTCAGAAACCATGCATGAAGCAATTTTCCCTAGGAGACTTACTTATTCTAAAATGCAACATACACCAATATATATTACGTTTTAGCTATCACCAATTTATTCATAAAAGCCATATAGAAACAATGAATTAGCAAATGGTGCATTAATATACTTTGTTACATATAACGCTATACAGCATCATTAGATTGGTGTCTCAAAACACTAAAGAAGTCTTTAATGAGTATTTCAAGATTTTAAAGTGTGATAAAAGGTAATCAGAATTAATGGAAGAAAATTAATTCGCTGTTGCTTTGCTCAAATACAAAAGAATTGCATTGAGTGATAATAAAATTCTCCCAATTCAGTCTTACAGTTAAATGAAAATGAACTTTACACAGACGAAAATAATAATCAATAGTTTTGCATAAAGATATATCCAATATTATTGAAGATGAGGTTGATGAGCAGTAATAAGAAGATATACACCTCTGGCCATAAGTATAAACAACCTCCCAGAGACATATATGTAACATTTTTGATAAATCTTTTTAGAATTTATCCTATTATTCATAAATATGTATGATAATAATGTTTATTTTACTAAGTCATTTGAGTACTTTTCTAATATGTTTGAATTATTTAGTATTTAACTAAATGACGGGTAATTAAGTAGGTTTTTGGTTGGTTGGGTAAAAATCATTTTGATTTTAGAAATTGTTGTTTATGAGAATGTTATTCTTCATATCAAAGTGGAGCTGGGGAATGGTTACCCTAAAAACCTGTAGATGGGGGGATGGTTACCGTGAAAACCCTGGAGTATCCAAACTACAGTAAATATTTTAGTTAATCTTGAAGCTCATCTGACAATGTATTAATTTTCTCTTAACTTTCACTTATTATATTAATGTGGATATAAATAAGGTTATTAAATATCAGGCTTTTAATAATAAATTATATTTGGGGGTAATGATAAACAACATTACAGTGATAATAAATTAATAACTCAAGCCTGAAGAGGTTTGTGAAAAAGATATTTCTCTTTTAAAAAGTTCGCGAAGGCATTTTTCCAAATAAAAGTTAACGCATTAGTCACAACTTCTTCATGAAAGATCCTTTTAAGCGCTAACAATACACTACTAACTTTAGAAATATTTAATCGCAGTATTTTAATGAAAATTATAATTTAAGACCTTAAAATACGCACGGAAAGAAACTTGTATTTATATACATATTTTCCCTTTTGTTTAAGCTCGTAGAAGAGATTTGGTGTACCTTTATACTACGAGAAAAATGGCATTTAAATATAATTGATTGATCTCCTTTGAGTTATTTTCAAGAAAACTTTAAACGAAAGGTGAATTAAGATAGTTTATCCCCTCTTAATTTTTCATTGAATTTGATGTAATATAAAAAGTTTAATTCTTAGAGAGGGATCAAGCACTGTTGGGAATATATATGTAGATATAACAGCCTATAAAGCTACGATGTATAGAGAAAATTCATACAGAAATCAGGGCATAATTATAAACAAACATATAATATATTTGGAGAACTTTATTTTTCTATATTATTTCTGATTAGATATATTTTATAACAGACCTACAGCCCTTCTTTATATTTTTGATCTTCTGTAGATTCTTATCATAATTTTGAACAAATATAATAATGGGGTTGTATAAACAGTTCAAACGGTGATGCATAGATACTGAGAGCTAACGGCGATGTTTTATTTATTTTGTGTAAATATTAACTAGTAACACTATAAACCACTTAAAATATACTAACTAAAACAACGAAACTAACCCGTATAGAATCGGAACTTTTTAATTTTATATTTTAAGTTGTTTAGTATGTTAGGAAGATTTGGTTGTTTACGTTGGTTGATGGTAAGGTGATTTTAAGTTATTTACATCTTTGTGATTACTTAAAATTTCGATACAATTAACAATGAAACCTGAAAAACAAAAGTAAGCGGTCCTAACTCACTCGCTAGTTCAAAAATGGTGTTCAGTAGTCCAGGATTAATTCAAATAGGGCATTTTTACCCACTTCAACATTCAAGGCATATATGGATGGATTCTGTAACAAGCCCTATGTAAGGGAAAAAGAAGCCAAGAGGAATACCACCTTCATTTGTTTCTTGAATTCCTTTCCTTCATATGACTCCTAAGTATAACTCCACGTGGAGTAAGCTCTGTATTCAAAGAGAAAAAGAAGAAGAAAGAATTTGAATATCCGTCAGCGCCTCATAGATGTAGTAAGTTGGGCGCTAAAAGCTTTCACCTCGCCGATGAAACGCTAATCTACGTAGTTAGGAAAAGGTTAGCCGAAAATTTCCCCGCCACATCGTTGAAGACGATTAAAACCTATGTCTGGTAACAAAAGCTAATCCCTCTAGGCAACGGAACCCTTCTCACAGACGTCTGTGCTTTCCTGCGATTGAGCACCAAAAAAATGGCCGTCATGTAAATACCATGGGTTTTTAGAAGATCGGCAGATTAAGTTGGACAACCCATCGCCTTCGGTTCAGATCGGGTCTCTGTTTCCCCAAGTCCCTGGTATTCGCGTATACCATCAGGTTGGATCTCACGAGGCAGATCCATCTATTTTGTGAAAAATTACTCTGTTCAGAGCAAGCCTCGAATCGTTTCACCCCTGCAGTACTGGCCGGGATTCCTCTCGTCTCATCTGCCCCCCCCTCCCTCCCCCCTCAACGATCTCCGGTTTCTCGTGTGAAATTTTGCACCGAGCCGTGTCAGAGTCTCGATTTTTGGAGGTTGCACTTCTGTGAAGCAGAGGTGCCATCGTCCGTCTTCAAGGAGGATCGTGAACTCGTCTTCTGGTCCCCCCCCCCTTCATCCTCGTCACCATCAAGATATTCTGCCTAAAATCACGACCATTTTCCCTCTCCATTCCCCCGCGCCAAATCGCTAGAGGATTCCCCTTCCTGGAAGTGACCCCCTTTAAGGTAAAATGAACCTTGATTGTATCTCCCGTTAATAGCCCCGCTCTTCGACTTTTAAATATTCCTTCTGTATAACTGATTTATAGTATCCCCTTTCAATGCTAATTAACGTTACCCGATTGCTAATTATCTATATTCTGTCAGTATTATCCTTATTTACATTTCCTATATTTTCCGTATGTATATATATGTTAACTAGTGACTTATTAAAATTATATTTTTGGTTTTCACTCTTTAAATACATCCTGGAACTACAACTTGGTAAACTCATTAAACGCTATCGGCCCCTGTATTAAAATCGCACTTTTATACCTCGTAATCAACTGATTATCTTTTTCCTCCCAACCAATAGATACATATATGTATATATAGACGTATTGTCTGGTGAGGTGACCTATTCCTCGACACCCTAATATTTTTGGCCTGTTTTGTCATACTTTTCGACGTGGTGATAGTCACTTTTAGTTAAATTTTTTTTAAATAATTAATAATTAATCAGTGTAGTGCCTCAGCTCACAACAACAAGCTATATAATTTTGAAAATTATGTTTAGCTTACTCCAATTATTAAAATAATACATCATTTCAATATTATTCCTGATTCCTAGTTTATCAGGTTACTCAAATGAAAAACAACTATTTTAAAATTTACTATTACAGAGTGAGGTGGATAATTTGTCGAATAATATCAATATAAATAAAATTACAGATCATTTAGACAGATATATTTAACACAATTGCATGTTAAAAACTCCAAAGATTGTAATTGTTATTTATTCAATGAGATCACTGTCAGCATCAACCGAGTTCTACAGGTGGCGTCTGAACCAGCTGCACCCCTTTTCACTATCCTGTGTTAAACGGGGCGAAATGTGTCGTGATTTTAAACATGTCAGTTCTGCCAAGGGTAGGCCATGAATGGTCTTTTGCAGTCTCCTTCTTTTCTTATGTTCTTATGTAACACTGCTTTACACATAACCTGCCAAGTGGTTGGAGTCTAGTGAGTTTGTAGGCCAAATGATCGGAGTGATGTCGTCCAAAGAATTATATGACAGCCAGGTGTGGGCATTTCCTCTTGTGTAGCATAGTGTAGAGTCCTGCTGGTATACGTATTTTCTCCCAACAGCCACCTCCTCTATACATGGCGACACCAACTAAAATGAGCACTTGATGTAGCCCTTAGTATTGAGTTTGAGGCCTCCCGGTGAGGGAATTGGGGACACAGCATGGCTCTTGCTACTGACCACCCCCAAGCCCATAATGTGGACTAGAAACATAGTCTTCATGACTCTTGGTACTTCCTCGGGGGACATAGCAATCCAGCGGTTGTTTTCGACTTCACCATATGGTGCTGGACTAGATTCTTCTATTCTGAGAAGAACCAAGGAATGGCAGGCTTGAAGGAATGCGTCCGTATATTCACAATTTAGTAGTACGTTTGATTTTCTTGTCTTTCATCTACTGCAACAAAGTCTTGCCCTTTCTCATCTTAAATGAGTATTAGCGGATGTCCCCATGCACTAACTAGCTGATGACAGACTCTGACACTCTATTTGTCCCTGGATATAGACCAAGCCGTCTTACTAGGATCGGTGAGAGTGATGGCCTAGATATTCTTGCGATGAGTTTTTCAATTTTGGAGGATTGATTTCAGCCATGGTATAGCATCCTTCACAGATTATGCAACACTGAGTCCACTATGATATGAAGAAGAAAAAACTTACTACAAACAACAAGCATTCACGCAATTCAGAGTTGACAAAGAGCACAAATTACCTCCTCTACCTTGTATATCAATTTATTCTTTCCTTTCTTAACCTTTTTAATTATTTTATTATTGGTTTCTGACAACTATTGCTAAATAACTCGGCTATATGGCATGCAATTGTCAGTAACTGTCTTAATCATCGTTTTTTGCCATAAAAGCAATTTTCCAACCTGTCGTTAATGTGGCTATTGGAATAAAAATTAATTTATAAAGGATAAACTGGAAGGTTTACTTCTTGCTTCACTTATTAAATGTACCTCTAATAGCAATCCTTTACTGATATTTGGTAGCGAAACTTTCACAAAAGTTCAACCTTTTAAATATGTTTCGTGCAAATAATATTTCAACAACTTAGGTTCACATATATGTCAAAAATTGCAAATTTTTCTTAATAAAATTGTTTCTTTGTGTTTATTCTAGGTATTTTATCCCCAACACTTAATTGACCTGAATATTGCTCCCATAATAGCAAGATTTATTTTCACCATTTCATCATCGATCATGGATGAGGCAACGCAGTACTCGGCTCTTAATCAACGTTCAATGTTTTAAAGATTTATTCTCCTCTATTTTCTGTTTTTCTTGTTTCATAATAGTTTGACTTTTTTTTCTTTTGTAGTGGAAGAAGGACTAAGCCTTCAAAATAATAAATTTGGAGGATGAATCTTGTAGTTCATAAACTTGAACTTTTCTCAATTAATCTTTTTCCATATTTCGCAGAGCTTTGCCTTAACTTAAAATCTAAGCCTTTATATGCTCGTGATACAAAAAGGTAAATTAACATTTTGAGATATACC